>CM056383.1:13080499-13550459 GCA_029718625.1 Synaphobranchus kaupii | reverse complement strand
TTCCACGATCGCTCGAGGGCAGTCATGAAAAAACCTTCTCCCACAGAAACTAAAACATGTTGTGGATGACAGCGACAGAGTAATTTTGACTGCATTCTGGTATCCATCTCTGATCATTGTGCTCGGCCTGTTTCTGACCCTGTGTCTCCATAAATGAAGGCACATTTTAAGACCGTTTTAATAAGAACTGCTCTCCTCTCTGCCTAGTGAAAATAATACGTTATTCCCCTTGAATCACTGACTATGGGTATGAAAGTGAACTTCAGGGGCCACATAAAACTCTGAGTAAAAGAATGTGTAAAAGAACGCTCTGAGAAAGTTGGAAATCTGCTTTCGCAAATTTTGCATTTTGTCCCTCTGACTTTCTATCACGGTGACGCCATGTCAGACTGTCTCCAAACATTGCGTACACATGGTCTCCAGCGTGTGCAGAGGTACGCAGGTTCTCTTATGGTATACATCTGAATTTCTGCGTGGAAACTCGCTTACGCAGCTTTCTGAGGGCATTTTTCTGCTCAGCACTGTTTATACATGTGGCCCCAGGTCAGAACGTGGTGAGGATTGTGTAACACCTGGGCAAGTCACTTCCTGTACGTACCGGCCGATGACTTCCTGACAGGTTTTTGTGGCCTCCACTGTGCAGGGTCCCACACCCCCATAGTAAATACTGAGGTCCTCCACCTTGCTAGTGCCCTTGAAGAACTTAACCCGCATTCCCGTGGTAACCGTGGCAAGGGCATTCTCCTTGCGGGGGGCCTGACGGAACGCTCTCACAAACTCCCCCTAGAGGGCATGGAGCAGCTTGCAATTAATAAAGGCATAAAAAGGGTAAACACAACCAAATAATTGGTAGAAATTCGATCAATACATGTTATCTGTAGCGCTCACTCACTCAACACTGCTTTTTGCCTGTTACTGCAGGAAGTAGTACAAAAATGGTCTTGTCTGTCTGTCTCTCTGTATGTTCATCTGTCACTGGACTCACTCACACTCACTGAATGATGTTTTGAGAAAAACCACAAACAACCAGAAAATCTATGTCAGTTTTACTGAATTGTTTGTTGAGCTGTTGCTACATTTTAAATACCTTCCAGGGTAAATTACTTTTCTCCACATGCAAATCAATCTCTCATCCTTCTTATGTTGATTTCATCCTTTTTATTGTGTAAGTATATGAGTTTTCGTGGTAAGTATGTAACAGATATCACCAAAACCCATATACTGTATGTACAGCACCATCTAGAGTGCATTGTGATACTCTCTCACTCTCTTCCTGGTCTCACGCTAACTTTGAGGTCAGTCTGCCCATATTAAAGGACTGGTAGACAGATCCCAACAGGACTCTACTTGATTACCTCTGTGAGGTATCAAGTGAACCAAGTTCTCTCTCAGACTCAGAACAGCCAAAAACAGCCCGCTGATGTCCCAGCGTAAGGCCATGTCACCCATTTTGTATTATATCAAATCAGACAAATGAATCCAAAATTAATGGCAGAGACAAAACTGTCCGTCTGGACATACAGATGATGATCTAAAACTTCTGTAACATCTGCCTCTATTTTGGAGAGACTGATGGTTTATAAGAGGGAACCTACAGATTATTTTCAACCATAGCAGTACATTAATTTATCAGAATCGGATTTTACCTGTGTGGAAATCGGAATGAAAATGGACAAGACAACCTCATCTGGCTTCAGAGTTGTTTTGGCAAATCCAACAAAGAAATCTTTGTTCAGAAGAATTTCCCTTACACCTCCTGTATGAAAGATAACACATGTTATGCTTGTTATCAATCAGGCTCGTCACTTCTTGGAAATAAAACCGAAGGAGACATCAAGCCTATGAGGGTCTCTGTGTTGGATTAAGATTAGCGAGCCCCTCCGAAGCATTTACACTGTGGTGTGAGCACAGACAGAGGCTTGACACAGAGACACAGGGAGATGTTACCATGCATGTTCACTCACTCTCTGATATGACATGGAGGCTGCACCTCCCAGCTGCAAGAACAGGGTTCAGGTCCGAGTTTGGATAGGCACTAACGATGTTCCCTCCAAGAGACTGAAAAACATATTAGCACCTATTTACACACACAGACACAGGCACAAACATGTATACATAAGAATATAAAGGCATGCATTGAAAACACACACATACAGAAACTCAAGTGCACATACACGGAGACACAAACAAGGCAACATTTCTTAGACACTCAGAGAGAGAGCGGACTCTTGTAAACAGAGCAGACTCTCGTAAACAGAGCGGACCCTCGTAAACAGAGCAGACCCTCGTAAACAGAGCAGGCTTGTTATGGTCTTCCCAACCAGTTTGGACCCAAACGCAGGACTCGGAGACAGACTCAGTTTGACGCTCCAGCGGAGCACTTTATTATAAGCAAGGACAGGGAGAGCAAGGTGAGGGTCTGGAAATGGGGTTGGCAACACGAAGGGGCAGAGCAGATGAGGGGGATTTAGGAGAGGGGCTGAGCAGTGGCAGACAGACCGGTGACAACTGAAAGCGGGGCTGAACAGGCAATGGCAGGGCAGGAAAACGCAGGCTGGCGGGTACTAGAAAACAGGACTGAAAACAGGTTAACAAGATTTGACAAACGTGACAACACAGGCTGTTCCAAGACAACAATGAACATGTCTAAGCATACGAACTGGAGAAAAGACACAGAGAGAAGGGATAATATAAAGGGGAGCTAAAGAGTCAGTAAATGAGAGTGAGTGTGGAATGCGAACACGGAAGGCGAGTGATTGGCTGGGAGATTAAGAGAGGGGAATGAGGAAACGAGGAGGGAAACCACACCCAGCCTGCACAACACAGAAGGCAAACAGGGAAACACAAAAACATGACATGAAACGAGGGGAATAGGGAAAACACGGAGAACAATAGGGAAGTGGACTGGAACGTAACAAGGCTCTCATAAACAGAGCAGACTCTGATAAACAGAGCAGACTCTCGGCAGCAGAGCAGACTCACGGCCACGTTGCGGATCTGCTGCCCTGCCAGGTTCTTCAGCTGCTGGAGCAGGGCTCTGAACACCTCTGTCTGCTCTTGAGGGAGCTCCTTGACCAGTTCCTCCATCAGAGCCCTTACTGCTGACAGACTGCTGCCGGCTCCAACACACACCCCTGGGCAACAACCACACTGAATCTTACACACCTGTATAAGGATCATGTAAGGGTATCATCCTCCGCTGTGCTAGATATGTTCTGAAGTGGGTGGTTATACCCAGCGGACAATTTGAAGGGGGATGTAAGGGGATACCACCCCCCCTGTTAAAAATGGACAAAAACCATCCTCTTTGTAAAACTACCATTGTCCCTTTCCATCCCCTATGATGTCACAGACCCCACCATGCCCCTTGAAATTTCTTTACAAATCGACCACCAGTTATACCACACAGATGTTATGTCTATTTTTGCCTTCAGAGTGAGTCAATTCTTATTTTCACCACCCAAGAGAATGGATTTAGCGTTGAGTGAGCATGCCATGCATGACAATATTTTACTTTTGTTTTTTAAAGCTGCATCTTTATCGATCTGCTGTTAAATGGGCACACATCATTCATAGGTAGAACAGCCAGTAACCTCCTACCAAACAAATATATAGGGGATATCTTGGGACATAGTGACAGAAAGTAGGGGTGAGATCTTACCCTGTGGTGTTCGAGTAACTTCATAGAGCTCTGCTACCCTGGTGGGGGATATGATCATGGGGTGTAGGACACCTTTAAACTTGATGTCTAGTCCTGGCAAAAAGAAACAACACCATTTGAGGGTTTCTGAAACATTACGGACCACCATTTTTGCCACCATCCCTCATTCAACTTTCAAAATGCATGCAAACAATATGCAAAAGGTATGTTTCTGCACCATCTATGTGAATGTTTTTTTTAACCTAGAAGGTCACAAGGTCAATATGAATGCAGACTATGTTGTACATAGGGAAGAGGGAGACACTATTTTTTCATATGATTCTAGTACTTTACATGCCTGTATTTGTAATCACTTTGCCAATACAATGCCAGTTTTAAACTGTTTTAAGAGCAAAACAAGTATTAACAGCAAAGCAACTGACTTTACAGAAACTGGCGGAAAGGGTTAGTCCTCACCAATGTTAGTGTTTCCAATGACTATGGGGGCACTGGGTTGGCTGGCTTTGAGCTTGAGCAGTTCTTCCAGGGTCACAGGCGACACCCAAGTGATCCTCTCTCCAGTGAAGGTCTGAGTTCTCTGCACCGAGCTCTCCGCCATCATCTGAGAGGAAGAGGAGGAGCACTCAGGCCAACAGCAGGGGACAAAATGAGTTTAGCTCCATAAAGACTAATGGATCACTGACTCTTTGAAGGACCTGAATGGCTTCTCCAGAGTGATGTCAGGACCTCATTGTAACCACCTGGTGTTCTGACATATTGCCCCTCCCACTCAGGATGACCTACTGGTGCTCAAATTACATTACATTACATTACATTACATTACAGTCATTTAGCAGACGCTTTTATCCAAAGCGACATACAATAAGTGCATACAGAAACGTCATCGAAGTAACTACAGAACAGATAAGACAAAGCACACCCTTCCCATAACGTAGCAGCAATCCCTAGTAATGAACATTGAATGTAGTTCAGAGCCGTTGACACGAAGGGGGGGGGGGGGGTGGTCAGACTGGTCTGTAAAACAGTGGTGGTTTAAGAGAGAAGAATTAACTCACAATGAGATCTGGGGGGAAGATGAGCTCTTGTGTAGGGTCCAAAGGCAAAAGGTCCTCCTTGTCAAAGAGCTCTGGAAGTCCCTAAAAGACAACCAGAAGAGATCAGGATTTTTCTACCATCCCAGTGAATTACATTACATATCAAATGAGCCTCAAACCATCACTCTGTTGCCAGATATGCAGTTGATATGGATGGGTTGTTTCTCCTGACGTATTTTTCCATAAAGTTCAATAGGAAAATGAGTCAGGAGAAACAACCCTTAAAGAGATCCATCCATCTACTGCATATCTGGTAGCAGAGTGATGCTTTGAGATTCGTTTGATACCTCACACCCTTGATGACTTACAGCCATTTAGCTAACCATGGGTTCCATACTATTCCCATGTAATTTACAGCCTAATCTAGTCCCACCCCCCAATTCCCATAGAGATCCATTTTTGCCCCTGTCCCAACTTTTTTGGAACATGATGCAGGCATCAAATTCGGAATTTGCGTATATTTACAAAAATCAATAATGTGGTTGAAAAACATTTAATATCTTTTCTTTGTACTGTTTTCAATTAAATATATGTAAAAGAGAATTTACAAATCACTACTTTCTGCTTTTATGAGCAATCGAGCATAGCGTTAGTTCAGGCAGGTCACGAGAGTGAAACCCGGCATAGGTAATCAGCTGACAGCTCAGCTGAGTAGTGACGCTACTTGAATGGATTGATTGGTGAATCAAGGCGGTCTATTTAACAGCCTCGCCCTAACATGGTGGATCCTCTGATGCACGCCTGCTGCAAACAAAACCCCCCCCCCCCCTCCACCCCAGCTCCATCCTCTTCAGTTCCCCTTTGCGCACTGACACCTAGCCTATATCGCTCCTGCATGGCTCACTAATATGTTTGAGTGTCTACTGATTTCTTTCCTCTCTCCTTCCCTCTTCGGCAACCGCCGGAGCGGTAGCTATAGATCAACAAACATCGTTCTCCAGAAGCAGCCGGTCAGCTCCAGCTCCACGCCGTCCCCACCTGATGATGCCACCTGCTGGCCTTCAATCCGCCTTCCACACCAGCTCATTATATATTGACATTTTCATATGTTCTGTCTTGCTTTTTTTCTATTCTGTAATCAGCCATTCAGTTAACCGGTGCCAGTCAGTGGCGGATGGACTCCCCCCTCAGAGTCAGGTTCTGCCCAAGGTTTCTTCCTGCTAACAGCAGGGAGTTTTTCCTTGCCACGGTCGCCCTAGGCATACTCTATGGGGGTTCAGGCCCGGTTCCTTGTAAATTGTTGTGATAATGACACTTAAAAGTGCCATATACATACAACTGATTGAATGGAATCTGTAAAAAAACATTCTCAGTGCTGCTGGTTCTGTTCTAAGTGCAACCCTATTTGGGGGTTGTGGCTGCTGCCCTCGCCGCCATACCCATGCTTGCTCGCGTGGATGGGCGGGAGGGCTTAGTGAACAGAACCATACCGCCAAACCTAAAATGTATTGTTTTTATAATGTCAATAAAGTTTTATTTGAACAACAGTGGCCTGACTGAATTTTACATACTGTCCCAACTTTTCTGGAATTGGGATTTGTATAATGTGGCTTTAAGAGGGCAAATCATCCTTCAATTGACTGTAAAAGTGTCTAGAATTAACAGCTCATTACAATAAAAGCCTGTTATTATGGTTGGGATAAACAGTGAGTCTCCAAAACCGTGGTTAAGAAACACTGATTTAGCAGAGACTCTCACCCAGGGTGACCTACAATGTAGGAAATGTTCACCTCATTAATATGAGCAGGAGTGGCAGCCCTGGCTAACAACATTACTAATGCAGTGAGTACGGATGCAACGTCACTAAAGCAGTAGCAAGTTAGCTATGCTAATCAAGAATCAAAGTACAAACACTGCAGTAGACCGCACTGATCCATCCATTGTTTTTGTATTTTCTTTACTCTCCCATCTCAAAAAAATATTTCTGCACTTCAATAACGTGTCAGGATATGAAACCAAAACTATATGAAGTGAAAAGTTGAGCATTTTTATGGCTACACAGCAAAGGTTTTAGAGAGGTTTACCTTGTCAGCTGTGATAACTGGTGATGATTGCACTGTAAAGCATTAGCCAAGCAGTAAAAAGATTTATTTTTCAGTCCCTCAGTCAGCATGCAGCATATTTCACACTATATAAGGGTAGACTACCAGGCAACAGTTTATACTGAGGTGCATAATGATCTCAGTAAGTGATCCATCACCAGACACACAAAAGGTTGAATGAGGCAGGGCAGGGAGACTGAGGCAACCCTTCCACATTATTTTAAACATCAATCAATGAAAATAAAGGAGACCCCCAAAGGTTTAACATTCTTACCCTATATAAACGGCTTCCTGTCAGTAAAAGACAGCCAGCCAAACGAGAGGCAAAGAATAAATAAAAAAGCATCATATTAACTCACATTTTCTAATCTGGCCTCTGACTTATCTCCATTCATGTGATCTTTTCTTTTACCATTTATTTGGCAACAGTCAGGAGCCTGGGAGGTACAAGGGAAAAAAGCAGACTGCTCAGACATTCATTACTCATTTTTGAGAACAAAAATGAAAGACACAAAAAAGGGTAGGGTCAAATCAACTGGGAGATGCATGGTTATCTTCACTTCATGCTTTACACTTCCAATAAAATGCTGAAATCCTCAGAACGATTGAAGTTTTAAAAATATTACGATGATAAAATGACGATTGTCATTTTGTACGGGACATGGTAACATATTGAGTCTTCAATAGGCCTACTACTGTGCCGTCTCTTATCTTATCTGTTTATGAGTTCACCTAACAGGCATCTGTTTCTTTGCATTATTCTGACATCCCATCCTGTTTAAACAGTCAGCATTAAAAACATGTATTTACATCAGAGTGAATGACTTACACAGATAGTGCCAATGCACATATTGCCATATTGTCTCACATGGTCTTGTGACCCTGATTTCATTCTATCTCTCTGTGTATGTAAGCTTCAGTGACCACTCTAGACCTGTTAATACAACAGTCAAAAGCCATGTGCATATCAGAGATAACTGCTGCACAACTAAAACATAACTCTTCACTTTACCCGTGTTTATTATCATTTTTGGAAAGGTCACAAAGATAATACATTTTGAGACAGGCTACTAGGCTGGTTTCAAATGTTTGAGAGATGGGACCAAAGGAACACAATTAACCATTTTTGTTCTAACCAGTTCAGGAACGTTTTGTTAGGCTACAGTAGGAACAAAAGAACAGAAACGTTAAAATTCGGATTCTGCTCGGGATGAACCGATAGAAAAAAAAATCAGTTTTCAAGTTCTGATTCTTTGTGACCCATTTACCTTCAGTAAATTAATTCCATTCTCAGGTCCAAGCACAAAGTGTGCAGAGACAAAAAACATATTTTTGGAAAGCAAATGTTACCGCACTGACAACACAGAAAACAACACCGTAATTCTAAATCGTGCAAGTTTTATTTCAAGAAAACATTTCACAGTTTAGCAGCCGTCATAGTTTCATATCGATGCCGTAATTCGTAATCACGCTTGACTGTACTGTGTACATACCCCACAGAATGTCTTGAAGCCATCGATAATGGGACGATATCCAGTGCATCGGCACAGATTACCTAAAAAAACAGACATTACTTCACTGGCATTTAGCTGACACTCCTAGCCAGAGAAAAAAGATCATGGAAAAAAGTGCAGTATTTCCCTAGAGAAAAACAATATAGCGCCAAGAGAGAAGTGTAGACTTGACTGACAGCCTGTCAGCTACGCTATTGAACATACCACAAACCAGAACAAAACCATGCCCGAATGAGTGCTAGACAACATCATTAAATACAACAGCAAAGAACCGCAGGCTCTGACAAAAGAGGTGAGGAATGAGGATGTGACCCAATCAGAAGAGAAATTTTGGGTAGGGGGATATGTTGGGTGTATGTATAGGCCTATGGCTATGATGGGATGTACCCCCCAGTGCTTCAGTGATGTCCTCCATGGTGGGCTGAGGCTTGTTCCTCAGCAGGGTGTACATGGACATCACCATCCCTGGGGTGCAGAACCCACACTGAGACCCGTGGGCCTTCGCTATGCGCTCCTGCAAAGGGCAATGAGATACAGTTGAAGTCGGATGTTTACATACACTTAGCTTGAAGTCATTAAAACTCATTTTTAACCACTCCACAGATTTCACGTTAGCAAACTATAGTGTTGGCAAGTCAGTTAGGACATCTACTTCGTGCATGACACAAGTCATTTTTCCAACAATTGTTTACAGACAGATTATTTCACTTTTATTTGACTATATCACAATTCCAGTGGGTCAGAAGTTTACAAACACGTCCCTTTAAATTTTTAATATTTGGTCACATATCATTTGGCTTTGCATGCCGCGACTACCTGATGTCTGTGACCCAACAACATCAAAAGACTCTTGATATCTTATTTTCTGGTACTCTTACAAGCGATACTATAACGTCTCTGCATTTGAATGGATCTCTATGGGAATTGGGGGGTGGAACTAGATTTAGCTGCAAATTACACTGGAACAGTATGGAAACACATGGTTGGCTAAATGGCTCTAAGTCATCAAGGGTATGATGTATCAAACAAGCTTTAAATCATCACTGTGCTGCCAGAAATACAGTAGATATGGATGGAGAACTTGAAGTGTTTCTTCTCATTACTTATTTTTCCATAGAGTTCAATAGGAAAATTTGTCAGGAGAAACAAATAAAAATGCTTGTTAAGATTTGTTTTTTGCAGTGCAAAGTTGGTACAGGACTTTTGAAAACATAGCATTATGTTTATTGCATGTTTCTTATTCAATCCCAACAAATTAGGAAAAGTCATAGTGTCAAGATGAAAAAATATATAAAACTGGTTTTTAAGATGCTTCAAACACTGACTTTGGTCAAATTGAGGGCCGTTGAGCGTTAAGGGCCGATGTCTACCTGGACAGGGTGGATCCGGGTTTTGGTGTTTCCGATGCCCTCCACGGTTGTCACGGCAGCTCCGTGGAGCTGACACACCGGTAGCAGGCAGGCATTAGCTGAGATGTGGCTGTCATGTAAAGGAAACTGAAGCAATGGATTCAGTCCAGTCCAGTAGAGATACAGTTCTGTCTTTACTGTCATGGCTGGCATGCCTATGTTCACTGACAGGGTTTGCACCAAAACTATTCAGGGCAGTTCTAAGACATTATCATTAATTCATCCAACTGCTACAATTTAATATGCATTTCTAATTGAGACCCAAAACAGGTCTTCTAAAAAAAAAAAAAACATTTTTAAGAGAGCCTACCTATCGCACTGTGTTTTTTTTTGTTGTTGTTTTTTTTAAAGATACTGCCTTTGCTGAAACGTCTGCCTTTGCTTAGTCAACTCAAACATCAACAAATGCCGCAGGCCTCATAACCATAACAACTACAGGTTAAAAAAACTGGAAAATTAATGAATGAATCTTGAACATTGAACATCTAAGTTATGCACCAGATACCATGCCAAAACTAGGGTACAAGATTAATACGTAGCAATGCTGTTTATGCCTATATGTCCTCAGATGGACTAGATTTTATTATTTTGTTAGATATTCAGGGTAACTGGGTGAATGGTCAATCAAGAAGTGAGGACATAATGTGTGTTTCTTTTGATTCAGCCCCTGCCCAAGATCTGCCACTGTTTTTTAAAGGATACGTAATGGTTTTAGTCCGAAGCTGGTACCTGGACACCATCACCGTGCAAGCTCCACACCCTCCACCACCGCAGCCGTACTTGGTCCCAGTCAGCCTTACTGGTGTGTAAGAGTCAAGGGACAAACTACACTGTCTACACTATAATTACACTGCTTATCTTACGGTATAGCAATATTCATATCCATTTGCCATTTAGTTTATTTAATTGCACAATTTAAACAACTAATAAAAGACATAGAAAATAGAAAATAGTAAGCAGCTGGGAGAGATGCAGAAGGGCTCATTCATGGCCCCTACCTAATTAGAAACATTGTTCACAATATGACACTGAGACAAACAATTTGATTGAGAAAACAACATCTGGGTATTTTCCATAAAGGGAACTGTGTGATGTTCTCACTCCCGTCCTATTGTTTCCCGTGTTTTCCCTTTCCCCCTGTCTCGTGTTCGTCTCTCCATAGTCCGTTTCCCCCTTGCTGCAGGTTGGGCGTGGTTTCCCCTTTGTGTCACTCTGTTTCACTTCACTTCTCTCAGCCTATCCCATTTCCCCGTTTCGCATGCATTCCACACTCTCCGCTCTGTTAATCACTCTCGCATACATTCACACGCGGCACCTAATTGATACCAATTAATGTTTGCATTTACTCACCCGGTGTTCTCTGTCCTGTGCCAGTTCGTTAATGCTCTTTGTCTGAAACCTCTGGTCTTGTCTTGAGTCTAGTATCCAGTCTAGTTGTAAAATTAAGTCTTGTTCTGTGCCGGCGTTAACTCGCCCTGCTACTCTGTCTAAGTCGAAGTCTGCTCCTGTCTGGAACGGCATTTCCCGCTGTTCATTTGTCCCAGTCTCGCTATACTAATTTATCTGCTTCAGTCTGCCAACCTGCAGTTGTTTGCTATCCCTGCCTGTGTTGCGGTTTCCCCGCCATCCATCTGACGTGTGTGCATGCAGCCAGAGCTCCTGTTCCACCACTCTGCGGCGGTGCCCGCCTACTGCCAGTGCTGCGGTTGCTGCTGATGTGCTGTACTGCCGCTGCCCTGCTGCACGCCTGCGTCCTGCCTGGATTCCGCTCCACTGTCCTGCACTCCATCTGCCACTCCACTCCGCCTTGCTCCCACTTACGCTCTTCCCCTGCTCATGGTTGTCTGTCTCCATCTCCTAACCTGGCCTCTCCTACTCCCACGGCTCCTCTGCTGACTCATACCTGGACTGTCTGTTATCTATGTTCTCCCTATGCTTCAGGAGTACTGGTTGAAGCATAATTTATTAGAGCTACGCGCTCTGTTTGTCTGTCTAGTCAAGTCCAGTTCCGGCTTGGACCACCTTTTGCCTTTCTCCCCTTGCTCAGGACTACCCTGATCAAGAAATAAAATATTGAGTATTGGCATTCCTGTGTTCGAGTCGTGCATTTGGGTCCAGTCCTTTTCCGGGGTCGTAACAAACTGGGGTTAAACCACCAGGGATGAATTCAAACCTGCAGTCAATATAATAATAATAATAATAATAATTATTATTATTATTATTATTGATGATAAAAATGATAATAATAATTAATCCCCTTTTATTTTTTCCTTCACCAATCTAGCACACCCAGGGAGGATAGAAAGTGAAAAGGGCAGGGAGGTGCAGACTGCCCAGATGGAAGCTGCCTATAATAATAGTGAGAACAATGATATATTTTTAGAGCAGAATTCTATTAAGGGTGGCTTAGGGCAGCGGTGAGTGATGGAACGGGAGAGGAAGTGTAGTGCTAGCAGAAATTATGGTCTGAAATGTCTTTGTTTAAATGCTAGAAGTATAAAAAATATTTTTTTTGAACTTGAGGGTGTTATGAATAATGGGGGTTATGACATAGTTGGGATTACAGAGTCATGGCTAGGGCAAGGGGATGGAGATGAATATAATATAGAGAGGTACAAGCTTATTAGGAAAGATAGATCCAGTAAGAGAGGTGTGGGTGTAGCCCTCCATATAAAAGAAAATCTTAATGCGCAGGAAATTCCAGAAATTGACCATCTCATGCCTAGTGAGGATATTTGGATTAAGCTCATAGGGGAAAATGTGAAGGGATTAAATATAGATGTATGTTACAGGCCACCAGCTTCAGACAATAGTGTGAATACAATGCTATTTGGTAATATTAAACAAGCTTGTCAGGGAGGCGAGACTGTTATTATGGGTGACTTCAATTACCCTGCTATTAATTGGGAATTTTTTGACAGGTCAAGGAAAAAGCGAGGAAGAATTTCTGGATGTTGTAAATGATCATTTGTTGGCACAGTATGTTAGTCAACCTACAAAAGGGACATCAATTCTGGATCTGGTGCTGTGTAATGATCCTGACAAAATTAGCAGCACAAAGGTAGTGGAGCCACTTGGGACAAGTGACCACTATGCAATTAGTTTTGAGGTACTTCTGCAAATTAAGAGGGCATCCTCTAAGTCCAGGATTTTTCATTTTAGGCATGCCAACTTTTAACAAGATGCGAGCGTATTTTAGTAATATGGACTGGGCACAACTAATTGACTGCAAGACTGTGAATGAAAAGTGGGGCAGGTTCAAAAGGGTTATTCTTGATGCACAATTCATTCCAAAGGTAAAGAAAAGTAAGCTGAAAAAGCAGTCTCCACAGTGGATGAATAAAGCTATACGGAAGAGTTTGAGGGAAAAGAATAGGCTTTATAAGATATATAAAAAAGATAATACCGAGAGTAATAAGGCAAATTATTGTAATATGCGTGCTAAGGTTAAAAAATATAGAATTAAGGGTAGCCAAAAGGTTGTTTGAATGGCAAATTGCTCATTACTCAGAATGTACTAGCAGATATTGAGATAGAGGATAGAGAAGTACTGGATAAATTACATAAATTAAAGACAAATAAGGCAGCAGGCCCTGATGGTATATACCCAAGGGTACTAAAAGAGTTCAGTGAGATCATCTATAAACCACTGGCAGGAATTTTTTAGAAATACCAGACGACTGGAAAAAAGGTGATGTAATACCAATATACAGTCAAGCCGGAAAGTCTGCACACCCCTTTCACCTTCTCCACGTTTTATTACGTTACAGACTTATACTACAATAGATTGAGTTCAGTTTTTGCCTCAAACATCTACACACAATAGCCAATAATGACGAAGTGAAAACAGGTTTTTAGAAAATATGCAATTTTATTTTACTGACAAAAATAGGTTATTTAGGGGTTACATATCTGTACACACCCTTAGCCTAATACTTGGTTGCTGCACCTTTGGCAGCGATTACAGCTTCAAGGCGTCTTGGGAAAGAAGCTACGAGCTTGGCAAACTTGTTTCTGAACATTTTTGCCCATTCCTCTTGGCATATCCTTGCAAGCTCCGTCACGTTGGATGGGGAGCGTCGGTACACAGCCATTTTCAGCTCTTTCCACAGATGTTCAATTGGATTCAGGTCTGGGCTCTGGCTGGGCCACTCAAGGACATGCACAGACTTTCTCCGAAGCCACTCCTTTGTTCTCTTGGCTGTGTGCTTCGGGTCGTTGTCATGTTGGAAGGTAAACCTTTGCCCCAGTCTGAGGTCCAGAGCACTCTGGAGCAGGTTTTCTTCAAGGATCTCGGTGTACTTAGCTGCATTCATCTTTCCCTCTATCAGGACTAGTCGCCCCGTTCCCGCTGCTGAAAAACATCCCCACATCATGATGCTGCCACCGCCATGCTTCACTGTAGGGATGGTATTAGCCAGGTGATGAGCGGTGCCTGGTTTCCTCCAGACGTGGCGCTTGGTATTCAGGCCAAAAAGTTCAATTTTGGCTTCATCAGACCAGAGAATCTTGATTATCATGGTTTGAGAGTCCTCTAGGTGTCTTTTGGCAAACTCCAAGCGGGCTGTGATGTGCCTTTTACTAAGGAGGGGCTTCCGTCTGGCCACTCTACCATAAAGGCCTGATTGGTGGAGTGCTGCCTGGATGGTTGATCTTCTGAAAGGTTCTCCCATCTCCACAAGGATACACTGGAGCTCTGTCAGAGTGACCCTCGGGTTCCTGCTCACCTCCCTGGCTAAGGCCCGTCTTCCCCGATTGCTCAGTTTGGCCGGGCGGCCAGGTCTAGGAAGATTCTTGGTGGTTCCAAACTTCTTCCATTTACGAATGATGGTGGCCACTGTGCTCTTTGGGACCTGTAAAGCTGCAGAGATTTTTCCACCTTGACTGTATAAGAAAGGAGACCGGACTGATCCAAGAAACTATAGGCTGTCACGTCCCGTGCCTCCACATCCTAGTCTATTTTATATGTATTTTCTGTCTTGGTAGTCAGACGGTAGAATAGAATAGAATAACTTTTATTTTCCCGTTAGGGAGGGAGCCAGAGCCCAGTCACCAAGAGCCCCAAGAAGGCTGTGCCAGCCACAAATCGATTGTTGCCTCACAGACTTCTCAAGACACTCAGATGCTGTGCCCAAACAGACTGTTACGTTAACACCGCAAGGTATTCCAGTCTGCTTAACCAAGGGCCTGGAGCTACCGTGCATTACGGCACCCCCAGGTGGCCCTGGGTGGAGGTCACAATCCAGCGGATAACTTCCCTACCTGTTCCAGCCGAGTATATCCTTCAGGAAGCTAACAAGCTTATACTGGGTTTGACCCTTCCTCGCCCTGCTGCTTCCTCCCCGATGAACTTGTGGAGGTTTCTGCTACCTCCTGCCCCTCTTCCATCCAGTCTCCGGATAGCCCCGGCTCCTTGCATGATATCTCGTCTGCTGTAGGTGTCCCTGCACCCTCCTCAGTCGCCGCAGTTAGCACCTTCTCCTCTTCCGCCTGCACCCCTTCCTCCGACTCTGGGACCCCCTCCTGTGGCACTCCCCTGGAAGGAGCCCCCCATCCCGCCGCTGCCTCTGCGTAGGTCCTACCTGTGTCTGGGCACTCCTTGAAAAGTGGCCTTCTTGTCCACACCTGCGGCACTTCTTGGGGTTTGGGCACGCTACTGTATTGTGCCCTCCCTGCCCACAGTTCCTGCACTTGGCACTTAGCCTAAAGAGAAGTAGGCCGGAGGGTGAAGTAAGCCCCCTGTGGGTCCTCCATCAACAGTACCTTGAATTTCTGTTTTCCAATCCATATTCCGTATCCATCCCTGATATACCTCACTCCCGGCTGCACCTGCCCATATCTTCTTAAGAAATTCGTTAAACTTTCATCTCCAACATAAGGGTTGTACATATGGACTGTTATGATCTTAAAATTCTTCTGTTCTAGAGAAGACACCGCAAAACTGGCAAGAGGCTCCACCCTTTCTTGCTCCCGGCACAGCTCCAACATAAGGGTTGTACATATGGACTGTTATGATCTTAAAATTCTTCTGTTCTAGAGAAGACATCGCAAAACTGGCAAGAGGCTCCACCCTTTCTTGCTCCCGGCACAGCTTACTCACCGCCTCATACACTGCCCCCGACATCAGCGTCAGATCGAAAGCCACCTCTGCCATGTTCTTCTGCAGACAGAAAACGGCTTCCGGCTCCATCCTCAGCACCTCTATTAGAACTGCCTTCACAAATTCCCCTTGTTGCAACATCTTTCTCCTTTCCCCTTTCCACTTGAACCACAGAGAATTCTTCAGCCCAGCTCCTGCTGGTTGATAAAAAGAACCTCTTTGCACCATCTTGAAAATGAGGTCTTGACTACAAAGCTGTAGGAAGCCTCGCCCTCCAAGAAGGAAGACGAGATTTCAAGGATGACAACCAGCGGACTAGTTCTTTACCTCTTCCACCAGGTGGAAAATTTCAGGAATTACTCATGTTTCTACTGGAAGCTCACCACGCCCCATTGGCTTTTAGGCTGGCTGGCTGTCTAGGGTCCTAATTTGACCAACTTCTCATCTTCTTGGTGTCATGTACCAAGTGAAGATTACAGAGAAAAAAACAGAAGAGAAGTTTGTGATCTTTCCAATGCAAAAAAAGGTTTGTTTCTCTCTTTTGTAGTTTTTGAGATATTAATGTTTAAATTTGAAAACCTAAGTCCCATGGGGCTTATAAGTAAATTCATGCAAATTCAATCCCACCAATCAATCTGAGTTTAGGTACAATGTTCAATTCATGGGCCTCCCTGTGTTTTCTCTCAAAAGTCTTATTTGGTCTGCTCATTTTGGATAAACTGCTTTGGCCTAGTGGTCTAAATCTTGCTTTTCCATGTGTGAGGTCAGTGGTTCAATCCTGGCTTGGTACCAATGGCTAAATTCATTTTCGACAAAACTATTTAATGTTCTTTTCACATTAACCAATATCTTTTTATTGCAAAGCTTAAGATTTTTTCAGAATTAACTGTTCACTGTTTCACTTCTACTTAAACCACGTGAAACTCCACCGACATGGTTGGCTACAATACTGATAACTACAACACTACCAACAAAAGATTTACCCCTAGTCACTTATACGCAGTAGGCTATGAGAACAATTGTCCATTTGTCAGACACAGAAAATAAAGTTCTCGCACAAAATATTGTCAGGTTAAGATCGCGTTGTTGCATTAATGTAAAAAGTCACCATAAACAAAGCATATGTTCAATTCAAGATGCTCCCTGTGCTTTCTCTCTTTTCGTTAATTGTGAAAGTGTCTGTAGCTTAGTGGTTATAGTCTTGGGCTACCATGTAGCAGGTTGGCAGTTCGAGTCTCACCTGATCACAACTTTTATTTTTGGTACACAATGGGCCTCATTTATCATTCAGGCGTATGTTCAAATCTGATCGTAAAGTGAGCGTACAGCCATTTTAATGGAAATTTCCGGATTTATCAAAATCAACGTGGATGCACGGTACAATGAAATCTCACGACAGCTCTCGGCTTCACATTCGCTTTTCCCAGTGGCGAGGCAGCGACATTGCATGCAATGAACAGCGAGGGAATGGTTGTGCAGCCTATAATGAAAACAAATAGCTTTAGTTCAGAGCACAGCGAAGTCAACAGGTGATAAACAAAAACGTGCTCTTTGAAAAACATAGGTTATGTGAGCTTTAAAATCAGAGTTTGCCTTAAATGACTAGCTGATCATAAAAATGGCACGTCTAAGTCATTCCATTTTTTAAAGTATTTAAAGCAGTTAATGCATCCAGGCAATATTTTAAAATGCACTTGACCTATGCATTGTAAATACAATTGACCTAGGATGTAGACGTACATTTTGTAGTCTAATTGGCAAAAATAGCATCTGAATAAGTTGAATTCTAATCACTATTAGTTTAATCGTTAATTGTGCAGAATAAATGGAATGAAGCAGTAGCCGGTTAAAATGATTACGCAATCGTATGCAAGCTGGATCCGTCAAATATAAGCTCTTTTTTATGACCATATTGATAAATGAGGCCCAATGCCTGGTACTATAAGACAAAAGTGTCATTCGTTCAGTGCATTTCTGTAGCCTACTGCTTTGGCCTAGCAGTCAACATCGTACTTTTCCACTTGTGAGGTCAGTGATTCGATCCCCACTTGGTACCAAAAGCTAAACTCATTTTCCACAAAAGCTAATATAAAAGTATTAGGAAGTACTGCTTCACACAGAGAGTAGTCACTGTGTGGAATAGCTCGCCAGGTCATGTAGTAGAGGCAGAAACTCTGGGTGTTTTCAAGACCAGGCTTTATTTGGTGTTGGATACTATCTTGTTTGTAGGGGAGCGCTAGGTACCCTTTAGTGGTAGGAAGATGACAAGCATTGTTGGGCTGAATGGCCTGTTCTCGTCATTAAAGCACAACTGAAGAACTTTGGGTTGTGTAGTTACCTGGCCATGATATGAGTCCAAATAGTGGCGAAATATGTTCGTTAGTTGCTCTGTGCTCCCCTGGGGGTGATAATCCAGAATAGGGTATTTGTCGCTGTCCATTCACTTCTATGGGGCAGCTAAAACTCAAAATGACACTTCTAGCACGTATAAGACCGCGAAAGAAGTGGATTCTCTCAATACAAACAATAACCAGTCCTCATACGTATTTTTATTTTAAATTCAATGGCCCTTTTCTTGCTTTTTCATATTTTATTTGGAACGTAGATCCGGTAGGTATGCTATGTTCTTGTGCCAGAAACAGTGTTAATGCACCAATGTGTCAGAAACCACTCATTGGTCCAAATTTCCACAGAAGCATACGTTCCTAGTACTAGTATATATCTATGGTCTGACCTGCCGACATTTTGGTAGTCTTTTCTGGTAGCTTGCTAACAACATTGAAGAAAGTAGTACTTTATAAATAATTATAATTAGGCCTACACTAAAAAAAATACGTACGAGTACTGGTTATTTTTGTATTGACAGAATCCGCTTCTTTCCCGGTCGTATATGTGCTAGAAGTGGCATTTTGAGACCGTTTTCTTCGCCACTATTTGGACTCATATCATTGCCAGGTAACTACACAACCCAAGGTTCTACCAAACTTCAGTTGTGATTTAAGTTATGTTATGTTATGTTATAATTTTTCAAACCATCCATGCCACATGTGCACTCTTCTTTTTATGCTATTATTCAAAACTACATTCAATCATGCCACCATTACGCATGACCACACTCCTGTAATCAGATTATCAGGTACCTGAGTCTAGTGCCCTCTTTAGTGCCAGGCTAACATCACATTCATAGGTTCTGAGCAATCAATTCCAGACAGAGGGAGATTTTCACCAATTTCAACTGATACTACCTTACATAGTCAGGAGGTACTTGAATTAACCAGTAAGTAAGTAAATAAATAAATAAATAAATAAATAAATAAAATAGATAATTTCTATTCATAAATAAAGTAACCTATAAGTTAGATGCAGCATTTGATTGGTTGCCTTTTTTTATCGATATTACAGTGAAACATAATAGGCCTACTTGGGAAAATTCAACCATCAAGCACATTATTATCCTACATGCATGTCTCGTTTGCAGTATGGACAGATGCGAACAGCTTCACCCAAGATTTCCTCTATATTAATTTTGTTTTCTACATGCGTACAAAATGTGTAGAGCACACGCGGGCTGCAGTGATGGTTTTGCACATACGGAAACAGTAGGATACATTTTTCTCTGAGGTAAGACAGAAGCATAGTCTCTGGATCTACATTCTTCTCTTCAATCTGTTATATCACACAGAGGAAAGTGAACAAATATTAAAAATCATCATCGGACGTACAAACATAATCCGCCACAGATATGGGGGCTGGAATGCTTGCACTAAATAAACCGAATGCGCCTACATTTCATAACAAATATGTTTGTTTACCACGTCGACACTTTATACATTAAGTTTGCATTGAATAAGCTATAAACTAGTTCTACACAGTAAAATGTTCAGTGTTAAATCAACTCTTACAGAGTTCACATGGTCCCTGATGGACTCATAGCCTATACTCTGTTAGAGTTGAATTAACACTGGACATTTTACTGTGTCGAAACAACTTAATAAACCGGCCAAGAAAACAAGGTCAAAGCTTAAAAATAGCATGGTTCTGCTTTTTTTGTGTAGCTTATTTGACATAGTTTTTCTAACTTGTGTGTCTATGCACCCGTGTGTGCGCTCATGACAAATAGCCTAATAAACGAATTAGAATACGTATACCAACAACATAGCAAATTTTTTTACCTTTTTTCCGTTAACGCAAAATAACAGACGTTCAGGTTTTTCCTTCCCAGCCATTTTCTTGTCTAGATGCACAACAAATCTCTCTTCTGCCCTTGCACTGTCGGCTACTGCTCTCCAGAGCGCCCCCCAAATTCAGCGCAGTCCCGCTTTATAACGTTTGTCAAGCCCATAACTTGACCTGAGATCACGCCCTTTATGCACAAGTTGAACTTTTTACTGTGTAGTGCTACTCTCCTGACTTGTAAATAATAAAACATCAAAATGCTATTATTTTTGAATTCATAGCGTCGTTATATTAAAAAATGAACATTCGTTCACATGCGATGGAATTCGGCTAGGCTACTGTAAGAGTTTGTGCTTAATCGTAGGCTATGCAATGACGTATGACAGGTACGGTGTGAGAAGTTTTATGCAGCTTTGGATATTACATTAATTTAACTGATACCTATACGTTTAACTGATCCAAAGTGAGATTACCATTGAGAAAGGTAACCTGAATTGCATCAGAAGATCTGCATACTGCGCATATTGACTGCAAAACATTATTGGAGCTTTCCATGAAAGTGAATAGGGAATAACAGGCCTTTGAAAGTGAAATGAAACTTCCCCGATGGCATATCGAAATTACGTTTCATATGAAAAGCAGGTAGTGGAAATATGTGTAGGCTATTTTTAGACAAATGTAGTAGCCTAGCCTAAATCAATTTTCATAGCCTAGCCTACATATTTTCCAAAGAAGTCTGGACAAAAACAATCATTGTTTCACAAACTGCTTCACGTAATGAAATTTATAATCACAAAAAATTGACCGATGAGGTTTTCTTTGGTCGTTAAGTCAAAACCACCCTCTCCAGTTGTACGCTCTATGGTGGAGAGACGGTTGCGACCTCTTGTGGCTGTTGTTGGCAAATGTAAGCGCAGTGGTCCTCTTTTCACTAAAGCCATAAAACGATAAACGAGGATCTTCGCTCTCTGAAGACAAATTAGGCTACTGTCAAATAGGAAAATGGCAATGTTCACTTACTGCAGTGGTTCTCAAACTCGGTCCTGGGGCCCCCCTGTGTATGCTGGTTTTCGTTCCAACCACAATCGTGATCCGAGAATTTTAACAAGCTGTTAATTTTTTTCAATTGTACTTTTAATTTTTTGATGGATTATTTACCATCTAAGCCAAATTTTGTCAGAAAATAGCTATGCATGCCATGTAGAATAAATGTCCCATGTTTACATTTTTCTTATTGTTCTATATTGCAAACAACTACATACAAAGAGTTAACAAAATGATAACTGGTGAGTCAATATGCTCCTAATTAGTACTTTCATAATTCTGTTTCCTTAAACTTATTAACACAATGCAGGTTTGGCTCATTATGAATTTACGTTGTCCTTGAATTGTTCATTATCAACCAAATTGTTAGTTTTTGTGGCCATGTGTCCACACTTTCACCAATTAGGAGCCTGTTGAGTCACCTCTGCCTTCCATTTGCTCAGTTTTGTTACCTCTTTTAATGAAATTGCAATATAGCACAATAAGCAAAATGTGAACATGGCATGCATAGCTATTTTCTTACATAATTTGGTTTAAGAGGGTAAATAATCCATCAAAACATGAAAAGTGCAATTAAGAAAAATTAACAGCTTGTTAAAATTCTCGGGTTGCAATTATGGTTGGAACAAAAACCAGCATACACAGGGGGGCCCCAGGACCGAGTTTGAGAACCACTGACTTACTGGGACCTATTCTCCCTGAACTGAATTTTATGAGCGTTGAGTTGCCTTGTGCGTCTACTCCTAGACGATGAAAAGAAACTTGTAAAAGACATGGGGCCCTATCTTACACCCGGCGCAAAGCGGCGCTAACCCAAACGCAAAGTGTCTTTGCTATCTTACACCCGGCGCTAGGTTCATTATAACGCCTAGCGCTTACGTCCTTTAACTAGCATGTATTCTTTCGCCCATTACAAGTGAACTGGGCGTGTTGATCTTAAGATGAGGAGTGGCCAGGATTCTTTTTAGCGTATTGCTATCTTGAGCCAGCAGAAAGCGCTTGCGCTAGAACCATCACAAACCTGGTCTAAAGTCATGTTGCAGTTGTTTACATGTTATTTTAACGGCGCATATAAGTGCGTCTACATAGGCGTGTGCACAACGCGTGTACCCTCCTGTCTGTTACACACAGGGGCGCGCACAAGCATGACTAAAATATCAAGATCACAATGTGAAATATTATTATTGTGTAGGCTATATCAAAAATGCATAATAATAAAAGGTTCCATAGGTCCACATACCTTTCCCTCAGCGAAGGGAAACGACGCCACATTACATTGCGCTCAGCCCACTCCATCAACATCTAGGCGATGTGCGATGGTACGGGACAATGGGTATCCATTAAAAAGGAGCTGATAACACCTATACCAAGCCTAATGCGCGAATTGTCATTTACACCTAATGCGTGAATTGTCATTCAATGGAAAACTCGCACACTGCAATAGACAGACATTTGAGTTCTGAAAATGCGCTTCAGACGTCATTACAATACAGCTCTGTTTATCTAGGAATACAGCCTGTAAGTAAATAGAATGGTTTGTGACTGAAAAAAGTTCAAAACCTTGTCCAGTGAATATTGCTTTTATTGTTTTTCAAATAGCCTAGGCTACAGCGGATTCGCTGCCTATGGTTAAAAAACTGAGATAAATATCATCATGTTAACTGAATTTGTAACCTTAGCTATTCTTCGTCCTTCATATTTTTTTAATTACAGTGACAAGGTTTCCAGACCCTCAGCTATTAAAACCCCGCTGATTTCACCTGTTATTCCATAACTAAACAAAAGATTTTAAAGAGAACTAAGCGGCTAATTAGAAACGAAATTTGCAGCACGTTACAAAATTAATTTACAATTAATTTTAATTCCATTATCAGCATGTGCGCTTTACAGGAGCAGGTCTGTTTCCCCTGCTGTAAATCGCACTTTTCACGGTCTTCCTGGGAAAGTGGATCGTATTAAAGTACCAGTAAAACAGGTTGATCACATTTCCATAAGCAGGACATTATAAAACAAGAGAAAATATGCTGAACCTATGGGTTGCCAACCTGACAGATCTATTGTATTTAGTGTCATCATTCAGGCAAAATAACGTTATTTCTGTTATTAATCAAATATTAGAATGCAGGTAGCCTAATGAACTTCGGATGAAGCTTGAACATGAGTTCACTGCATAATCAAACGAAATTCGTTAAACAAGCAGGCTAATCTGGCGTTTTCTAAGGTGAGACGGAAGCAATTGGTCACTTATTCTCAGCTGTTGCAGGTGCTTTTAACGAAATTTATTACCGCATATATTTTGTAAACAGCACTGTCAGGAATTACCGGGAACTCATAATGGTTAGCCTGAATAATATTGATCATAGGCTACTATTGATCCTTATAGCCTATTCCTTGATCGCACTAAACATGCACGAGCGTGTCTGTTTCGCCATCATAAGCAATCCGCCAAGGTGGAAAAGCAGGCTTTTAAAGGGAATGGGATATGACATTTTGATTGGTTTATTGCATGTCACACCCAAGACACACTTATAATTAATGAAGAGACTAGGTTCAGCCCAGTTGCACCTTGCGCTGTGCTTAGCGCCCAAAAAACACACCGCTAAAATAGCAAAAGTGGACTTGGACACGCCCTAAATGGACTTAGCGCCATGCGCTTAGACCAAGCGCCAAGATCGCCAAGATAGGGCCCACGGATTGCCGAGCAGTTGATTTCTCTCTCAACTTCCATGCACGGACTTGCGATGCAATGCGTCCTTGGATCGAAAATTAATTTCTGTACGTAATTTTGCTCCTTCTTCTTGGGCCTATTTTTGTTGTTCTTGTTGTTGCTGTTGTTTTGTTGTGACGGCAATCGTATTGTTTTTCCTACCACTAGGTCTTCTACTAATAGTCATAGGCTAAATATATGATATATAGTAATGAATAATTTCGTTAAGTATTACAATAACAAGTCATTTACAGTATGGCCAATAACAGTGGCTGTTGTAGTTTGCCTTCCAAAATCAGACAGGGTTTTCATAGATTATGAAATGATAATGCCACTTTGTTGATCCAGGAAGACTGGAAAAAATTAATAGAAAACTTTCGCAAGTGGAACGCTGCAATTAAAATTAAGACCACGGGGTGGCAGTGTAGCCCAACATAGTATTCTCTCAAGGTATGACAGGAAAGGAAATAAACATCCCTCTTTAAGGTTCTCAGATGACACTTGACTGCACTGATAAGCAGATGCGTAGGCAGGTGTTCCAGTATCTCAAGTAAATTAGGCCTGATCTTACTGGAGGCTGAAGGTATAGCATTAGCCACTACAGCAAACGATCCTGGAACAGACTTGTAGATGCACCTCCACATCTTATTAAAATAAAATCTGATCTAAAACCATTAGGCTGAGCCAACTTGTGTGTCTGGGGAATACAGTGCAAATTCCAAATTTTAAGAATGTTCGTATTTTGTGGCTTTGAGGCAAATGCTAATATCTTAACTGTATTGCCTATTCCCTCTGACTCCGAAAGCCATTATAAGTTAATGACTCTGGGCAACATTCTCAGGCTCTTTAAAAATAGAGACTTAAACATAAAGAGGGGAAAAAACATGATATCACTATCATGGTGGAGGGAGGGAGGAAGGGAGGAAGAAAAGGAGAGAGAGAGAGAGAGTGAGAGAGAGAGAGAGAAAAAGACAGAGAGAGTGCAATCAAAATATGTCAATAAAAGGAGAGTGTTCATTTGGGGTTACAGAGAGAGAGGACAGTGAAAAAAAGACAGTTCTGTTAGGGAAAGAGAAGAGGCCAGGGACTGCCTTTCATGTTCAAAATTTACACACTCTTTCCGTTTACCCACAGTCCCCTTCTCTTTTTCACTCTCCCTCTGCTACAGCAGAGGACTGCAGCTGCACAAGGAGCTAATGACAGCTCCCTGGCAGCCATGTTGGTAGGACGCAGGGTGGACTGCGTCAGTGGAGCTGTTTGAGGGAACACCAGGAGAGAATGTTTGGGTAAGAAGAACCCACTGGGTGCAGTGACAATTTGTGAGTGTTTTATAACACAATGTTCCTTCACGTCCCATCTCCGTCTGTCACACGCGCTCTCTCTCTCTCTCATCACTATGCCTCAGGAATGCTCAAGTCGGAACAAGTTTTCAGTCGTCACCTTGGAAACCACAGAGCAGAGCAGGAAGGAGAAGTGTTGTCAGCTTTCTGGCTGGGAATAGACAGAAGGTGTAAGAGAAAAATCTTCTCTCCTTAAAAATATCTAATGTTTACCTACTTTTAGTTGCTATTGTTCTAGTTACAGAGGCGACAGTCCAATGTGTGGGTTGAAAAGTTTATTTTCCTCCCTGCAAAACAGAGGAAAGTCTAGCGTAGGTACTTATGTAAGAGGTAAAATAAGGCGTTGGAGACATGAATGGGCTATTATCTCTGAAGAATATCCTGGAGAAAGCTGACATCCCAAATTCATCCCAAATTTAGTTTTTTATTTCTCCAATTGTAATATCATAGAACACATGACATTCATCCAGAATTAGCTCTCTCAGATCTGATGAAAATGTAACTGAACACATATTAAAGAGAACATCTGAGTCAAATGTTCTATTTGCCAAAAGAATTTTCTGCTCACAAAGCCTTCATTAGATCAGATAGAGCAAATATGGGAGAGAGAGAGAGAGAGAGAGAGAGAGTTGAAGTGCTGCTTTATTGGCAACTTCTCAAAACAGTTGTTACCACACAATTTAAAATGAGAGAGAGAGATCCCTTCAGAAATGGTACCTCCCTGTCTGCCAATCCCCACACCTCTTCGTGACTGATGATGAGTGCACACAGAAATCCACAACACATCTAATCTCTCTCAGTCTGTGAATGCATTGGTTGCATAAGAATCAAAACAGAGTCCCAACCAAGGGAAACCCTTCCTGTTCCAAAGGCACTTTTGTGCTTGTGCATGCCACTAAGGCAGAGGTGGGCAACGAGGGCCGTATCCATTTCTGGTTCTCATGCCAACTTCTGGCCTTAATTACCTAATTAGCCCTAATATTTACGGCATCTGACATTTTTGCTACAATTCTTAATAAGCGCATGAATGACAGCCGAAGACTTCTTGTGTCCCTATATGAAACATTTTAATGTGATCTAATCCACCAGTGTTGGTGTAAACAGCCAATTAGCTCATTTAGCTGGGGTAATTGGTGCGAACAAAAACCTGCATACACACTGGCCCTCCAGGACTGGAATTGCCCACCCCTGCACTAAGGGGACCTTTTTCCCCCATCTGAATCCCAACTACCAGGATTGGGTACAATGTAAACTCACAGGAAGGAGGTGCGCTTATCTTTAGCGTCTATGAGCAAACTGAACATCTTACCTCCCCAAATACTTTCTGGAACTTTATCGACAAGATTATATGGGATTCCAGTGATCCACCTTCATAACGGCTGCTGGTTAGCCAGGGGTGTCGGCGGGAAAAGGGAGCCTCTGCTTGTCATGATAAGATACGTGTGGACTGTTGGCACCGGTTGGCACATGGGGTGTTGGTTTTTAGCAAGGCACATGAATCCCACTGCTCCTCTGACAGGAAATACTGCCCCCTTAAGGACGCTATGGTAAACTGCAACGGAAGAATTGAGGGCTGAGTGCAAAAATGGAGTGCAGTGCCTCGCGTAGGAAGCTGAACGTTTTTAATCACCTAACAAAAGCAGCTGCTAAACTGCTGCTGAAATGCATGCGTTGATGTGTGGGAACACTGGTGATTCAATTAATACAATGAACACATTTCTCAACCATTTCCCAAGCTGTGTGTGTGTGTGTGTGTGTGTGTGAGAATGTGCATGCGTGCGTGCACTACCCAATCCTTTTCTGCTGCTGACAGCTCTGCTTTGCTGCTTGCAGAAGCTTTTCTTGAACATGAACATGACTTTGATGAGGAGGGGTTAGCACACCAAGTAAGCATACACTATGCCACAGCAAGCCACCATTTTAGAGCCCTGTAATCATTGCATTGCAGTCAGTTTACAGATCCACTTATCCATAGCCACTTTCAAAAGTAAAGAACATCAGCGTTATTCTCAGGAATCCAAGAGTGCGATATCATCAAGCAAGGCACAGAAGGCCCATTTATAATCAGTAACTGTAAAGGTAGCTGAACAAACCAACCATTAGTATTGTAAACAAGAGGATTTGCCATGACGCAGCTAAACCTATAACATTATCCAAAAAAGGAATCCAATGAGAAAGAGAATAAGCTAAAGATGGTCAGGGGAGCCATGGTGCAGTCTGAAGAAGCGGGTCTTCAGTCTGTGTCAGAAGATGGGTGGAGTCGCTGCTGTCCTCACCGCTGTGGGAAGCTCATTCCATCATCATTACATACTTCAATTTCCAATGTCTCTTCAAGCCACTGTGCATCAGGTCAATGGTCCCAGACTAGACAGGGCTGCCATTTCTTTAATTATCATCCCCCCAGTGGAAAATGAGCTGCTGTGCGAGACTAACAGAGAGTCGGCAGTGTGAAAAAGAAATTCACAGTCTGTGGTAAATTAATTTAAAATGTTTTTTTTTAAAGTTCATACTGTACAGACAACAGATGTTATGACCATAGCAGGGAGGGACAAAGTGGTGCTGATGCCTTTAAAATTTAACCAGAACCATTTTGATGCTGTTATTTAAATGAAAACATACATTTTCATTAGTGTATTTAAATTCAAAAGTGCTTCTTCGGTTTAAAGATATACAGTACGTACACAGGTCCTAAAAATATGCTTTAATCATTCATGTTTGTTTAATTTCACTGAATAACAAATGGTAACAGTGCTGCCTGTACCTTTTCTACCAAGGTATTCACATCATGTGGAAGCTCGCTCAAGTGACCCTCAAGCTACTGTACATCATCTCTGATTGGCTCAGTTGCTAAAGGGTCTTCACCAATGGGCAAACAACGTTCTACATATAGCATATGGGTAAAAAGTCCATAACATTCTATACCATGACCAACTGGCAAGTCACAGTAGACTGATTTTTTTTTAAAGTTTTAAGCTGACTGTCTTGTCAGACATTGTATAAGTGTGAGCACAATGCATGTAGGCCTTCAAACACCTATTTGATATTTAAAGTTAATTATTTCCCAAGAACTGGCTTTACCTAATGCTGCTGGACTTCTTACTGTTAAGACAAGGCATTTCGCCTGCAGATTCACTCTCTAAGTTCATTAGCTCTAAGTCAATCAAGAGCTAAACGTCAGATCCTTTGTTGCCATCTGTTTTAATGTCACTTATTCTATGCCTCTGAGGTTATTCATCACGTGTGAACTTCTAATCTGTATGGGAGAAAAAGAGCACCTATTTATCAAGTAAAGGTTTTCACCAAACAGAAGCAAAAACAAAATAAAATAAAAAGTAATACTCCATATTGATGAAAGCCGGGTTGATGTTAGTTTTAATCCCTGTAAAGTTCTGCAGGAGCATGTGACCAGTGGCATACCTTTGATAAGAGTGCGGTGCTTTGGACTGACATGGCGCAAACAGGAAGAGTCACCGATAAGATATCCTGCGTATGTCAACACCGCCATGCACTGCTGTTTTGAGCGCTTCAGGAACCTATACTGCACCAGGTCTCTTTCCAGCGTGTCAGGGCCTGTGTGCATTCCATGTTGTGATAGGTCATACAGAAGCTATGGGCACATGCATGTATGCCCTCAACTCTTAGGCAAGACAGACGTGCAGATTATACAGGACAGAAGTGAAGTATTTATGATATTTTCTTGCCAGTGGATGAATACTCTTTCTTCTGGGCAGAATATGAAACATCAGCAGGAAAATAAAGTAACTTCAGGCCCCTTTTTGGCCTGGCCATCTCTGGTTTCTTGTCTCCTGAAAAAACTGAACTGAGGTGTTCTGGGAAAATGTGCACCATATAATTTGTATAATAACCATTTTAATGGGCATTTCTCATAAGAATTGCATGTCAATGAATGAGACTGAATTGTTCCCGTAACGCCGAAAGGCACAGTTTCACAATGCAAGACGCCCAGATTTGTGAGTCCTCACATTTGTTAAGCATTCTTATAGCCCATAAGAGCTTGGCCACAAGCTTAAAAGTTGTGACGCTTGCTCTGTAAGATCTCCGCATACTGCATGGGTTTTAAGCCATGGCTAACAACTTACATGCCATATCAGAGGTAATCACTGAACAAAAAAAGCAAGACCAGTTTATTTAATTTCACTGCCCATAAAAGCAGCAAATAGAGCAAATATTTTGGATAATATCCTTCAATGGGTTTTGACCATTAAGATCCATGACTCTGTTCGGCACATCATGAGACGCTTTGAGAGCCGAGAATGCAATGTGACATCTTCAGAGATGTTTACAGAAAAACAGAAGATTGTATCAGGACTAGAGGGTCACACAATGTGCAGGCATCTCGCTACTTAAATGTAGACATGAAGTTCCTGAGTTAAGCCTGTTTTCACTGCAAAAAAAAGTCTGTGAAGACAAATGCAGCCAGGCCACAGGTTAATAGTTTGAATTTAATTAACTTGTTTTCTTTTTTGTTTGTGTGTGTGTTTTCCACTTCAGAGAATAGCTGTTTCCTGTCTCACGGTGAGTCAGAACATTAGAAATGGGTGAAAAAATCAGGCAAGTGGTCTTTTCTACAGGCCGTAGCTCTGGCAGAGACATTTTCTCCGTTTATGTTTTTCCACTAATGCATGACATCCAAGGAAATCATTTTAACATTCCAAACAAGTCTACGTAAAATGAACTCTTAAGATGACCAATCCATGAGATTTATTTAGTGTGTATTACATTTTTTGTGCGTTTCTAAACTGATACGAGGGCGATTTTTCGGCTCACACTCTAATGTGTAAATGAGTGGAGCCGAGATTAACGCAAAATTTAACACTTGTATGCACACTATAACACTTAAACTGACTCATGTATTCTTATTAAGTGTTCTGCAAAGCAAAGCAATTAAATTCATACTCAATAACATTCAAGACACCTTCAAATTGGCGCAGCTGTTAAGCCTTTTGAAGCAATTAAAGCATCTCGCTACTTAAATGTAGCGACGTTCTGACTTTCTGAATTTCAATAATCCAACGCTGTACATATGTGTGTGCGTGTGCGTGTGTGTGCATGCGATGAGGCCTCTTTTTTCTCTGGGTCTCTTCTTTTTCTGAGAACCTTATCTGAAAAAAAGTATTTGTTTTTGGAGTTGGAGTAGAGTTCCTGACTAACAGACCTCGTGACCAAAGTGACATTCAGTAAAAACGCACGTATGATTAAAAGGCTGTGTCCTTTTGGTGTTTGTTTTTAAGCTTAACACCTTTGAGGTGTGAGGTTAATAATTAAGCATGTTCCATTTTCCCAGCCACAGTAAATACGCAGAAATGTGTAAATGGATTAACTCAAGCTGAACGCAATCTTGGTAACCAGGGGCGATATGTATATATACATACACTGCTGTGCGTAATTATGACACAAATTTTAAAATAGAATCCAAGAGAGAAGCTCAGATTTTTTTCCATCTTTCACATTTTATATCCATGTACACTGAAAAATAATATGTTGAATTTACTTTAAAAAGTAGTGCATCATTTTTGCATACCCTCTTTTAAGTATATTGTACATATTATTTTTCAGTAAATTTTATTTAAAAATGCAAAAATGATTGCACTACTTTTTTAAGTAAATTCAACAAAAAAATTTTTTTCAGTGTACAACGTGACAAAAAACGCAATTTTAGGAGAGAAAAGCCTCTTCTTGCTTTTGAAAGATCATTACTGTGAATATCCCTCCAAGGCAGAGATATAGCTCCGGCCTCTAACATGGGCTGTTTTCGGAACAATTAGAAACCGCTTGGAATGTAATTATTTTGTGTGAGCTTGAAGTTAATTTCAAGTTTTGTTGAAAAAGTCAGTGCAAAGCTGACTTTTCATTCCATTTCATTTATCCACAGAAGTAAACAGGCTTCGCAACCAAACTCTTCCCAAAGTTATCATTTTCTGACCCAATGTGCCTTTAAAATGTAAGGTTTTGGAACATTTATTCAGGAGGTGTCAGTTTCATGAGCCCAGTTGGATCATGAGCATTGTCAATCAACGCCTCAGCCCTTGGGCAATTATGTTTATTGATTACCCCCCAGTGTGATGCGCCCCCTACCCCCCCCCTTCCGTGGAGCTGCATTTAAGGAGCTGCATTTGGCCCTCAGGTGATCCTAGTGCTGCTAGTACATTATGCTGTAAGATACTGGGTGCGTCCCAATACTCGAAAAATGCACCCTCCTTTCCTCCACTACCACCTCCTCTCCTCCGTACCCCGGAAAACGGATCTTTGTGTTTTAATCTAATGTTGCTGATTACATACTCGATGCAAATGTCAGGTACATTGTATACTGTACATGTAAATACTTGTACTGAAAACCTTCAGGCAGTTTTTCATACTTCCGGGTAGGAGAGGAGTGGTAGTGGGGGAGTGGAGGAAGGGAGGTGGGGAGTGAAGAATATTGGGAGGCACCCACTGGTTCTCTTGGGATCGGGGAATGGGCGGTTGTTGTACGATTGAGCTTGTCATAGACCATTTTTGAGTTTGTAACCGCCCCTCCCCCTCCCCCTCCTCCTCCCCCCTCAGTGGCTCTTAATTGGACATCTTAATGGCAACATTGCACACATCACTTCAAAACAAACATGCACAAACACAGGCCTGTCTTACAAATTTGTTTGGATGTCATTTCCTAGTTATGCCACAAGAGGGCAGTTTAGTCAGCCTCTCGTCGAGGGCCAGGCCAATGTGAATGCAGACTGAACCAGACTGAAGTTTCACACATCTACTAAACCAGGGTTCCCAACATTCTCTGGCTGGAATATGAGCACTCACATGGATTGGGAGGTGGTTATTTATCAATTTAGCTACAGTATATATGTGACACACGGTAACCTATAGCAACCCAGATTTGGTAGTTATTTTACAAGAGCGCCACCTAGCAAATTGTTTTTGTTTTTCATCTGCTTTGCTTTTTTCAGTGTGCACCCTAAGTATGCCATTGACGGCAGATGTAATTGGCAACGTTAAGGAAAATCCCGTAAAGATCATATCTGGCAGATAACCGGGACGTCGCAGCTTAAAGGGCTCATTGGCAACCCTGTGCTGAACAAACTGGATTACATTTTCAGCATTTCTGACAGGACGTCTCACGTATTTAAATGACATGTTTAATGAATGAATGTGCTGCATAATTATCTTAGTTTGGCGGTGAATGGATCGGCACGTGCTCCGGAGCACGGGCATCTCCCCCCGCTAAACAGGAGATGACCAGAAACCCCCCATACCAAAGCAGATCCAAACAACAGGTGGAAGCTGGGGTGGTGGAGGGTGACAGCAAATTTCTTTTAACACAAGCCGTAAGCAACAAAGAGCAGCGCATCAGCATTCAAGCAGTACAGAGAGAACTAATTCTTGGCTTAAAAAGGGCGCTCCATTTGAGGTGTGTGCATGTGATTGGTTGATTATGAGACGCGTGATTGTTAGAAGACCATGGTCGGCTACAGCGAGAGGTTCTCCGACAGAACTTGCTTTGCGCACTTCGTTCGCGACGCTCATTTCTGAAATGCAGTGGCAATGTTTGCCATCATGACCTGTTGTAAGTTAAAGTGTTGTTTACAAAATGTTTTGCATCAGTTCATGAACAAGCGCTATTTGCAGAGGGACAGTCACAAAGACGCTTTACAGGAAAATACAAAAACATTAACATGTGATAAAAAGACCCAATCCCCGAATATAACACCCCCCCACACACACTCACAACATGCGTAGTTTCTGACGTTCAAGAAGTAAATTATAACTCTTTTCTGCCCTGGAGACATAGAGCGGACAAACAAATATGAAGAAAAGCTCTCTTTATAGTCAGAAGTGTTTGACGTACTGCAATATTAATACCGCCCCTATATTGCGTACATACTTGATGCCATATCTATGGTTGAGTGTACACCACAGAACATTAAAGGGGTGATAAAGGTCAGATGCAGCGCCTTAGACTCATCCAACAAACGCGATTCCTTCCTTGTCAGCACACTGAAAGCTTTTCCATCTCCATCGCAGAGGCTATGGATGAACCATTAGCTCCAAGACATACACACTCTTCCTCTTCAGCATGTGGGATATAGGGTAACTGCCCTGGAACAAGGACACATACATTTCACAAAATGGAATCTCAACAGGATCTGAAGGGTCATGCGAGTGGAAGTAAAAAGTTCTCATCACGGGCCGTCGCGTGGTACAACGGTAAGAGCGCCGACTTTCAGTCGGTGCAGTTGTGCTCCGAGGATCGGGGTTCGCGCCCCGGTCCTGCCAGATCCGAGCATGGCCGGCGCCCTGTGGGAGCAGCAATTGGCGGCTGCTTCTGGGTGGGGGGAGGGGCTCGGAGAGAATCGCTGCACACATAGCTGCCCTGGGCGAGCTGGATTCACGGTCAGGAGCTCGAGGAGTCGCGCCCTGTAGAGGACGTGGCGACCTCATTCCTACTACCGGCTGAGAGGGTTGTGTAGCGGTGGTTCTCTAGCGGTTGCTACACGGGGGGAAATTGAATTAGAATAGGGGTTCAATTGGCTACTAAAATTGGGAGAAAAATGGGGAAAAATCAGAAACAAATTTTTTTTTTTTTAAAAAGAAAAAAAAAAAGTTCTCATCACTTCCCCTGTAAAAGTTCAAAATGGTGGGGCCTAAGTGAAGGACTGAAGGGGCGGATTATGCTTTTCGTCAGAGAGAATGCTCGGGGCATAAAGGTGACACAGTAACCCACAGAAACACGCAAACCGAGTAATGGCTAGCGTGCAGCGGCCACACTCACGCCACGTCTTAAACATAACTCAATTCCAGCATCACATGGAGACTGTAATCACTCCTGCTCTGTAATTCATCTACACTAACCTACGTATTACATTCATACTTCTCTTAAGAAGACTTGACATCAAGTCTGGATATTTTTTATTAATCAAACAGGGAAGTAGAGAATATCCTCTCAGTTTTGAGGTTTAAAAGGAATAAAGAGGAAAATCGTCCTTCATTCGTAATTACGCTAATCGCTGTTTCATTCCCTCCTGCAGGGTGCTCTTCCGCAGCCCAGACTGAATTCTACTTTCAAACAGTCTGATTTAGAGCAGAAGTTAAAGGGTAAGTACACCCTAGATCACTTTTTTTTTTCGCTGTAAATGTGTTTGTATGCCTACCTTATAATTAAACTTATTCATGCATTCCCATATTTCAACAATTCTGAAATAATATTGTATATCATAAGAAACTGGTAGAAAAGCGTCTTTGTGCTGCCCCTAATGGTTGAAATGTCCTTTCTGCTCCCCACACCACCCCCGCCCCAATCGTGATCTCAGAGTACCTCTGTGGAGGTACCTCTACATCATATGGATAATTGTTGTCACCCACAATGGAAACAGCCGGCACCTGATTGGTTAGACCCGTTACCCCAGCAAACAGTGAACGTCCCAGGGATGTCATCTTTTAATCCCCTCAAAGTTATGATATGACGTTCACAGGAGATGTCCTAAAAACATTACTAGGATGTTATTAAAGTCATAGTAAGCTCACTGTTTGGTTACAATATGACATTTTATTTGAATTTTTCGGGGACTTTCAAGCAACGTCCCTATCCTGTTATGATATGACGTTGTGCTCATAACATTCATGGGACATTCAGGGACGTTCCTGCAACGTCTGTTACTGGTTACAATATAACGTCATGTAATGAATGTATGGGGGACGTTACTAGAAAGTCCCAGGAACATTCTCTGTGGCGTCCACGTAACGTTTTGAAAACCCTACAAAAAGACGTCAAGGCGACGTCCTGATGACATTTCGGGATGTTCAGGGGACGTCCTGGGGACCTAATTTTGTTAGCTGGGATGTTACTTTTGTGTCGGCTCCAATGTACATTAATTTATGCAAATGACGATGGACACAGCTCCTCCGCCCCCACCCCTCTCCCTCACTCACCCCACAAAGTATTTTTCTAAATTGTGTAGTAGGCGGAGACAGGCTGAGACAGTGGGTGTACTCCTGTCTCCGCCTAATACACAATTTTGAAAAATACTTTGTGGGGTGAGCGAGGGAGAGGGGTGGGGGCGGAGGAGCTGTGTCCATCGTCATTTGCATAAATTAATGTACATTGTACAAATGATTTCATATAACTCGGATCAAACTGTCAAACTAGACATTGCACATCAAATATGAATCAAGATTCAGCAACTGCATGGCCTATTTCTCACCTCAAATATTTTCAGAAACATATTTTAGTGGACTATTTAGGTAGAATAAGAGAATTGAACAGGACGCCTGTTCCGGTTTAAAAACGTGGAGGCGAAACGAAAGTAACGTAGCGGGCCTAACCAATCAGGTGTCGGTTGTTTCCGTTTGGGTGACAACAATTATCCATATGATGTAGAGGTACCTCCAAAGAGGTACTCTGACATCACTATTGGGGCGGGGGAAGTGTGGGGAGCAGAAAGGAAATTTCAACCATTAGCGGCAGCACAAAGATGCTTTTCTACCAGTTTATGATATACAATATTATTTCAGAATTGTTGAAATAACGGAATGCATGAATAAGTTTCATTATAAGGTAGGCATACAAACACGTTTACAGCAACAACAAAAAAAGTGATCTAGACTGTAGTTACCCTTTAAGGGTTTGTTTAAAATGTATCTTTTCAAACGTTTGTGTTGTAGTGTAGTGGGCGCTCTTCCCTCTGGACCAGATAAAAATCAACTTCCCCAGGTGCCGTCCTTTGTATGAGACTTTAAACAGATGTCCTGACTCACTGTGGTCAGTAATGATATCATGGCACTCCTTCAAATGAAGGGGGTTAGCACCAGTGTCCTAGTCAAATTCCCATGAAACTGGCTCTCTACATCTGGCAACCTAATCGCTATCGCTACCTACCTGAATATCTAAATCGATCCCTTATATTCCCTGTCAATTTTGAGTCCTTGGGCTGTCACTACAAAAAAGAGTTCTCAGTTGACCTACCCTGTTAAAGAAAAATGAAATAATAAAAGGAAACTGTAATTACGATACGTGCAGTAGTGATTCTGGAAAGATCGACACACCCTGTGTGCGTGTGTGTGTTTGGAGGACAGAATAAACATACGCCCCACAGGGTTCCTACTACAACCAAGGGGAAATGGATGAAGATTTATGGTTAAAGAGATAATTGCAGCCGGAACGGAAGGGTAAATGATCTGGACAGACCGAGGTCTCGGATGAGATGCTTCGTCATTTATGTTAATGCTTCTCCACTCTCCCTGGGACGGCAGTACGCCTCAAGAGTTATAAATCATAGGACGTTGCCGTAGACACTGCATTTGGGCTGGTAATTAAAGATATGGCCCCATTGGGACTTAAAGATAAGTCCCCGGTGGGGACGTTCACAGATAGAGAGGACACAGGGTGGACAGTGCAGGCAGTGAGACTCGGAGGGAAATTTTTGGGACCCATTCTCTCTCTCTGCCTCTCTCTCATTCTCTGTCAGCCGCTTTCTCTTCCTCTGCCTCTCCCTCTTTTTCTCTCTCAGCACCATAGATCGGGCAGCTCTCGCTAAATGCACATCTGCTTTCTCTCACACCTCTTCTGTCTGTGCGTCTCGTCGTTCGGCCCGTTCGAAGAGGGAACTCCCAGGGCGCAACAGCTGCCATCTGAATGAGGCCCGCATTTCCCCTGCTTTCAATCTGTAATTATGCCGCCTTGTGCTGTTAAATACAGCAAGCTCTCTCATTCGAATCAAATCAGGATTTTTGCTTTTAATCACCGCCCCAAATAAAAGGCACGGCGGGGGATGGCACTTTTGAAAAGACCTTCACAAACGCAGAGCCCCATACAGCCCAAGGTCCCGGACACAATTCTTACAAGCTTTCAAGCTTACACGCTTTCAAGACCTTCACAAACGCAGAGCCCCATACAGCCGAAGGTCCCGGACACTATTCTTACAAGCTTTCAAGCTTACACGCTTTCAAGACCTTCACAAACGCAGAGCCCCATACAGCCGAAGGTCCCGGACACTATTCTTACAAGCTTTCAAGCTTACACGCTTTCAAGACCTTCGCACTAGGCAGTAGGAGGTGCTTTTCACACACCGACCTGCACCGCTAGGAAGTTTAAAAACTTAAAACACGCTCCTAACACTTGTCTAAGTTAAGAGCCAAATCCAGGCCTGCATCTCTCTCTCTCTCTCTCTCTCTCTCTCTCTCTGTCTCTGTTTCTGATTTCAGCATAAGGAAATTTTATCTTTATGAATTTTAGTGGATTGATGATTGCTACACTACCTTAGATTGGGACATCCATCTCAAGTGTCTTATCAGTAGAGCCCAAAGACTATCAAAAAAAAAGAATGAAAAAAACATAAGCCAGGCATTAGCATCATGGCAGTAAATAAGGTAAGAAATTTTAACCGGATTCATAAGCGACTGTGTTAGTGGTTCCAAATTAGTGTCCTCCTCGTTAAAGGTTGTATCAGCGATTTTGGGTGGAAACATAAATGATCACATTCATCTGATTTTTCCTCACGATCCGCTAGCTGCCCGCCCCATAAGCAGGCCGTCAAAAAACCGCGTCTCTGTAGGCAGCCTATGCTCCGAGATCGTACACAAAAACAATGGTACTACCAACTACTCAAAACCAAAATAAACAGTATTCCAACCAATCACAATGATCTGCACAAACGTGACGTCACTTCTGAAGCGAAATCCCAAACAAACATACTTATGAATAATTATGTTATGTTTTAAAAAATAGTGTTCAAGCATCCAGAATTATAACCACGTTAATAACGTTTGTAAGAAACCAAACCGTTTGTAAATCCGTCAAGATTTCAGCGAGATAAGAGTATTAGCGTTTGTGCAGATCATTGTGATTGGTTGGAATACTGTTTATTTTGGTTTTGAGTAGTTGGTAGTACCATTTGTTTTTGTGTACGATCTCGGAGCATAGGCTGCCTACAGAGACGCGGTTTTTTGACGGCCTGCTTATGGGGCGGGCAGCTAGCGGATCGTGAGGAAAAATCAGATGAATGTGATCATTTATGTTTCCACCCAAAATCGCTGATACAACCTTTAAGGACAGAAATTCTGATTGAAGCACAGTTTGGCGCTCCTGAATCTCAACAAGGTGAGAATGTCATATTCACTCTAAAGTTGAAGTGAAGGGAGGTACAAAGTGTTGTGGTTGTGTTTCTAAAGCCACAAACGCCTTATGGATCGGAAGTGAGCAAATCAAGTATTACAATAGAAATAAAATAGAAATGCAGTTATGTTGTTGATTGGAGATAAGTAAAGGGGATGAACCATCCAGTTGGAGTTTTGAAGTTGGAAGGAGGAAGGGAATTTGGACAGAATATTCCAACAGCCGCTTAAAATATAAATGCATTTTATACGTGGATAAGTTTAGCTGAAAGATCTGCACAGGAAAGCAAAAAAAAAAAACAGGGTTTCCACGACTTTATTTTTCTTCTTTCCCTGAATATTTTTTTCATAAAAATCCAAAAATGGCAATTCCCCATTGATTGGACTGACTGAAGATGGTTTCCAGACAAGCTACCCGAGGAGGCCTTGAGAGAGATGTGCTCAAACAGGTTCACTGCAGGTACTGGTATTCTTACAGTGCTCCCTATCTGGGGTGCCACAACTGCACTCTCCTGGTACACCTCACATGCTCACAAGTTAGCTACTCATCTGAAGCTTTCTTCACCTAGGGGAAAATGTAAAAATTAAATAAAAACAACTGTTGTCTCATATCTTGCTGCATACGTAGATGCAAACTGTATGCACACAATAGTATGACACATTGGGTCATGCTGAACCCTCTGAAGCCTGAATCAGTGGCATTGTGCACACAGGATGGCACAAACACCCACCCCAATGCCAGATCATAGACAAAGTAAAACTCTTTTCCAAAAGAATCGGCCAAAACAAAAAATTCTGGTGAGCGACAATGCAAAGGTTTAGCTGAAACAGGATGTTGGCTTAGCCATCAGAGGCACAAGCGACAAAAAAAAAATCATTCTTTTCTTTCTGTTTTGGGCCAGCACAGGATGGGTTCTTATTATCAGTTGCCAGAATGAGAGAAGGGGGGTCGGGAAAAACGACAGGTGGTATGTGCAGCCCATGAAAGATCTCACACATGATATCGTCCTGTCAGAAACACGATGCTGAGATAGATCTGCTTAATCATTGCACTGCATCAAGAGATTATGGTAAAATATTTGTACAAAATCTTTTTAATAAAATAACCATTCACCAGCCAGGACTCCATGCCCGAGTTGAATTCAGTAAACCCCTCATATTTACAGGCACAAACATCACAGCTGAAACGTTGCATGGCAAGAACGTTTCTGCAATGTTGTTAAAGTGTTATCCCAATGGTACAATAGTAGGTTCCTATAATATTATCAGCAGGAGCGATCATCGCCTTCCATTCGCGTGAACAGCCCTTTTAACATTGTGCATGTTTAATGAAGGCCCTTCCTTCTGCATCCGAAGAGCAGGGACATGCACACAACCCTCTCAGTTAGGGGCTCTGCTCTGGCTGTAATTATTAGGAAAAGCATTAGTGGGCTGTCGGAAAATGTCATCTCCCCGCCATTTAAAATCTGCATTCCTCGGGGGAAGGCAACATTTTGAAAACATTTTGAAAGCACCCTCTGAGCTGAGTACTCACCATAATGGAGGCTAACAGCTCACTGCAGGCAGCGGGAGGGGGAGGAGGTCCCCAGTTTGCATACACAGCTATTCCACAGTGCATAATGGACCCAAGACATAACAACTTTTATTTATTTTTATTATTTCCAAACTGCAGGTGTACTTCGGAGCCTCACAGGGACTTTTTGTGTAAAGCATTTCAAAAATATATAGGAGCATCCACTTCATCTCTCCTCACTGAGATGCTGCTAACTACACTTTTGAAGCAGGGTACTTCCCCATGTTGTCAGCAGCAGGGGTGTGCCAATTATAATCTGCCCCGCTGAGGGTGGGAAACCTCAGACATTTATCAATGCCCAGCCTGGCTCTCACAGTTCAGTCATAGAGTTATGCCCCGCCCACCTTCAAGGCTACGTGAAAATGATTCAACCCAATAATTCAATTCAGTCATCACCGTTCAAAAAGTTTATTTCGTTATTCAATACCTTTGTTCTGGGTAACTATGCAGCTTTGAGTTAAAATGCTGTTAGTTCAGTCCATACTTTACATTGGCTGTATTGAGGGGAAGTTAGTGTTGCAGGGGAAAATTGAACAACAGTGCATTTACAGTGGGAGTCTCCAGGTGAGGACAGAGACAGCTACCCTGCATTCAGTAGAGACATCAGTAGAGAGTACTGAGGAAGAGGGAAGCGGAGATAGAAAAAGAGAGAGAGAGCGAGAGAAAGAGAAGGAGAGAAGCACAAAGCAGTGTCTGTTTTTTTGACTGGAAATGTAGGTCAGGAAAGAGAAAAGTTAGCGACTGCAGCCATGGCGGATAAGCGTGTTAAATAAAGCAAGAACTGCACTGCCTGCAGGGCACCTTTGCTTTAATCCCACCGGCAGGAGCTTCCTTCTCATACTCACGATTGGGGGGTGGGGTGGGGGGGGGGGGCAACAACGGATGCAGCGTTAATAGGAGGGGGATAGGGGTGGGGGCTTCGATATTTATCTGAAATGAGAGACAGCATTGCACACGCAGGGCTTATCTCCACGGCGAAGGCCCTTGAGGAGAAACACATCACCGGCGCGAGCGACACCGTGCTAGCCTTCGCCACTGCTACTCCGGCACACAAAGACAGGAAACAGTGTAAGCGACCTCAGCCTCCTCCAAATCTGTTACACTGTCTCAGAGAGAAATGAGGAGATAAAGTCTGTTTGTCTGGAAAACGCGCAGGCAGGTAGTTTGCCTCATCGACATTCGAGTCCCACATTATTCTCAGTTACATTTTCTGCTCTAATTCCCACTCACCCGAGGGGCAAAACATCCCTGGCAACAAGGAACCCTGTTTGCCCAGGACTGGATAACCAAGCCCATGACTTGGCAGCGTGGGTGTCCTCCGATTGGCTACATGCACGGACTGGGGTGTAAAGACACACTCCCCCCCCCCCCCCCCCCACCTCCATTACACTGAGAGAGAAGGAAAGGGTAGGAAACGGACAATGTGAATCCTTAGGATGTCAGTCCTGCCACCATCTGCAAGAGCACATTCATGTGTATTTATCAGGGGACCAGGGATTGACATTCCCCTGAAGTGGTTACCGGTGGTATTGCAGTTTAATAACATTTTATCTGAGTCCAACAGAAGAATATTTAGGATTTTTAAAATCCCTATTTGGTATGCATGTTTCTACGTCAGTTTGTGCACCTGCTAACATGGGCACAACAGCGCATGAACATGCATGACGCTGTGACAATATAACCGAGTCTAGTGTTCAGCATTCAGCCCAGGAGACATAGGATTGCATCACTCCACCTTCAGTGTCATTATTGTTTTGATTATATTGTTCTTTTGATAACATTATCATTAATACCTTAAATAGTAATACTATCTGCAATAGCATCATGTTGTGTGTGCTGTGTTCATTGTTCATGATGATGAATCGTGATGAGTAAATTAATAATAATAAATAAGTAATAACGATGGCATCTGGCTCTTAAATTAAAATGTTATAGAATAGAATAACTTTTATTTTTCTGAGAGGGAACTTCAGTTGTAGTTACCAGCAACAAAACCGACATAGACAGTGGGGCAGACCCACAACACACAAACACACATGCCAAACAAAGACATTGAATCATTGAATTAATTAGATTAATTAAGTGAATTAAAGTGAAGGTATGAGTCGAGTGGAATGATAAATTGAGCATCAAAAGCAATAACAGTTCCTCATCTCCCCCCGCTGTCTTGCAATGTCCAGTGTCACCAAGCAGTCCAACAGTTGTAGGGACAAAGCTGCTTCGGGTTGACCAAACTCACACGGTAGATATTTGGGTCTAAAAGGCAAGGTGAGCAACTCCACGTCCGAAGAGCAATGCGTCAGCAGATCACAGCTGTTTTACTCCAAGCTTTGTTGACATATACACAAATTCTGGCCGCCTCACAACTTTTTTCCATACACGTGCGATTCTCTGTCTAGTCGAAATGGAGCACCGAACCCACTCAGCCTCTTCAGGCGTTGCCACACTCCTCCCCTGCCTCCTCTTTTCCTTCTTTTCCCTGGTGGCCTTTTGAGGTTTGCCCGCAGGCCTGGATCAGTCTTGATATCAAGCCTCTCAAACTCCGGTGAAGAGCTATCGTAACTTTGTTGCCGCAGATCTAACAGATATTCCAGAGTAATGAATGCGTATCCACGGTGACGACCATAAACAAAATTAGCCCGACTGGATTATTTGATATTATTAAAAAGAGCAGCAGGAGCGCCTGGAAAAAAAATATTTTTGTTTCCCTGACCTACAACAGACATACCAGTGCATGAAAAAACTAAGATAAAAGCTTGATACAACAAAACACATTCAAATTAGCAAACATGAAAACGAGAGACAGATGGACTACATGTCGCCATTACAGTGCCATGTTCTAGAATGATGCTGATGTGTCCAACGTAGTATTATTAGTTTGACTACATTGTTATTTAGATTTTGCTACTAATACTATTATTAAAAATGTAGCTACTTAGCTGGTAAGCTTGCTAGCAAGACTTTTAAATTACTTATTATGTTACAGTGGAGTGCCACCAAATGTTTGTACTTGTTAGCAAGCTGGTTAGCTAGCTAGTTACAACTCTACTGCGGTTGTACAGTATAGTTGTGGCTAGCCAGTTAGGCAGAAATGATAGCTACTAGCTCGTTGAACATAATAGTTGTTTAGTTAGCCAGCTAACCAATTACGTGCTGCAAATTTTAACTTGCAGAAACGTTAGAAACCACATTAAAAACGTCCTTGTGACATTGGGCTCTATCTTGCGATCTTAGCGCTTTGTCTAAATGCATGGCGTAAAGTGCATTTAGGGCGTGTCCAAGTCCACTTTTGCTAGTTTGACGGAGAGTTTTTTGAGCGCTAAGCACGGAGCAACATGCAAATGGGCTGAACCTAGTCTCTTCATTAATTAGGCTATAGGTGTGTCTTGGGCGTGACATGCAATAAACCAATCAAAATGTCATATCCCATTACCTATAAAAGCCTGCTTTTCCACCTTGGTGGATTGCTTATATGATGGCGAAACAGACATGCTCCTGTGTGTTTAGTGTGATCAAGGAAAAGGCTATAGGCTATGGATCAATAGTAGTCTATTCGGACTAACCATTATGAGTTCCCAGTAATTCCCGATAGTGCTGTTATTTTACTAAATATATGCGGTTAAATTTCGTTAAAAGCACCTGCAACAGCTGAGAATAAGCTACCAATGGCTTCCGTCTCACCTTAGAAAACGCCTAACTAGCCTGCTTGTTTAACGAATTTTGTTTGATTATGCAATGAAACATTGTCCAACATTCCATGAGGCTGTTCTCATAGAGTTCTCGAAGTTCAAGCTTCATCCGAAGTTCATTACCTGCATTCATATTGATTAATAACACAAATACCGTTATTTTGCCTTAACGATGACACTAAATACAATAAGGTTGTCAGGTTGGCAACCCAGAGGTCCATGCATATTTTCCCTGGTTTTATAATGTCCTGCTTATGGAAATGTGACCAACGTGTTTTACTAGCAGCTTAATGCTTTAAAAACAAGTTCACTTTCCCGGGAAGACTGAAAAGTGCAATTTAAAGCAGGTGAAACAGACCTGCTCCTGCATGAAGTTAAAGCACACATGCAGAGAATGGAATTAAAATTAATTGTGAATTAATTGTTCTCTTTAAAATAGTTTTGTTCAGTTATGGAATAACAGGTGAAATCAGCGGGGCTTTAATAAGCTGAGAGCATGGAAGCCTGGTCACTGTAATTTAAAAAATATGAAGGCTAAGAATAAGGCTAAAAATCAGTTAACATGGTGAAATTTATCTGTTTTTTAACCGTAGACTATCGAAAAAACCTTATGCACAGCGAATCCCGGGGACTGTAGCCTATACTATTTTAAAAACAATAAATGCAATATTCACTGGACAAGGTTTTGAACTTTTTTCAGTCAAAACCATTCTATTTACTTACAGGCAGTAGGCCTAGATGAACAGAGCTGTATTGTAATGACATCTGAAGCGCATTTTCAGAACTCAAATGTCCGTCTATTGCAGTGTGCGAGTTTTCCATTGAATGGCAATTCACGCATTAGGTGTAAATGACAATTTGTGCATTAGGCTTGGTATAGGTGTTATCAGCTCCTTTTTAATGGATAGCCATTGTCCCGTAAAAGAAGATTGTCCCCAAAGAAGATTACAGGAATTATTGGGAAAGTCATAGCTTGATCCAGGATAATTGCGAATAGACTATACATGTAACCTTACACGTACCATCGCACATCGACTGGATGTTGATGGAGTGGGCTGAAAGCAATTTAATGCGGCATTCCCCTTCGCTGAGGGACAGGTAGCCTATGTGGTCTTTGACCTATGGATCCTTTTATTATTATGCATTTTTTGATATAGCCTACACAATAATAATATTTCACATTGTAATCTTGATATTTTTAGTCATGCTTGTGCGCGCCACCAAACTATATAGAAAACTAGAAACCACAAGGTGGGCGTGTCCTGAGGGTTTTTTAGTAGCACCAAAAAAGCAGAAGGGGGCGACATGTAATGGTGCATCACCCTGTCTATGCCCATAGACTGCCAGCAAAATCCAAAGCGCTGTCATGTCGTAATTACCGTACTTTTTAACGATGTTAAAGTCTCCTAAATTATAATTATAATAGTAGATTTCATTTGAAATAATGAGGACCATGTATTATATCACTATCTCTGGAAATATATATTTTTAATTCCCGGGATTGACCAGCATTCATTGCCGCTCTGGTCTGAGCAGGATGCCGGGAAGCACAGAATACACAACGGTTGGATCCGGTCAACCAGAGGAGGAAAACTATAAGATAAGATACCTATCCTGCGAAGTATGATTACTTAGTTAGCTGGATAGCTAACTGTACAGAGTAAAACTTGGAACAGCTCTTTTTACTTCAGTCCGTATAGATTTGGGATGGTTTTTACTCGATGCAGTTAGTGGTATCCAGCTAAGAAATCCTGTGTAGTTCGTAGTAACGTTATACCCCCTGCTGTGTCAGAAAGCGTCTTTAATGTTTTTAATTCATTTCGACAGGTAATGTTAGCTACAAGCTAGCTAGATAAGATAGCTAACGTTAGCTAACTAACTGCAAATAATCGTCGGTCAGAGAACTGATTTAACATTACAGTTGAAGAGAGAATAATAATCTGTAGTAACGTTAGCTAACGTTACAGTTTTGGGAAGTAGATTTCTGTCATGGTTTTGACCCTGTTTCCCTATGCGGTCGTTTTCCTCGGTGGCCACGCGAGGGCGCTGCCCTTTTGGTAGATGCTTGCTCCGCCCTGCTGAGTTGGGGGAGTTTCTGTTAAGCGTTTTCACCTGTTCGTGGTTCCCTGAGAGTTATATAAGCCTACCGTTTCCTTCGTTCGGGGCTTCGACATTGTTTGTTTATTGTTATGTACTGTGGTGTATTGTTGGCTGTGAGTTCTCGTACCATTTTGGCTTCTCGCCTATTGTTAACGTCTCTTTGTTGAGGCAGGGCTTATTTCTTGCTGGCTTGGTGGTTGGTTGTCTCGTAGAAGTTTGGGACCGTAAATCTCTGCTCTATTTCGCCTGTGTGCGTTTTCTCCGTGTATGGAGATCTGGGCGACTCTGTTTGGAACTGTAGTTCTGTTCGCCCCTCGGTGCATGTCGTCTCATGGCAGATCGGGCGTTTCGCTTCTGCTAGGTTGCTTAGCTTGTAGAAGTGTAGAGTAGCTGTTCTTTGTTCCCTTTCGCCGGTTAATGGTTTCTACTGAGAGTCCTGGCGTTTGCTTCTACTCATTTCCGTGTTACGGTGAGCCAGTGAGTAGCCTTGGTACGTTTATTCCCTGTTTTGTCTCCTTCTCATGGACTACGTTCCCCTTTGTTGTGAGTCAGGGTTTTTGTTACTTATTCCTTTACTGTGAGGCTAGGGCGTGTGTTTATTAAGTTCGCGGTAGTCTTTTGGATAGTAAGTTTTGGGATGACGGTGCTCCGTCGGCTCACCTGTAAAATGTTTCTCTCTCCTGGGAGATCGGGGGCCCTATCTTACACCCGGCGCAAAGCGGCGCTAACGCAAATGCAAGTGTCTTTGCTATCTTACACCCGGCGCTAGGTCCATAATAACGCCTAACGCTTACGCCGTCAAACTAGCATGTTTGACGGCGTAACTCTTGCGCCATCATTAGTGAACTGGGGGTGTTGGTCTTAAGATGAGGAGTGGCCAGGATTCTTTTTGGCGTATTGCTATCTTGAGCCAGCAGAAAGCGCTTGCGCTAGAACCACCACAAACCTGGTCTAAAGTCATGTCGCAGTTGTTTACATGCTATTTTAACAGCGCATATAAGTGCGTCTACATAGGCGTGTGCACAACGCGCATACCCTCCTGTCTGTTACACACGGGCGTGCACAGGCATGACTAAAATATCTAGATCACAATGTGAAATATTATTATTGTGTAGGCTATATCAAAAATGCATAATAATAAAAGGTTCCATAGGTCCACATACCTTTCCCTCAGCGAAGGGAAACAATGCCACATTACATTGCTCTCAGCCCACTCCATCAACATCCAGGCGATGTGCGATGGTACGGGACAATGGCTATCCATTAAAAAGGAGCTGATAACACCTATAGCTATCAAGCCTAATGCGCGAATTGTCTTTGCACCTAATGCGTGAATTGTCATTCAATGGAAAACTCGCGCACGGCAATAGACAGACATTTAAGTTCTGAAAATGCGCTTCAGATGTCATTACAATACAGCTCTGTTTATCTATGAATACAGCCTGTAAGTAAATAGAATGGTTTGTGACTGAAAAAAGTTCAAAACCTTGTCCAGTGAATATTGCATTTATTGTTTTTCAAATAGCCTATGCTACAGCGGATTCGCTGTGTATAAGGTTGTTTTCGATAGCCTATGGTTAAAAAACGGAGATGTCACCATGTTAACTAAATTGTAACCTTAGCTATTCTTCGTCCTTCATATTTTTTTAAATTACAGTGACCAGGTTTCCATACTCTCACCGTTTAAAACCCAGCTGATTTCACCCGTTATTCCTTAATTGAGCAAAACGATTTTAAAGAGAACTAAGCGTCTAATTAGAAACTAAAACAAATTTGCAGCACGTTACACAATTAATTCACAATTAATTTTAATGCCATTCTCTGCGTGTGAGCTGCATGTTCTCTGTTTCCCCTGCTGTAAGTCGCACGTTTCACGGTCTTCCTGGGAAAGTGGATTGTTTTAAACGATTATGCCACATTTCCATAAACAGGACATTATTAAACAAGGGGAAATATGCGTGAACTTATGGGTTGCGAACCTGACAGCTTTATTGTAGGCTATTTAGTGTCATCATTAAGGCAAAATAACGGTATGTATGTTATTAATCAATATTAGCCTACTATGCAGGTAGCCTAATGAACTTTGGATGAAGCTTGAACTTCGAGAACTCCATGAGAATAGCCTCTTGGAATTGATGTTTGACACTTTCATTGCATAATCAAACGAAATTCGCTGAACAAGCAGGCTAATTTGGCGTTTTCTAAGGTGAGACTGAAGCCATTGATAGCTTATTCTCAGCTGTTGCAGGTCCTTTTAGCGAAATTTAACCGCACATATTTTGTAAAATAACAGCCCTGTCTGGAATTACCGGGAACTCATAGGCTAATGGTTAGTCCGAATAATATTGATCATACTCCATTTAGCCTATTCCTTGATCACACTAAACACGCACGAGCATGTCTGTTTCGCCATCATAAGCAATCCGCCAAGGTGGAAAAGCAGGCTTTTAAAGGGAATGGGATATGACATTTTGATTGGTTTATTGAATGTCACGCCCAAGACACACCTATAATTAATGAAGCGACTAGGTTCAGCCCAGTTGCGCCATGCGCCGTGCTTAGCGCCAAAAAAACACGCCGTTAAAATAGCAAAAGTGGACTTGGACACGCCCTAAATGGACTTAGCGCCATGCGCTTAGACTAAGCGCCAAGATCGCCAAGATAGGGCCCCGGGTGTTTACCCAGGTTTGTTTGCTGCATTAGACTGCGAACTTATTTAAGTAGCCATGGAACGTTAAATCTCTGTTCCTGTTCGCCTCGTTACATTTCACCTTACTAAGAGGCTAGGGCGCGTGTTTAATTTAGTTTGCGTGAGTCTTTGGTTAGTAAGTTATGGGACAACGGTGCTCCGTCGGCTCGCCTGTAAATGTTTCTCCCTCCTGGGAGATCGGGTGTTTGCCCAGGTACGTTTGCTGCATTGGACTGCGCACTTATTAAACTAGCCATAGAACGTTAAATCTCTGTTCCTGTTCGCCTCGTTACATTTCACCTTACTAAGAGGCTAGGGCGCGTGTTTAATTTAGTTTGCGTGAGTCTTTGGTTAGTAAGTTATGGGACGACGGTGCTCCGTCGGCTCGCCTGTAAATGTTTCTCCCTCCTGGGAGATCGGGTGTTTGCCCAGGTACGTTTGCTGCATTGGACTGCGCACTTATTAAACTAGCCATAGAACGTTAAATCTCTGTTCCTGTTCGCCTCGTTACATTTCACCTTACTAAGAGGCTAGGGCGCGTGTTTAATTTAGTTTGCGTGAGTCTTTGGTTAGTAAGTTATGGGACGACGGTGCTCCGTCGGCTCGCCTGTAAATGTTTCTCCCTCCTGGGAGATCGGGTGTTTGCCCAGGTACATTTGCTGCATTGGACTGCGCACTTATTAAACTAGCCATAGAACGTTAAATCTCTGTTCCTGTTCGCCTCGTTACATTTCCCCTTACTGAGAGGCAGGGCTTGTGCTTGGGTTAGTCAGTTAGCCGATGTTTTCGGTGCAGCTGTCCTTTTCATCTTTTGTGCTTTTTTCTCCGTGTATGGAGATGTGGGCGATTCGGTTCGGAACTTTGGTTCTGTTCGCCCTTCGGTACAATTCGTCTCTTAGGGAGACCGGGTGATGATGTTGGACATGTTTGCATGTGACTGCAAGCCTTTTAGCCTTGGAACATTAATTATCTGTGTTCCTTCGCCTCCTCCTATACCTAATGGTATTAGTTTTCTGTGTTTATTTGCTGTGTGTTTTGTTTGTGCCATTGTGCTACTCGCCTGTTCTTGCGTATCGTTATCGAGACAGGGCGTTTTATTTCTGGCTCTCGTGTGTAACAGTGAGCCGGTCTGTAGCTGTGGTGTGTGTGTGTGTTCCTTGTCTCCTTCCCTTATCTGCGGGGTATCCCGCTTTAGTGGCCTAAGGGCTTAATGAATCCCCTTGCTGCGTTTGGCTCCTCCCACCTCACACGTCACGCCCCATTACAATTTCAGGCGCTTCATTTTTCACTATACTAATACCAAAAGCCTCTTGCACAATCCAGCAGGTTGTCATAGCTCTGACTAGCTAGCACTGGAGGAAGCATATGTTAGGACAAAAGCAACTTGGCTTATTGTTTGCATTTTCATTGCCCAGCTGAACCACTGAACTAACGTTATAGTTGCCACTTATAGTTGCCATGCACATAATTTTTGTCGATTAGCAACCAAAATTATTGAGTGGGCCTTTAAGATATTCAAAACATATTTTGTCAAATAATTAGGCTATAGTTTAAAATCTTTCTGCAATGATGAATTACTAAACCAGGACAGATTATTCAAAATAGCCTTTATTTACCAAGACACATGCTATTACACACATTTGCTAATCACATATTTACTTATATTATGAATGTAATTCGCTAACTTGCTAGGTTCTAAAAAAAAGACTATACTATAACGTTACGTTTCTTTAGGCAACTGTACCATCTACTCCCAGTTGACATTCTCATACTGCTGGGCGCCGCGATTTTTGGACCAAGACGGACACCGTGAGTGAAGCAAGTGAGCTGTGATTGTGATTGGCTGCAGGGGCTACCCACAATCCTTAAGTAAATGGTGCAAACTAGCCTCCATGATACGGAAAAGAATGGCGGAAAGGGCGGGGATTTGGGCAAATTGGGTGGAGAATGCTGTCTTCAACAGAATTAATGGGAGAGATACAGCTTGTTATTTCTAGTTTTCTATAGTTCAGTGGTGCGCGCCCCTGTGTGTAACAGACAGGAGGGTGTGCACGTTGTGCAGAAGTCTATGTAGACACACTTATATGCGTCTATAAATAACGTAAACAACAGCAACATGACTGTAGACCAGGTTTGTGGTGGTTTTAGCGCAAGCGCTTTCTGCTGGCTCAAGATAGCAATACGCCAAAAATTATCCTGGCCACACCTCATCTTAACCCTTGTGTGGTGTTCGTGTTTTTGTTACTCACCCAGTGTTCGCGGGTCTGGTGAACCCACAACATTATTGGGTTTTTAAAACAATAAAGCCATAACAATTTACGTAAAAATACTTCACAGATATTGACTTTATCTCAATTACAAGCAATATAGACAGCATATATGGTTAATATTGACCATTTACCTCTGCTAGATCACATTTATCTGTCATGGTTTCTGGCAGCCGCTGTTGTTTCTGCGTTCGGTTTTTCTTTTGGCGTCTTTTGAACGCTCTATCGGATTTTTTCCGCCTCCGTTTCGTTGTTTGAATCTCGCCCGGCAATTATTTCTTTCACCTGTTTTGGATTTCCTGCCGGTTATAAATAGCCAGGACTTCCGCATTTTCGACGCTTCCATGTTGTCGTTGTTATATTGACAAGGAGGTCGGTAAAGGTATTAGATTCGTTCGCTGCTATTCTGGTTCGCACGAATAGGAAACGCAGCAAGTCCTATTAGAGTTAGAAGAAAGATTTATTTTGGTTTTTCCTTTTCTTTCTATCTTCATCCGTTATACTCTCCTACCTGTTGCCTTTTGTTCAGCTCGTTCTCACTTAGAGCTGTAGGTAACAGGCTTTAGTTTCTCTCCCTTCTCTCGCCCATTTCTTCAGGGTGTTTCTTTTGTTTGTTTTTTCTGTCCTCCTGTATTCACTCCTCGTTAAGGAGCGTTAGGTTCTTTTGTTATTTGTTTACTCGTTAAAGAGTGTGAGATTCTTTTGTTATTGATTACTCGCGTTTCTCGAGTTTGCCCTCGTTTGGGGTTGCTTTATTTTTGGCTTACGCCGGGAGGTTTTGTTTCCCACTGTTTATGTTTACCCTTTCCAGTGCAGATCTGTCTGCTTTAGTGGTGTAGGTGTTAGTACCTACACTTTTAGAATCCCTGACGGTCGCGCTTGGTCCTCCGACCCAGCCACTCCCCTTACATTATCAATAAAAGTGATATTTGGTTTTTGTGATAAAATGTGATTTTTGCGTTCTTTTACATGTTTATCACAGAAAATGAGCCAAGGCCAATGAGTCTCAGGTTGAAAAATTTATGAATTGTATCATTTTTCTTTTAGTAAACATTGAATACGGGTCCCACAGACCCGAACACCACACAAGGGTTAAGACCAACATGCCCAGTTCGCTTGCAATGGCCGCAAGAATACATGGTATTTAAATGACGTGCGCGCTAGGCGTTATAATGAACCCTATGCCGGGTAGGGTTCATTATAGCAAAGACATTTGCATTTGGGTTAGTGCCGGGTGTAAGATAGGGCCCATAGAGTCACTAGTTTTCTTCCATAAAATTCTGTAGCTAGCTAGTTGCGATTGTCAGACATCTTGGAAGCTTGGAATCAATTCTCAGAGCATGCCCTCACCATGCTCAGTGGTTCATGTCATTGTTCTGTGTTTACCATGATCCTGTGTTTACCATGATCCTTTAGGTACCCACTGTACATGCTCTGGTTCCCTAAAGCCCCATAGTCAAATGGCAGCCTCCACAAGCTGGATTCATGCCCCAATGAGAAGCTCCCATAGGAATCCATTGAACTGGTAGTGAGGAACTGTCTCCCGCTCTTCTCAATGGTATTTATCCTCTTTACGAATGTGTGCGCACACGTACACAGGTCAGTCAATACCACAGTTTTAATAATGCATCTGTCCCCACTTAGCATGGATAGTTTCTTCAATTAAATTTACCCAATGGGCAGAACAAATTTGTTAGTATAAATTGATTCCTTATGGACAGGTTGATTGAATACCAGCCAGTCTGCTACGGCTCCACACAATTGGCCCAGTTGTCCCACAGGGGGAGGAGCGCATGATTGACAAATGATACATATGGGGGGGGTTGGCAGTGCAAGCACATACTGAAATTTAACAAGCAGTTTGATCAATTTGTGATATCCAGTATACTGTATTTCTTTGGGTCGATAACAGTTGAACCGGCTATAACCTTTCCTGCTGTGGGGCCAAAAGTGAAAATGATAATTCAGCTGACTGTGGGTATGAGTTTATCCCCCTATGGCTCTGCTCAAAGCATCAATATTTAAACAAAATATGATGTTGGGTTCACGCTGCCTCTTTGTTTCAATGCCATAGGCCTCCCAGCTCCACTCTGATATTTTTTGATCCCTTATCACCATGTCTTTGGTAATAGATGTGTATCTGAGAAAAAAAGAAGGTTCCTGGGGTCTGCAGTCCTTCAGCATTGTGTGTGCAGTGCCTCGGCAGTGCGTCAGGCTGCGGGCCAAATGGATGAGAGAACACAGGGAAGATTTGTCCTAAATTAGCCCCTCTCATCAAACCCATCCCCTGTTCTGCCCCATTTGAAGTGATTGTCATTTTCTATCCCTGTTTAGCTGCTCTCTGTGGGGGTGTTTGTCCAGGGAAACCTTGAACAATCAACATTTGTCTTTCATTTCGACTCCTGAGCATCCAGCGACAATATTTTTGAACTTGCATCTATTCAAGTGGCTTATCATACGTTTCCTATGAGAAATCTGGATGCAGGCCAAGAGCTTTCTTTCCCTTCCCAGGATCCTGACGCACACCCAGTGAAAGTTGGCAGGAGGAACTGAGTTCTGGGAACAGTGAATGTGCCGGCGCTTTGATCACTGGGAAAGCTCACTCCTGGATCGGACTGGCAGGGCTTTCTGATACATGCACTCAAAGTGGAACGAGTGTCAAGTAGAGAAGAGCTCTGTATGACAAAGCAGTACCCCCATTTTTGCACAGAGCTTAGAGAAACAGCATGTCTTTTTCAGTTAGGGGGTAGGGCTTGCTTCTCTGCAGGGTCCCTTCATCCCCCACCCCCCCCTGCCAGTTTTTGGGTTACCCAGTAAACTCTGTGCTGTGTCTGCCTACTTAAACATATTTCCTTTCCATACCTTGCTTTGTCAACACATACTGTACACACATAGACTAACTAGCCTATACTGTATATAAATATCACTCAGTGTTTCACTATTGAGAATATTCAGGCTCAGACATTTAATAATCCATCAAGCTCAGATGCAACAAAAACCAGAAACCAGGACCAGGGTTGCCTATCCCTGCTGTAGATGTTTGTATTTTTCCCCTCTTACTTTGGCATCTCCTCTGTAAGACTAAGGATCAGCCTCTAGGTCTTATTAGTATTCAGAGCAGATTCCATGGCACAGGGAATTCTGGGCCTTCCTCCTCAGCTACGGGCAGGTTGATTGCTGCGGTAATCGACAGTGGCATCAGCAGGCCGAATGGAATTTTAACGCAACGGAATTCGAACTCCCCATGCTGGAAAAGGCAGATGCAAGAACTGAAATCAGAGTTTGAGTCATCCTGATGTCCCAGCAACTATACATTTATCTGAAGAGAGCATTGTTCCCTGTGTGAAGAAGTGGCACTCTTCTTCAGAAGAGTGAAGGGAGTCGTGCTGATATGAGTGAGGACAGAGGCAGATGGTGGCTTCTCCCTACTGTTGAAAAAAACCTCCCTGGGTGATATTCGATGATAAAAGTATATAATGGAGGGGTGGTATCAAGTGGGTGCAATAAACACAAGGCGGTGCCAGACTCTCCAAAAGGTGGCATATGTTGCCTCTCTCCCTTGCTTGCTCAGTCCTTACTGCAGAAAGGTATGTTTGAAATGAAATCTTGCATATTGTTACTGTAGAAGGATTTCCAGGTGTATCAATGCTTTCAGACACAGACAGGTTGCTATGAAAAGGCATCGCTACCATATTACGTTTTTGACGCGGCAGTGTAGTATAATGGTTAAGGAACTGGCCTTGTAACCGAAAGGTTGCAGGTTTGATTCCCAGGTAGGACACTGCCGTTGTACCCTTGAGCAAGGTACTTAACCTGAATCGCTTCAGTATATATCCAGCTGTATAAATGGATGCGTAAAAAATGCAAAAAAAAAGTTGTGTAAGTTGCTCTGGATAAGAGCGTCTGCTAAATGCCTGTAATGTAATGTAATGACGCATGCCTCCTATTATACCGTCCAACCCATGTTGATGCAAACGCCTTTACCTCAGACCACAAAATCATGAAACCTACTAAAGAGGCTAAAGTGAGCATGCGTGCAAGTCACATATTACAATGATGTGACCCATTGTGAGACTGCCATTAACTAGGAAAAGGCCCTCCCCAGGTACCCTTAAGAGGCAGATGGTCGTAAGGTCTGCTCTCACTTCACAAAAAAAGATTTACGGAAGGAAGGACAAATTGTAAATGGATTCACCTGCCTGTGGTAGCTGTCTGGTAAAAGCATTAAGCTTAACATTGTCCTATCAGCATTGATGTGTAGGGAAGGCTTTATGGATGTCGACGTGGAGAGAGATGGGGCCCCATGAAAGAGCGCCATTCTACCTCAGAGATCAAAAAGCCAGGAGGAAAGGCCATGGACAAGGTTCCATGATCAAAGCACAGGGGTAAAACTCTTCAGCCTCCAATGCATATTAGTTTCATGTGAACTCCCTTTTGATACCCAATAAACCTCATAAAATGTATTAGTCAGCAGAAAATCTCTCTTTCTGAACTATAAGGTGTCCCACGCTGAAAGTGCTCCTATATAACACTGAAACAGGAGAGCAGGCTATTTACATCTACCTTTAACTATTCATTTATTAGCTGTGGAGAAATACAACCCCTCTTTTGGATGTTAAAACAGAAGGTGCATTTTGCATGTCTTGCACCAGTGCCTACAGTGAAATCAGACAGAGGCGTATGTATGTAGTGGTCAACTCTTTTTGGACAGAAGGTGACAAACTTTAGTTTAGCTTGACCTCCACAATAAAAACAGATGCACAGATCCCTGCCATTTCCAGAAACACCCCTGTGGGAAGAAATCTCAGGAGGAGTCTAGCAGGGGAGCCCATCGGTCTAGTTTGTGCAAAAAATGTTACTCTGTGACTCATTGTCCCTACCGTCTTGTGCTCAGTTTAAAAAAATCATAAGCATGAGGTCATGGGCCCATGTGAACTGACCACAAGACAGAAGGATGTGTGGTAACTGGACAATGTCTAAGAGTGCAAAGAGTTTTCATCTGCAAGAGAAGCCATTTGTGCTGCTCGGCACACCCATGCAGTCAGAAAGAATCACAGTTTCTGTCAGAGTGTGATGCTACGCATGAACCCACACCCTGCGCAATGCGTGACGGACAGGTTCACCACGCGCGGACAGGCCGCCGTCGGTCGCTTCAGTAGTTGTGAGATTGATTAACCTAAGCAGAAAAATAAAAATGCTGAACAACATAGCTGCTTACCTTTATTTTTGTGTCAATGGTCTCTATGTGTGGGTCAGTTCACATATTTTACGTCTTCAAAGACACTACCTGCAAGTTAAACCATTTATTATGGAAAATTCTATTCTCAGAGGGGGTGTGGGGGTGGTACTGCAAAAGGAGGCCAACACCCCTCTTCAGATTAGCGGAAGATCAGGGTAATCCAGGCCAGATTCCCCCTGTTTGTTTTGCTACTGTTGTCAACGTTTGATCCTGAGCTGTAGGTGTTTGCACAGCAGAGGTCAAGATGCCCTTAGGCAACGTACACTGCCTTGCCAAAAAAGAATTTGCACACTGAAATATTTCTTTGGACCGCCTTTAGCTTTGATTACGGTGCGCATTCGTCGTGGCATTGTTTCGACAACCTTATGCAACGTAACAACATTTATTTCCATCCAGAGTTGCATTAATTTTTGACTGAGTGCTTGTATTGACGACGGGAGAGTAGAACCACTCCGTAAAGTCTTCTCCAGCACATCCCAAAGACTTTCAATGAGGTTAAGGTCAGGACTCTGGTGGCCAATTCATGTGTGAAAATGATTCCTCATGCTCCCTGAACCACTCTTTCACAATTTGAGCCCGGTGAATCTTGGCATTGTCGTCCTGGAATATGCCCATTGATGGGATAACCTGGTAATTCAGTACATTCAGGTACTCAGCTGACTTAATTTTATTGCTGCATAACGTTGCTGAGCCTAGACCTGACCAATTGAAGCAACCCCAGATCATAACACTGCCTCCAGAGGCTTGTACAGTGGGCACTATGCATGACGGGTGCAACGGCAACTTTTTTTTTGGCCAGGCAGTGTACCTTACCACTGCCAGACAGACTTCATGTTCATGCCTCATGTCAAGTCTGCATAATTGCTGATTTTATATGAGGGCTGTGCTAAAATGTGTTCAATCGCCAAAGGTTCAATAAAAATCTCCCTTTCGAAACGAGCATATATATTGTTATTGAACGTATAGAAAGTATGCTTTAAATATTACAAATTATCTTTGTATGAAGGATCACATTTAAAGGAGCTATATGTAACAAATGAACTGTACTAAATCATAAAATGACCATGATATGTCATCAGAGATTAAGGAAACATGCTAAATCAAAATACTGGCTTCTCCGACAACAATGCTACAGCCAGTATGTTCTCCTTTGAAATTTCCATTCCGGGTCGGAACGTCTGTATTTGTTTTGGCCTGTGTGATTCACTATTCTCTGAGTTGACTCCGAGTCCACTGCCTATTACGAACAACCAGATGTACTCCGGCACTCCGACAGCCGATTTACGAATGCCTAAGCTAAGTTCAACATCGTTTCCATTTAGCTAGCTAGCTAAAGATTTAAATTTATATATGTATATAGTTACTCGCTAAACATACCACTAACATTAGCTTATATCTGTGGGACCGTAAACATAGCCAGCCATGCATCTAGCTAACATTATAAAAAATCCACATGAGCTGGTTTATAATTTGCAAACAATAAATAATAAACAAATTGCAAACGTATACATTAGCTGATCAACTTACAGTGTAGGACTCGTCGTCGCTTGTCATTGTCAAAATAGAATAAAATCGTCTCAAAATGTAATATTGCGCTCGTGTTCGTTCAGTGTCTCGACTCTCTCCAATATTGTGAATTTGGATTGCAGTACCCATTTTAAACGCTCGGTGTCAATGTTACATATAGCTCCTTTAAGCCTTAAAGCTTGAATTTATGATCAAAGCTACTATTATATGAGGCCATGTTAATTATTTTAGTGGGTAGTGCATGTAATAGGACAGTATTGTGCATTCTCTGTTGAACTTTAATCAATCCATAACTGGACAGTCATTTATCCTGTTTGGCACGAAGGATGTAGTGGGTCCCGACCGTGGCATGTTCAAGCACACAGCACTATAAATTAAACTATCCAAAATGAATAAATAAATAAATAAATGCATTTAAAAAAATGTAAATGTACACTCTACCTGATTAGCAATCTAACTAAAGTCAATATGAGAGCATTCCAGAGAATTAGTACTAGCAAGAAGCAGAATTGTCGTGCTCAGGGAGGCATGATGGGAAAGCCTAGCCCCTGAGGGAACCGTTCTGTCCAATCGAGCGATAAAGCACTGACAGATTGGCCACTCACGTGCCTGAATGTTGAGCAGGGGAGCTCAAGGTTACCTTGATGCACATGTCCACATGCTGTGTCAATTATTGCGCTGGATGTAGCATGCATGGCTGGCATGGGCGTGTATTTGTCCCTTTGTACAGTTTGTATGCAAAACCATCATCTTAGATGCTCAGCACCCTCCTCCCTTGATCTAAAAGGGTTTTGAAACAATTTGTTCTGAATTGATGGTAGGCCTGTTTTTACCACAGATTACATATTATGTTCCCATTTTCAAACCATTTGGGAACTTGCTCGCTTATTCAATGGATTGGGCATACACACACATTCATTTACATCTTGTTCTATGAGGTGTGCATTTCTTCAATCTACAAAGTGTTGAATGGTTGGTTCTGTAAGGCAGTAACAACCCACCACCAGCCAGGCTTTCTGGGTGATGAGAAGGGCTTTGTTTTCAGTCCAGATCGTATTATGGGGAGAAGCACACAGACAAGCCTTTTGAAATAAATAGAGCAGGGTTCGGTGTGCTGCTACGGAATGGCGTCTGAACAGTGACAGAAAGGGCTTGCGGTGACTTGTTTGTGTGTGCATGTGCATAGCTCTGTGTGTTAGTGCGTGCACCTGTCAGTTGTGTGTGCTTTCTGTGAGTGTGCACATCAGTGTAGCTATTATATGTTTTGCGTATCAATGTGTGTGTGACTGCGTGCGCGTGCACGTGCGTGTGTGCCTGCCAATGACTGCCTTAGAACAACTGGAGGATTATAACTGAGCAGAGCATCAGTGCCAAGAGGTGGAGTGAGCAGAGGGAAGCAGCGGAGATATGGCAGCGTAAGAGAAGCTTTCTGCCTAGATTTTCAATACAGCCTGGTTATGATTCAATGAATCATTAACGTTGGCAAGGTATGCAGAGCTCTGGATCAGTTCATCAGTGAATGGGTCCCTTTTCTCAGTGCTGCACTAAAGGCTCAGGCTAAATGATAAATTGAATTTTATGCTTCACCAGCAGTTATTTCTTCTTTCTCTGTGATTTGTTCGCTATGCGTGCTGCCGTTTGGGTGCTTGGCGCCCCTGCATGAGGCTATTAAGGGGATTTCACTGCTATCCTTAAAAAAGTGCAAACAAGGGGTGGGGCGTTCTTACAATTAGAAATCTTCTTAATAGAATGTATATTTTATAAAGGAAAGATCTCAATAGTATTGCATCACAGACACGGTTTATCTATGTGCTTCATCATCTTTGGGCGCACATCCTTAAACAGGCACTGTAGACACACTGTCGAAAGACATTGCTGGCAAGGAGATTTCCTTTAACCTGATGGTGAGCCAACCATCAGTAATGCAGACGGCGGGGGTGATCAAACACCAGTCTCCGGTCGCTTTTGGTGACCATTGACTCCAACTGCTCTCGGGCATAAAAAAGCAATCATGCTACATTTATTTCTGTGTGGTCCCAGGGATATAATCCAATAGGTCATCAATTTCTCTTTAATGGTTTTGGCTCTCTAACACCAATGGACTATTAATGAGGGCAATGAAAAACAGCAAGGAAAAGAAAATCAGTGGTAATGAGGAAAATTCATCCTGGATTATTTGTGTGCTATGTGGATACATGAAGAATCCTGCTGGTGTGGAAAGCATTGGTTCCAGTCCAGAGCGTGTCACAGAGCCTCTGGCTGCTGTGATCCTGGTGATATTGAGGACTGCGGATAATTGAGCCCGCTGGTCTTGGGTCAGAGCCGTCAACGTCCTCAATAAAGGGGAGAGATCCGTGCTTGAAGCTCTTGTGTCGTCGTCGGATCTAGCTGGAATCACATGTGTGAAGTGTACAGCCCTGCAGTCCTGATGAAAAGGCCTTTTATGTATGTGCTGAACAGCCTAATATAGTTTCGCTAGACTGTATGACTTGAATTTCCATGTCATACCATACTATTACATGTTTTTTTTTTTTGCCTGATCTGGCCTTTGAGAAAAAAACTACATGGAATACGCAAAAGATGTTAAAAAAGAGACCCCCTTGTGAGTTAATTGATGTCAACAAATCACCATCTCTTCTTACAGCATGGCCGCTGCTATTTACCAGACCAATAGAACCTTGCTCTGGAATGCACCCCCTTCCACCTCCCCCACCACCCCCACCCCCGTTCTATCCCAACCAGGACTTTGATGTACCCCATGCTTCTTGGATATAATGCAATTCTGATGGCTGAGGGTACATGCAGGTTCAAAGTAGGATTTACCTCCACCTTTCAACCGACTGGCCAAAAACATATCCAAACAAGAGCTACATAAATCACACGGCCCTCCCACACAGAGAACCAGAAGAGACTTTAATCTCTTGGAAAAGTCTCCTTTGCCGGGACCCCGATCCTTTTAATAACGCTCTAATCCCTAATAAAGGAAGGAGACCAGATATTTATTATGGGAGACCCATAATAAAACCAGAGAGATCAGAGGCCTGATACCCACTGGCGGTATTCAAATGTTAGACCCATAATATCGGTGGTTGCACAATGCTGGTGCGCACGTGATCGAAGCATTTTGTCAGATTACAGCTTTTGCATTCTCTCTCATCTCCTTTATTGTAAACCCTCCCCCCACAACACAGTAAGAAATGAGAAAGGCAAACCATTGAAAGATAAACACCTGCTCTTCGGTTTATCATACTGAGCAAATGACAAAAGGTTCTCAAATTTATGGCTCCAATGACATTAGACAACCCACCTGGAATACATTTGCTCAAAAGAGAATGCTGTATTTAGCAACCACGTGCTAGCTCTGCAAATCCACAATGACACAGTTTTCAGCCACTTGGGATAAACATTGACAGAAATAAGGGAAATAATATTTTATAAAATAACTTGCGTGGCGAATTTTCAAGATAAACACATTAACATTTCATGCTAAATTAGAGCTGGAGTAGGGCTGAATACACACATTTTCACATGAACGTTTGTTGTTTCGTGAATTGCTTACAGGGATGCTGAGAAGATCAGTATTTCCAAAGGGGGCTGTCACCCAACACCACAGTCCTATAGAGCAAATATAGAATGGTTTTCATGTGAGGCAGAACAATGGTGCTGACGTGTCTCCCATGATAGCCGGTAACCAGAGATAATTAGATTAGGCGTGTCGGGGATCAAGTGTCCCGGGGCAAACCGGAGTCACGTAGCGGGGGTGGGGCTCCGCCGACTGACCGTGACACAGTGACACAATGAAGCAGAATTAGAATTTCACAACATCAAACGTCCAGGAAAGTCAGGGATGCATGTGGTGGTACAGCTTGTGTCAGACGGTACCAGAATTATTCACATCTTGATCCGAGTGCTTCTCAAAGAGCTCTACTCACCAGCACCCACTCACCAGACGCCCCCCCACCCGCTTTCATGGCAAGGTTTCCATTTCTCAGTCTGGGCAGACTCTGATGATATATGGATACAGTTAAAGTATCACTTTCAGATTCATTCAATGTGCATATATTCACATGACAAAGAATAATGTCCCGTCATGCATCACTCACACAGCACAATAGAGGGCCACAGTACAGTATACATACTGTTCTGTTCACAGTCTGCAATTTGGGAAAAGCATAATAATTCTATAGTTCTACATTATTCTTCTCTCAGACAGCACAGAAACTTGACGCCACTCCGGTTCATGGTAGACATTTCTTCAGAGAATGGTTCTGCAGGTTCTTCCTCAACAAGGTCCAGCCTGTTACCATGACACCTCCCAGCTCCTGGTCTGGTCCCTTGTACAGTCCCACCTGGATATCTGCAAATCACTGCTCCCCAACTGTGCCACCAGACCTGATAAAAAGATTACCAGACCGGGTAAAAAGATCTGTTGAAAAACAATAGCATGAATTCAGAGTTTAGCAGACAGTTAGCCCTGGTTGCCGAATGTCATTGGGTGTTTGCATTGGGAACAGGCAAAAACAAAGAAAACGGCATTGTCTTAATGCACATATAATGCAAACACCCATACAGCAGTGAAACCCGTCAAGCTAATCCCAAAACCTGCTTGCATTCCTGCTGTTTGGTTTAAATTCATTGCAGATGACACATTCAATGGTTCCTGGGAGAACACCCAAACCAGTTTCAAACACACACTTTGCTATTTCTGTTCTTGTATATGAGCTCCAACACAACATAATTTATATAAGTACAAGGTGTGGACCTGAGCAATGCACAAATGCATGGGTCTAGCCTTACTGCCACCCTAGAAGAGATTTCCGGATCCAGGGGCGGGGATCGGTGGGTGGAGATTGTGATCACGGCCCAGTGATTGCGACCCAGGGGGGTGGGGCTGTAGTTGTCTACGCCTATAGCCGGCCCTGCTCAAAATAGCAGGGGGGCATTTGCTTCAGCATATATTGGTGTCTATTCTGTCAATGTATGTGCCAGGATGGAGTCGACTGTCAGTTGTTACGAAAATGTCCATCCTTGGCATAAACTTACAACACATCAAACTAAATCCTTAAGTTTCCAGTCTAATTCAAACTACCTCACCAAGAGGCAGTGGCTTCTCTCTCTCTCCCTCTCTCTGTCCGTTTTCCCCCGTCCATCCACATCCAACTATTACAGTGGAGGAGGTTCTCCTTGCTGCCGGGGAACAAGTTGGATACCATAATCTCTCTTATGTTTCTAGGATGAACAAAGCAATCATTATATTTTTGAAGAATGAACGCCATGTTGCTCAACTGATTGAGAGCGGCGTCAGTGATGTTTTAGTACAAGTTTCACCGCTAACCGCACCAGCAGCTAGGGTAACTATTTTAGGTCCCCCCCCGTTTATCCCAAATGAGGCCCTAGAGCGGAAGCTTCTACGTTTCGGGAAAATGGCGAGTGGATTTAAGGCTGTCGGGCTGGGCTGTAAGAACGATAAACTTTGCCATGTCCAGTCCTTACGGAGGCATGTTTATACATTCTTAAATTCCCCTACACAGGCCTAGAAGCGTCGTTCAGAGTTAAGCACGATGAATCGTTTTATATGGTTTATGCAAGCTCTGGGAGCATGAAGTGCTTCGAGTGTTGTGATATTGGCCATAAGCGTTTCGCGTGCCCGAACAGGCAACGGGCTGCAGAGAACGCTGGAGGCAGTACGATGGAACCTGGAGCAATGGTGGCAGCGGGGCTGTGAGCACAAACTCTCCGGTAGCGGATGGAACCGAAGCCGGGTAGGACGAACAGGCTAGCGAGAAGGCACCGGGGACTGAGCCGCCCGCCATTGGGAGCCAGAGAAGAAATGAGGAGGATGGACTATGATTTGGATGAGTCGGATGGCATGTCTCAGAGTGAGGACTTTGACACATTAGAGGAAATGAATTGGTTTCATGATGACACTTTGGGTAAATCTGTAAAAATAATAGATTATTTTCCTGATACTGACAAATTTATAAGGTCTGTTGTATTCGTGAAATGCGTAGATCTTGAAATGATGGACGAAAAAAAACGGTACAGGTAAAAAAAATGTGACAGTTTTGAGAAAAGTGCTTTTGGCCAAAAAAGGGAACAGGGCAAAACGCATAAAAATGGTTTAGTTGTTTTAGTGGATTTTGGTTTCGGTTTTCATTTAGTTTGTTGTTTTTAGTGGTTTCTGTATGCAGTTTTTTTAATTTTCCCCAGGTCCACCTTCCCATTGCGGGGAGGCCTGAACTTCCCCTTTTGTGTTCTTTGATCATTAGGTTGGCTGTCCTTTTCTGTGTACTTTTTTTTGGGTGTTATTTCAAATGCTTTAGTTTATTTGTTTCACCTTTGGTACATCGTTTTAGAAGTATTGTTTTCTTTGGTTGTTTGTTTTATATACTTTTCTCTTTGTTTCTGATGCTTCTTTTTGGAAGATTTATTTTTTGTTCGAAAAAATTTTAGTAGTTTTGGAAAATTGGAAGGTAAACTGGTTCTGAAGAGATGTGGATGTACTTTGGCAGTTGTTAATAAAGGGTTTTTAAAACTCAAACTCTCTCTCTCTCTCTCAGGGTCTTACAAAGATGTATAAACAACTGCTACGCAAACTATGAAGCACATTGGGACTGCCAAGCCAGCTGTCACCAGATACTTCAAATTTGATGTGAGAAAAGTATTCAAATTTTCTGCCTCTGTCAAAGCAATTGCTGAATATTGTCCTCTGGGTCCTTGTGATAACTTCCTCAGCTAGTGAAAAAAAAACCCTATGCAGAGTCATGTATACAAAGAAAAGATGGCATCCAGAGTATAGCATGTCAGGAAATGACAAAGATGCATTTTCATCTAAGACAGATATGGATGCTGTTAGAAGACTGAATTTTGACACTTCTGGTTATTAGACCTTTTACCTTATACTGGGGGAAAAAAAATAAATATATATATATATACGTATATATACAGATCCTTTCCAAAAAATTACAATATCATTGAAAAGTTTTTTTTTTTTCATAATTCCATTCAAAAAGTGAAACTTTCATAGATTATAGATTCATTACACACAAAGTGAAATATTTCTAGCCTTTATTTGTTTCATTTTTCATAATTTTGGCTTACAGCTCCAGAAAACCCCCAAAACAGTATTTCAAGAAATTAGACTAGTGTGTCGAAAATCAGCATTTACTTCAGTTATTTCAGAGAATGAATGTTTTAGACTGAGTGTCACACTCTGTACGTGGTGGTTTTTGAAGCACAGACTCCAGCCTCAGTCCACTCCCTCTGCATCTCCGCCAAATTTTGGAATCGTCTTTGCTTGACAATCCGCTGAAGCCTACGGTCATCTCTTTTGCTTGTGCACCTTCTCCTGCCACATTTTTCCCTTCCACTAAACTTTCTATTGATATGCTTGGACACTGCACTCTGTGAACAGCCAGCCTCCTTAGCGATGACCTTTTGTGGCTTACCCATCTTCTGGAGGTTGTCAATGATGGTCTTCTGGCCAGTTGTCAAGTCTGCAGTCTTCCCCATACTGAACCAAACTGAGATACCTGTCCAATTTTACGACACACCTGTAGAAAACACTTTGTAGATGTTTTGAGTAAATTAGATGATTAGAGTGTGACAATCCGTCTAAAACATTCATTCTCTGAAATAACTGAAGTAAATGCTGATTTTCGACACACTATTCTAATTTATTGAAATACTGTTTTGGGGTTTTCTGGAGCTGTAAGCCAAAATTATGAAAAATGAAACAAATAAAGGCTAGAAATATTTCAATTTGTGTGTAATGAATCTATAATCTATGAAAGTTTCACTTTTTGAATGGAATTATGGAAAAAAAACAACTTTTCAATGATATTCTAATTTTTTGGAAAGGATCTGTATAGTGCCAGCTTTTCTTGGAAATATTGGATTGACCATTTAGAAATTATAACACTTCTCCTGACTAGAGTCCAATAGGAAAATGAGTCGAGGAGAAACAACCCGTAAAATGATCGATCCACATCTACTGCATATCTGGCGGCAGAGTGATGGCTTGAGGCTTGTTTGATACCTCAAACCCTTGTTGACTTACAGCCATTTAGCCAACCATGTGTTCCATACTGTACCAGCATAATTCATAGCTGAATCTAGTCACCCTCCGCTCCAATTCCCAACGAGATGCAGAGAGATTCAAATGCAGAGAGGTTATAGTATTGCTTGTAAGAGTGCCTAAAAACAAGATTTTGATGTTGGTGGGTCACGGACTTCAAAAAGTTATGGCATGCAAAGGATATGTACCAAAATACTAAACATGGCTACTTTATTTGACTTTACTTTATGTTAATTTGTCCCAATACTTTACTTGTCCTGAAATAGGAGGGCAATGTAAACAAAAGTCTTATAATTCCTAAATGGTGAATCCAATATTTATACAAATAAATTCTAAAAAAAGCTGGAAATCTGTACTTTAACCTCATATGAAGAGTTTGATTTCAAATCTGGAGTAGCCTATAGAGCCAAGTGAAGAGAAAATGCTTCCTGGTCCCAATACTTACATAGGGCACTGCATACATGTGCATGATCATTCTATCCTCAAATACAAAGCATGGTCACCGTATAACAATGACTAATGCACTTTTTCTGTGATCCCATGGAAAAAGTTTTGACATTTTGATGCTGTCTAATGTACAGCTTTTATGTTCATGTGCAAGTGAAGGCTTAAGGAAATGTGTGGGCAACTGCGAGAGGGTCTAAGTCCTAAAAGACTGCAGTTAGATTATGCTCTCTGAGGACATACAAATTCTGAGAAAATATTTGGTTACACGCCCCAATCATTTCCATTTAATCTTTTTTATAAACATTTCATTTTATTTTGGTCTAATAAATTTAACTAAAAAGATTCCCTGGCTTCATTCTAAAATACATATTGATCACTCCCAGAGAAGTACAAACTACTTTTGCTCTCCAAACTTATGGGTATGCTAATATAAAAATGAAAGCTAAACTGGTGAAAAGATGAAAAGATTACTGGTGCCTGGGGGTTTTTGCAGTTAAACTGGCACTTCGAGGGTATGAGGCAAGCCAGTTCAGCCATTCAGACAAGCGGAAGAAAGCAGAGAAGTGAAGATTTGAATCTTTCTTGCTGTGTTCTTATACAGATGGATGTCACATCTATATCTAATTTTTGAAAATTCATGTTTACCCATGCAATCACGTTATGAAAACGTGACAGAACGAATGCAAGAGGTTGTGTTTGGAAGCATTCCTACAGGTTTCTCAACTCCAATGTCACACTGCTCCCAAACCAAATATCATCTATGACTGTTATGATAACTGCCATTTCCACTGTGTCCATACCAGAAGCATAGCATTTAACAAAAGCTATTTTTGGCTAGTCTGTGGTCTGGTTCATGACAACTGATGGAGCTGTACACCATGTGGTGACAGCAGGGGGCGGTGTGGAGAGCACTACTGCCCAAAAGAATGCAACTATTTAAACACAAACCAAATCCATCGTTCGTTTGGAAGCTTTTGTGCAATGGGAGTCATAACAGTTCAGTCCTCTCCCCCGCTGAACACATGTGCGACAAAGCTTCACACCTCAAACTAGTTTTGAGCCAGCTCTGCTGGGCAGGCAGGACGAGAACCCTATGAACATGCAACATGAGGACAGAACAGAGGGAAACTGGGGAAAGAGAGATGGAGTGAGAGAGTAAGAGAGAGAGAGAGTGAGAAAGTGAGCAAAAGAGAGACAATGACAGTGAGGGAGTGTGAAATAGACATCTGTGAAATCAGTGGGGTTCAGTAAAGCCATTTCACACGTCACAGGTTTGTTCAAACAGGGCACTCCCGTCAAAGGAATTCTGCTGATACCTTAGCTTAACCTGCTCCCCCACATCATGGGAACTGGGCTCACATAGAATGGTGAGTATTCAGAGGCAGGCTGTATTTCATTAGAGGAGTGAGCTAATGAGCGCACACATGGCCTACCTAACGAATAAGAATGCACATTGCCATACTAACAAATAAGAATGCACATCAGCATCCAAACGTATGAGAGCAGAGATGCAATAAGTCCGGTTTCATTTTGAATTTAAATCACCATAACCCTCTCTTCTTGGAAGCAAGTGTACTCAATCAGTGCACTCTAAAACCTAAATGCATTTTTGTTATATTAATTGAGTTTTTGTTATATTGCATTTTGTTATGTTGAGTCGTTTCAACTTAAAAATGGAATAAGTAAACTGAATTAAACAGTGATAAAGAGTTGGTAAGAGACCAGTGAATACTTGAACATATTAAAGGGATAGTGACATTTTGAAAAATTTTATATTGTTTTACTTACCCCAAAATAATATGTAGGGGGAGACTGGGGACAGTTGCAACAATTTTTTGCATTGCTCTCAATTACTCTCAATTACTCAGAGATTATTTAGACTAGACCAACCAAAGTTTAATATATTAAATTTACATATGTCTACTAATTACCCAAACCTATACCTATACGTTTAAAGATGATCACATTTGACATGTAGTTCATCAAAATTTATTTTAATGGAAGTCGTCAGATGTTGCAACTGTCTCCAAGCCTAGGGACAGACTGTAACCTAATTAACTTTTGCCTTTTGTCTCAATGTCACTGTCAGGTAACACACTACAATGCAGTTTCAAAAATGTCTACATGAGAGCACCAGATTAAGGGCGCTAACTCATGTACTGTAGTTCATATCTATATTTTCCTCAAGGACCCATAAAGTCCACCATATTGGATTTTCAGCTAATTAGCATTTTTTGTAAAACACTTAAAATGCTACTCCTCCTAGAGAATTTGACGGATTTGCACGAAACCTGGTATATACCCTCCTTAGACCATGCTTCATAAAAGTTGTATACAGAATTTTGATATTTTAAAAGATAACTTTCTATCAAACGGTTTTGGAATTATTAGCATTTTTGTAATAAGCCACGCCCACTGAAAATTCATTGGCTTGTCATTTGGCCATTTTTTGACTGAGGCCTTAGAAAAGGTATGTGAGATGAATCCACATACCAAGTTCCGTGCAAATAGGTCAAATTTTGTAGGAGGAGTAGCATTTTAAGTGTTTTACAAAAATACTAATTAGCGGAAAATCCAATATGGCAGAATTTATGGGTCCTTGAGACATAAGCATAGGGAACTGTAATGAGGCATACATGGGAAGACAACAGTTGGCATATTTGGGTCAGCTATCCTTTTAAAATAACTATATTAAGACACATTTAATATTGCTTTCTCCATTAGAAAAAGCGGGACCTGATATAGCTGCTTAGCTTGGGGACAGCTGTTGCAACTGTCCCTCATAGTTGCAACATGAGAGAACCCCATATGCTAGCTAGACACAATGACATTGACACATGCTAATCATGTCACATAGAAATCAACAAAACAATGATTCAAACTAAGTAAGTTTGGATTAATTCATACAAAAGGTCAGGACAGTATGAAAAAAATATAGCTTGTGAACAAAATTACTTTCATACCTCCAAAACAAGCTTTTGTCAATAAATGTAGAAGCAAAGGTTGAATGTGGCTCCTTTCTTCCTGATGGAGAGATGGTCTAATTGAGCATGTGTAGTATGGAGTGTCATCATTCTAGCATGATTCTGATGGGAGGAATAAGATACTGTTGCAACTGTCCCTTGTTGCAACTGTCCCCAGTCTCCCTAAGGCTGTAGTGATTCTGGAACAATGCTAATGATTAGCATCTTGCCATTGGATTTAATTGCCCCACTGCTACATTTTGTTTAAATAACCACTGAATACCCACCATAAGTCCACTGAAATTGTTAAATAAACAAACATTTAGTTTGATGGTATGTAGTAAACATTTTACATGCTGAAATAGCGTATGGAAAAGTTGCCAGTTGTCCAAAACATTTTTCGTGAACGGTTGACGTACTTTGTGCAGCAGTGTGCTGTTCATAGGTGGCTCGCGGGGGTTTCCTTCACATCATAAACACAACAAGCTTACAAGTAGGGGTGCAACGAATAATCGACGTAGTCAATGAAAATCGATGACCAAATTAGTTGCCAACGAATTTAATTGTCGATTTCGTTGGTGACGTCATCGCGTGTGTTTTTCACGCTGTGGAGCTGAATTAAACACATCGTTTTTCCCGGAGCTGATGATGGAAGTAGCTAAGGAGTGAGACATCTTGCTTCCATCTCATCTTTGTTGAGAGGTGCACATGCGCATTTCACTCTTAACGTGGCCAAAAAGGCTGTGAACTGCAACTGCAAAGCTGACCTTGCCTGGCATGGGAGCACATCAGTTTTGCTGGAGCATCTGAAGAGGAGGCACGTTCTGGATGATGAAGACTCGTCTCGGTAAGCTAGTTAGCTTGTTAGCTGGCTAGCTACAGTAGGTAAAGTTAATGTTAAAAGCCATGTTACTTCACGTTATGAGCTGTAACGTATTCTATTTTGAAACACATTTTCTCTTGATCAATGAATTGTTAATGGCGTTGAACATACAGTAGCAAATAATAACCTATTATTCACAACGATCCAGTTCACATTCCAAATGTGCCCTTAACTTTACAATCTTAAACGTTGCATCATTGTCATCATGGCGACGTTTACGGAGAATGTGTTGCTATCGAGTGCACAAGTTTAGAGAACACCGGAGAATTTGATACTTTCTAAATGGCAATAAATTCTACTGTCTATGCGTGCGTGCCCAATGTGAGTTGCATTCAAATTGATTTGAACGATTTATGGGTTTGTTTGATCTCGTTCGAACTTGACTTTTGGAAAAAGTGACGGCCCTAATAACTCAAATAAATCTTCATTTATCGTGAAACTGGACAGAACGCATTTCAATATCTACAAAGGATTCTAGAATCAAGAACAAAAAATATGGCTTGAATGTAGATTTTTTTAATGGAGTAACTGGCTTTCTCGTGGCACAATGCCTACATACCATAATGGTTTTGTCCACCACCCTTCTTCCGTCATCATTATATGTTACAGGGAAGCCAAAATGCTCCCATACCTACGACTTAAATGATGCGGGAGGCCTCAAGTTCTTCCGCTCCTCCGCTAGCCATGACTGTCACTGCGCTTTTTTTCTTTTTTCTTCTTTGCTTTTTTAATATGCCCCGTTCACGTGAACACACAACTGCTTTTTTAAAATAATCAAATCACTGCAACTCTACATTGAGATTTAGGGAATTATTACTTTAAAAAGCCTAACAGCGGCTGTAAAACTGTATTTCACACTATGATGGTTAAAAACGTTGCAATTAATCCGCGGTTCACATGCGTGCCGAACCGTGGGGGAGGGGGGGGGATCAACTACGGTCCGTTACACCACTACTGTTGGCCTAATATGATAGTCCAGTAATATGTTTTTTGTACTGCAGCCGCACTATACATTTAAAATGTATGTTGTATTGATGCCAGAAATATGCTTTGATTAAGGGAAAACCGCTGTAGTTTTGTTATATTTTATTGCTGCTACTTTGCCTGTCCTTGGTTTTAAATTTTGACAGAAAAAATGGATATTGGAATTTTTATTTATATTTTGCATCAGCAGCAAAGTTCATTAAAAGACGTATTTTTGAATGACGTATTCATCTTCATTGTCTTCATTGTTAGTTAGCACATGCCTAAAACAACCTCAAGCTAAATTTGAAAGCTGATAGCTAAATAAGAGCCATTGAGTAATTGTGCGATTCTTAATCTGAATAGTCGATTATTCGTTCCAATAATTGATAGATTAATCGACTATCAAAATAGTCGTTAGTTGCAGCCCTACTTACAATAGAAGCAGCTTGCTTCTATTCTCGATATGGAGTGATACTAAAAGTTACCGGTTCCCCATACCGGATGTTCATAACTTAAATCTAAACAGAGCTAGGCTGAAACAACATAATCATGTAGCCTACAGTAATTTGAGCAAAAATATCGTCCTTGTGCACTCCATAAGCATATATTCGTTTTCGTTTCCAACAACGACACTTGTAAAGCTGTTTTTAAACCTTATTTGAGTGGATTTAGGTGGTTATTTAAACAAAATTTATCAGGGGGGCGATTAAATCCAATGGCAAGATGCTAATCGTGAGCATTGTTCCAATTCAGATTTAGCCAATTTTAGCTACAATGGTGAGACCAGGACAGAATCACTACAGCCTTACTTACTGTTTTGGGGGTAAGCAAAAAATATATACATTTTTTCAAAATGGGTGAACTATCCCTTTAAGTTTCCCTCCTCAAATGGATCAAGGCAATTGGTTTCCTTAAACCATTTGAGTAACCTGAACTTTTGGGTTTTACAGTGCACGGTAAAAAAAAAAAAATGTTATCATTGTCAATTTGGTGAGATGAGAAAGGTAGGGCCGTTTTTAACCATCCTGAATGGTTCCCATGGTTGTTAGGCTTGGCCATTTTTATGCATAGTGATTTTCACACCTTTTTATTTTGACTGATTACTGCCAATTATCACATCATAAAATGAACTGCAGAGGAGGAAGGTAATGTAGCCCTTTGACAGTGAGGCTGGGCCGTTGTGATGGAAATCGGGGATCATGGGATGGGCTTTTAGGATGGGGCATTAGTCTCATTACGCCCCAGCCCTCGCCACTCCCCACTGTGCCAATCACCCCAGAAACAATAGCAGCCATTGTTCCTTATTCTGCGTGATTTGCCCTTCCTTTGAGGTTGAGCTCATCAGTGGACAAGAGAATAGATGACAAATACCAGTTCCAGCTCCGCCCACTCTGCAGGCCCTCCCAGAATGCCACTGCATCATGGGTAAAGTTTTAAAACTGTTATATACCCACGGGCATGGTGGAACTGCCCCTGCTGAGGCCTGTAATGAAATCACAACACAATTTTCTCTGGACTGCAAGGTGGAGTCATTTAAACAGTGTCACTGTTTAAGAGTTTATACATTAATCAGTTACAGGGGCAGAGTGTAGATTAAGGTGGCCAGAAGATAGTTGGTAGTGACGCTGTTGGAACTCTTCAGCAAGATGCTTAACCAAAATTACCAGACTTAAATTGATAATATGTAAAGTTTCAGTGTGAAAATTTCCCTCCATAAGGAAATTAAAGTAAATTAAACTAAACTTACACACATTTCTGACTGACATTCCTGCTGAAACCTGCCTCATGATTCACTGTATTTTGGATGCAGGGACATTTACAACATTGAGGCTGAATATTGTGTAAAGCAATAACTCTTTCCATGGCCCTGCGTGTGTTAGATACATGCCTGTGTTCACAGTGTCATGCAATCTAAATGGATTTGATACATGTGATCTGTCAATATAATATGTGATCTATCAATATCATATACTGTATCAAGGCACAGCCTTGTATCACTAAACATTTCAAAAACAGCCAGCTTGTGATCATTTGGCATTCTCCACACAGAATTACATTAAATTAGGTGCAGAAGTGATTTATGGAAGCAATCCATTTCTATATGTCAATCAGTCCTATGCCTGGCAGCAAATACTTGCCTACATGTATTTTTACTTTTTAAAGGTATTGCAGTGAGTTGAATCAATATATTTTAATTTGTATACAAGCTGTAAAGGGCGTTCAATGAAAAGACCCAAAATGTTGTCCTGTAGCCTTCATCGGAGCAGAGACGGGAATGGATGCTGCTTGCCAGGGCAGGACCAAAGCCTGACCTTGTTTCTGCATCCTCACCTATAAAAAATCATAAAGGGTGTAAGTGAGCGAAGAACTGGATCTTCCCCAGTGTGAAAAATGACAGATTGTGCGTGAAAAATGAAATGCTAAAACCGTCACGCTATCCTGCTGCACTTCCATTGGTTACACGTAGACCTCATTCTCTCCTTCGAGTGAAATTCACAGCTGTAAATATCTTAAGGGATATACAGTATGCATATTTTTTTTAGCAAGTTTTCAGAAAACTTGTAGAAAGAATATATGTTGGTACTCTCATAATTTTCTTTTGAAAAAATTCACACAAAAAAAAAAAACAGGTAGAAATGACTTAACAGAATATATACTTTATTTTACTTTGATTTCAGTTTACAGGGTTCTTTTATCTATTTTGTTTACTGAAGAGGTAACAAGTTCCATCGCACTGCAGTTGTGTACACTGAGAGTTACGTTTTACAAACCTGAGCATTATTAATGGGGGCATTTGAGTGATGCTCTGCAATGGCGTGTTTCTTATCTGATGCAGTGGTGAGTAACAACAGCTCTGTGTTGGGGGAGGGGCAAAAAGGGCTTGGTGTGAATTGGACAGATGGTGTACGAATGATTTTACTACACAAATCTCAGATGTGCTTTACACTTTGTAACCCTACCTCTCACCTTGCGCATTATTACACCACGCTCATTGGCGCGCGTGTGTGTGTCGGACACATTCTGCATATTTATGTGTGTGTGTGTGTGTGTGTGTGTGTGGGGCTGAAGCATACCGCATATTTGTGTGTGTGTGTGTGTGTGTGTGTGTGTGTGCATGCATGTGTCAAGGTTACAGGGAGTGTTAATATTCTTGCCACATTTTTAATCTGAAGCACATCCATCCCTTAGATTATGCATTAGAAAAAGGACCTCTAAGAACAAGTGGAGAGCATCACCATGTGCTGAGCTCATCACTCAGTGCTGCTTCCGATGGAACAACACTAATGTGGAGGCCATGTGTGAAAAGACAGGCATGGATCACCATTACCCACTCACCGTGGAGGCTTAAATTAGTTCTTACACACACTAGAACAGGCGATAAGACCCGGGTACAACTGAATTCCACACATCTGTTCTACCTGTCACAAACCTGGCAAGCTTTTTTTTTGGAGAGAAACAGATCGGAATTCACCACGGCGAATCCTTTAATTGCAGTCCTCTTCCGCGCTCTAGCCCCGTGCAGTAATCCATTTAAGACAAAGCGATAATGGTTTCAGGTTACGGGCGGAGAACCGTCTCGCCTCACATGTTGAGCCGTAGACGGAGATATGCTCTGGCCTCTCCCGGCCTCCCGCTGTTCCTCATGCATGCGGTTTAAGAATGGTGAGCGTGTGGTTAAGACTGCGCCGTCGTGTTCCGTGAGCCGTGGGAAAGTCGGCCGGGAGACAGCCAGTGTGACAATGGAACCCTATTCTCAGGCCCCCCATGTGGAGGGGCTACTTTAACGCCCGTCATTTAGGGTCGTAAACAGTACCACTCGACATGATGAGCCATGCAGACTCACGCATTGTTCGCTCCACAGATGCAAGCATGGGGGGTTAGCCAAGAAACAACCTGACTGGCTTAAGGAATTTGAACTGGGAACACATTTAATGTCTGTGTACCGTTTGACTACAGTACATAACCCTCTCATTTCCTAAGTCTTTCTGGAAAGCCAGGCTTCTCATGGACGGCGCTACACTGGGGCAAGGGTGGGCTATAGCCCTGTCACAAATCTGCATAGCCCCGGTTTAACCCCCCAGGCATTTTAGTGAAATTTTAATAATTATAATAAAGGAATATATGAAAGTAAATCTAATCCCTTTCTGATATTCACCCTGGCTACACAGCAATGTGTACGAAAAAAAAGAAGAAAAAAAGTTCCTGGCGCCGTCACTGTGTCTTCATAAACCATCTGAGAGTTGGTGCTGATCTAGGATCAGGTTTCCCCTGCCCATGTCCCAACCTTATCCATTATAAGCTACAAGACAAAACTGATCCTAGATCAGCCCTCCTGCTCTTTCGGAGACTGGACAAAGCATTATTTAGTTGAAGTTTAATTGTGTTTCTTTTATTACATTTGTTATTAAGTGACACCAGAGCTCTCTACAAGGTGACAGAGCCATTATGCTCATTAGTTATACTGGGTACACTACACAGTTACACTTGTGAATGATCCAGATGGTGTGGAGAAAATACGTTGTTTTGAGTCTAGCTCTTTAAATTGGTTCTCTGGGATGATTGGTCACATGGAATGCAAGTCACGGGAGGTTAGTTTAGGGATCAGAAGGTGATTGCAGCCAGGTCTCTACCCTGACCAAAAACACTGTCCCTCCTCTGTTTCTCCAACCATTGAATTTGACTTAATCCCTGCCAGTGCTCCTGGAAGCAACATGCTAACATCCTCCTTATTGAGCTATTAAGCTGAACAGAACAAAGGGAAGGCCACCAGCCACAGTGTGATATATGGCTGGGAATTAATCCGTATTTCAGTGAGAGAAGGCGCGCATAAACGCTGAAGGATTTAAAACCGCAACGCCAACCCCCACACACAACACCGCCGTAACGCATTCACACCCCGGCGGTACTGCCGATGGCAGTGTATTTATCGAATGCACATTTTACCTCCTGCATATGGTAAGCTTATGGCAGTTGCTATAGCAACCCTTTAGTTCCCCAACCGCCACTATACTGTCTCCCACATTCCATCACAACGCTCCGACTGTTGGGTGCGGATTCCACATGCCTCAGCGTAATTACAGGCGTAACACGTGGCGTCGGTTTGGGGGGGCGGGGGGGGGGGGGTTCATTAGTGTGATAGAGGAATGCCAGCACTTCCCCACTCTGCTGACTACCTGTAATTGAATTTGCAGCCAAAGCCAGCCGCTGTTGTTTATGTGAACCCAGTGCCCCCCACCCCACCCCCGTGGAGAGGTTGCAGCTGCATCAGGAGGAAGAGTACTGCCTGCCATTTGCTTTTCTCTTCACAGACCTATCACTGCCGTTACCCTATATCATCTCTCAGAGTACCAATAACTATGGTCAACGCTCGCTGGATGATATTTCACTGGCCATGCCAAAGGTCTGCACAGAGTTTTTACAAAGGCCTTCAAATGCTCTGCTCCTGTTACTTGGAATGATCTCCAAAATTGTTTTAAATTACAGCAGCTCTCATTACTCTATATGAATGTAGGGTGAAATACCTGCAGTTCAATAAAACCGGGGACTGTCATTGTGCTTCTGACCCATTTGTATATTTTCAATGTATAAATGGACATTTAACATTCAAAAGTTTTGTTAAGGTATACAATTGTTAAGGTATTAAGGTATATGTTTATAATTATTAAGGTATATCTTTGTTACTGTCTGCAATCAGTACTTCAGCTGTTTCCATGGCCAGGTTTATTTTGCAGAAGAGATCTCAACAAGGCCGACCTTAAAGGATAAATATAGAAGACATAAACAGAGGAACAGACAGGAAGGGCTCCGCTGTTACACACCTCTCCCACCACCTCCTCAGTCTCGGAAAATTTAAACCTGCCTTTCGGACATCACATCCAAACCACTCGAGTGTCATGGAGCTGTGAGAAAATGACCTGTTGCAGGCGAAGTGCGGACCGTAAAAGGAGTGGGGAATGGAAAACGTGTCGACAAGGGAGCCGTCCTGTCAGAAAATGACGCCCAGGCACTCTAAGAGCAAAGCTCCACGGACACGACTGCGGTAATGTCGGGGTCCGTTGTCGGAACCAGATGGAAATGTCCCAGGAGCTGGAGCCGACGTGGCGCTCATTACGGATCTGCCCCCGGATGCGGGAGTGCTTGGAGATGGGAGTGGCACCGCTAATCAACGACGCCTTTATCAGACGCCTTTATGGGACGAAATCGAAGACCTCTGCTCTCATGAGCTGGTGAGGGATAAAGCCTCTTCGATCGCCACGGACAGCTCAGCTCGGCACCACGGTCATGTGGAATTATCTCACGTAGCGGAGGAGAGCATGCCAGCACTTCTGTGAAACCCATTATAAGTTTAAGCAGTCTGGTATGAGTCTGCAGGTAATGCTGCGTGAAACCACCGAAAGCCTGTTAGTTGAGGGCAAAGGCGGGAAAGAGGGGGGACGGGTCAGGGTGAGGTTAACCGCGTGCCTTTGCTTTGCACCTGCCGTTGGGGTTTCAAGCTGCCGTCAGAACAGTTTGTTTTTCTTCCTATAAGTGTTTTGTACACCCAGCAGTAAGGACATGTAAATAAACTGTATTTTCTATCGATGGATTGGCTTCATTATGGTGGTCCCCTGCCAGATGGATTGCGTTCTCATTTCTCATCTCTTTCTGTATGCTCAACCCCCTGGCAATAAAGTAAAATGTATGGTGTGATGTAGCCAAACCCAAGCCTGTCATAAATCCGAACGATGAGTCAGAAGGTCAGAGCCTCAGTTCCCTGCACAGTTGGAATTACTGCAGCCCTTCTAAACGTAAATTTGCGCAGCAAGGTCATCACAGTGAACACATATTTCACAAATAGTCTTAAGAAGACACCATAGACCCTACACTCTCTCTCTCAGTGGCTAGGTTTACTGCAGGTCTCTTCACGTGGCCCCGAATATATGATCCTCCTTTAGTGGATGTTAATGTTTTAGGCCCGTCGCAATCAAACTTCATATAAACTACTGAGAGGGAGGTCCTAGGAGATAGAAAAAGACACTCGCAGCTACCTTTTGGAAACCATAGGCTTTGTGAGCAGAGCAGTGTATATTTTCTGGGCATGTGAGGAAGCCGGGAGGCTCTCTTGCCCATTTGTGGAGAGCAAATGAAACAGGCAGAGACTCTATTATGAGTAACAAGATGAACTCACTGGACTGGAAAAGAGGCCCATCCATTTCCCCGCAGAACAATGAGCCCCTGTGTACCTATCCCCTCTCTGGGAGGAAAAGATCCACAAAGCAATGACAGGTGCCAGAAATAGGACCTGGTTTTGGTTAGGGAAAAAAAGGGGGGGTTAAATGCAGGTAAAGAGGTTTAGATACAGTTGAAGTCAGAGGTTTACATACATTTAGGTTGAAGTCATTAAAACTAATTTTTAACCATTCCACAAATTTCATGTTAGCAAACTATAGTGTTAGCATCTACTTTGTGCATGACAAAAGTCATTTTTCCAACAATTGTTTACAGACATATTATTTAACTTTTAATTCACTATATCACAATTCCAGTGGGTCAGAAGTTTACATACACTAAGTTGACTGTGCCTTTAAACATCTTGGAAAATTCCAGAAAATTATGTCATGGCTTTAGAAACTTCTAATAGGCTAATTGACATTATTTGGAGGTCAATTTGAGGTGTACCTGTGGATGTATTTTAAGGCCTACCTTCAAACTCAGTGCCTCTTTGCTTGACATCATGGGAAAATAAAAAAAAATCAGCAAAGACCTCAGAAAGAAAATTGTGGACCTCCACAAGTCTGGTTCATCCTTGGGAGCAATTTCCAAATGCCTGAAGGTACCATGTTCGTCTGTACAAACAATAGTACGCAAGTATAAACCACCATGGGACCACAGCCATCATACCGCTCAGGAAGGTATGTGTCTCCTAGAGATGAACATGCTTTGGTGCGAAAAGTGCAAATCAATCCCAGAACAACAGCAAAGGACCTTGTGAAGATGCTGGAGGGAACAGGTAAAAAGTATCTATATCCACAGTAAAACGAGTCCTATATCGACATAACCTGAAAGGCTGCTCAGCAAGGAAGAAGCCACTACTCCAAAACCGCAATAAAATAGCCAGACTACAGTTTGCAACTGCACATGGGGACAAAGATCTTACTTTTTGGAGAAATGTCCTTTGGTCTGATTAAACAAAAATTTAACTGTTTGGCCATAATGACCATCGTTATGTTTGGAGGAAAAAGGGTGAGGCTTCCAAGCCAAAGAACACAATCCCAACCGTGAAGCACGGGGGTGGCAGTATCATGTTGTGGGGGTGCTTTGTTGCAGGAGGGACTGGTGCACTTCATAAAATAGATGGCATCATGAGGAAGGAAAATTATGTGGATATATTGAAGCAACATCTCAAGACATCAGCCAGGAAGTTAAAGCTTGGTCGCAAATGGCTCTTCCAAATGGACAATGACCCAAAGCATACTTCCAAAGTTGTGGCAAAAAAACAAAACAAAAAAAGGATAACAAAGTCAAGGTATTGGAGTGGACATCACAAAATCCTGACCTCAATCCAATCGAAAATTTGTTGGCAGAACTGAAAAAGCGTGTGCGAGCAAGGAGGCCTACAAACCTGACTCAGTTACACCAGTTCTGTCAGGAGGAATGGGCCAAAATTCCAGCAACTTATTGTGAGAAGCTTGTGGCAGGCTACCCGAAATGTTTGACCCAAATTAAACAATTTAAAGGCAATGCTACCAAATACTAACAGAGTATATGTAAACTTCTGACCCACTGGGAATGTGATGAAAAAAATAAAAGCTGAAATAAATCATTCTCTCTACTATTATTCTGACATTTCACATTCTTAAAATAAAGTTGTGATCCTAACTGACCTAAGACAGGGAATGTTTACTAGGATTAAGTGTCAGGAATTGTGAAAAACTGAGTTTAAATGGATTTGGCTAAGGTGTATGTAAACTTTCGACTTCAACTGTAGGTATAGCCTGGTATTGGGGGTACCTCTGCGTGGTCTGAACCCATCACAGTCAGCACTGTTATTTCCACATAAGGAGAGGCCTCAGAAATTCATCCCAAAGAATGTTGATGTAGACAGAAATATAGGTCAAGGATAGCACCACAATGAGAAAATACATCTCAAAAAAGGAAAAATCTAAAGAATGAAGGCAACTGGCATCCAAGACCCTCGCAATGTATAGAATTTACAGAATGTAGAAGAGGAGTGCATGACAAAGCTAGTTTATATATAGTCAAACAGCACTGACAGCTGGAGCAGACACTAGCATTTCAGAAGTCCCTGGCATGTCTGTCATGGCCCCCCCCCCCCCCCCCTCCATATATCTGATTGGTTGGTTATTCCATAGTCTTATTCCAGGCCCTGTTGGTAGCCATATGGCAACCCAAATCCCACACCCCATGCTTTGAAAGCTCTCATGGAATGCACGCTCATTAAAGCATTTCTGGACAGAGCTGAAACGCAAGCGCAACATGCCGGGGAAGTGAGGATTTCTGCTCGAGCCGACTACCAACACCCCCCCCCCCCTCATGCATGATCGCTATGGAACCCCTCCCTGCACTAATCCGTGTATTTGTCCAGCTTCAATAGAAACAGACTCACCCCTGAAATGCTGCTGCCAAAAGTGTAAACGAACCACATTCTCATTGTAATCTGTCGATCACGCACACGCACACGCGCACACGCACACACACACACACACACACAATCGATGCACTGCTTTTTTCGGTGCGGGGTCACCACTGATTTTCACCACCTCATCATGCAGGGGAGAGAGAATCATCCTGCAGCCTGCCTCACCTGGGAAACTATTGTGCCGCCCAGCTGGTGAAATCCAGAGTGGTTGCCAACACATACCTTGGACAACATGTCAGTCTGCAGTCTCCCGGGGGGCTGCCCGTATTTAGGCAGCCAATCAAGGCCTTGAGAACATGGTGTCTGGATTCTTTATCCAATCAACCAACGGCTTGGTTAAAGACACTGCGGCCCTCCAGGACTGGATTCTGGAATTACATTACAGGCATTTAGCAGACGCTCTTATCCAGAGCGACTTACACAACTTCTTATTACATTTATCCATTTATACAGCTGGATATATACTGAAGCAATTCAGGTTAAGTACCTTGCTCAAGGGTACAACGGCAGGGTACAACGGCAGTGTCCTGCCTGGGAATCGAACTTGCAACCTTTCGGTTACAAGTCCTGTTCCTTAACCATTATACTACACTGCCGCCCGACTGGAATCAGTGCTATCGACACCATAGAATAGCTAAAAAACAGCTTGCAATATACATCACCAGTAAAGCGCATTCACACAACCACAAAATCACAAGTGAGACTCACAATTATAATACATACAAGTAAAATAATAACATTTATAAGAATTCACAATACATTTGTATTCAGTGTATTTATTAAAGCCAGTTGAGGCTGTGCCAGACCAGCAAGTGAAAAAAAGATATAAACGGGATTTTCTGTCAAGTACTCCCCATGTGTCCTTTTATATCCCAAATTAATGTATTTACTGAGCTATTTAAATGCATTGAATGCGCTTGGCTGTGAAATAGCACTGGGCCAGCCTTTGTGAGAACCGGGACTTCAGCCTCGGACGGCTTCCAATATGAAAATGTGTAATGGAGCGTGTGGAAATGGCTCTTGCTCTGATAAGTGTTGGAATGTTTAAACAATCGCCCCTAAACGGCCTGCATCTAGTGTTGCTGCGAAGCGCGCGCACGTTTACACTTCACACAACCGGTCTCTGATGTGCAAGGCAGGTTTGAGCACCATGTGCGCAAGACCTAGCCTGCGTCCGAATCAGAGCGCTATCTACTGCATCTCCTGTGTACAGTGTACTTGGCAGTGTGCTGTTTAATGTGCACTGTTTAGCCGCGATGTGCAATACGCAAAGAAATATCCTCAATACTATTTTCCAACCGTACCGTGGAAGTGTCAAGATGTCCCACCCTTGTTTTTGTTGTTATTGAAGGAAAACGTCAGCGAAGCTGCGCCTCATCATATTTATGCGACCAAAATGTTTGTGCATGTCTTGAAAGTGTGTGTATCATCTGGGGGTTTTAAGTATTAATTATATAAAATTTTGCCTACTTAACGACTTTCTCACCCTGTCTACTCAACAAGCCTACCTAATAGTATGGAAGGGTACTGATTTGGACACAGCCCTAGACCATTCGACACTTTCAAAATCAGAATCCAATCAGTGCATTTCTTAACAATGGTGATATAGGAGGGAAAAAAAAAACTTTATAGGGGGTAGTATTTGCGTTTTAACTGGGGTCGGTTTAAATATTGCACTCCCTGTCCAAACCACCTCATTGGTAGGGTTTAATTCTCGCAGGCTCAGTCATAGCACACAGATGTGTGCTCGTTCCATGTCTTCCAGACCATCCATGGAGATGAAGCTATGAAAACACTTACTGGGATAAAAACATACAGAAATAATCAGCCACTCTCGCTCCTCCAGAAAGCTGCTGCACTGAAATAGACACACGAGGACACATTATGTAGAGATGCAAAAGGCTCAATTTGCACTTCCTTTCTTCCTGATCATATCCATCTGACACCCACTCCTGTGGCACCGTATAGATTAGTGCAATTTTTGAATGGCAATTTTTTTTTTTGCTGGTAAATCCGATTTCCCCTGACATCGGCATGCAAAGCTCCTTAACATCCGGCTCTGGCCTTTCCTCAATGTCATATCAGAAATAATTGACAAGGATAGAAAAAAAAAAGGGGGGGGGGGGGAGGGGGTGAGAACCAGCTCCTACGCAGTGATAATTGACACGTCTAAGCTCCCTTTCCTCTTTGGCAAAGATTTATTCGCTCTCGCTCTCTGCATGATTCGACATGGCAGAATAGAGCCGTGCATGCGATGTACTGCATTTCTATAGGAAAAACTGGAGATTTTGTTCCGCAGAGACAAGAGCAGCAATCTCCATTAACCATGTAGACAGAGATACTCAAATCTGGCCCTGGAGGCCAGTGGCACTGCTAGTTTCCCTTCTTCCCTCTAATCAGGGACTGATTTACATCTACCGAGGACACCAGGTGATTTAGATCTACCTGGGACTTCAGGTGATTTAGACCTACATGGGACAATAGGTGAGCGGGCCAATGAGTGCCATCAATCAATAAGGTAGTGAAGAAACAGCAGTACTACTGGTCCTCAGGGCCAGATTTGAGTAGCCTTGCTACAGATCATGTGCCCTTGTGACCATGATGGCCCTAGCTTTGACTATCAAATGAAGAGTTCTACATAGAGCAGCACTCAGAATCCTGTCCTGGAGGGCTTCATTGTCTGCTGGTTTTTGGGGCGTTTCATCACCAGACCAGTTATTTGTTATAAGTCACTGATTGGCTAAAAAACCCACACGCCTAATTCTCAAAGCCTTAACTGGCTACTGTTTGCAAGGAAACCTCAAATACCTGCAGACACTGTGGCCCACCAGGACAAGAGTTTGGCATCCCTGGAAAAGATCATGGAAACCATTTAAGATACTGGCCTGGCTTCAATTGCCATTTGTCATTAACGTTGACCCATAATTAAATACAAGTCTTGGCTTATAGAATTTATAAGTGAGAGCTTTTGTTACATTGTTCCGTGTTTGAAATGCAGTTATGAAATCATACTTAAATTAGATCAAAGTGAAACTTTGAAAAGCAAAACACACAGCTTTGCCACTCATATTGGTATCACTAAAGTAAAATAATTATTTGCAATAAAGCAGGATAACACTATGTTAATCATCATAAAGGAACAAAGACAGGACTACACTGCAATACCAGGTATATACCATATGTGTTAAGTTTAACAGCAGCCTGTGAATACAATCCTCCTGTGTTTTTGTATGTTAGGATTGCGTTACCTTTCTAGGTGATGTTGCCAGCCAGCCAAGTGCCACTGCGCCTAGCGGCAGTTCATTAACATGTGTTTCCTCGCTGTTAACATTATTAATTGATGCTGACGGGGATGCGAAAGAAGATTTCTGTGCATTTGCTATCTCGTCTCTTGGGAAACCGTCTCCAACAGCTCAGGTGATGATGTCACTGACGGTGTTTGTAAATCCTGTCACAGCCTGCCGTCATCAGCACCTGGACATATGGATTCATTTGACAAATTGGATGAAGGAAAAGGTGCCAAATCTATGACAAACAAACAAAACAAACAAAATTCGCCTGACCAGTATATAAAGGGGAACGAGAAGGAAATTCATATTTAAACTGCCGATGTACTGTATATTGTACATCATTTTCATGTTACTGCTTCTTTAAAACATGCATATTAATGAGCATCCAGTACTCTATTGGCTGGCTTTTATTGTAATAATGTCAGAGTGGAACTGCCTGTGTTGTGAGGATGTGATGGTATATGGTGTCTCTTTTTTCTTGGCTTCTTTTCCACTCGGTAGCATATACAGTCTAATAAATAAAAATCATTATGGACATCATTTATATTCTCTTGGCCAGTAGAGGACCAAGCAAAGGCATTATAATATGAAAGTAACACATATTATGCTACAAAAAAAAATCAGTAAAATAGTTTTCCTGAAATATACAAATGCATACAATGGCTCTGAGTGAATTTCTGAGCACACAAAGCCATAGGTCCCTAACCTCTTTGCGCAGAAGCAAAATTGGGCCAATTTTCACCTGTTTGAGGCCGATTTATAAATGCTTAGGTTGTACAACCAGTCCTTTTCCCAGGATGGTATTTTCTCTCATAAGCCCTCAAGGTGCCTATAAAAGGCCATTAAAAACAGCTCAATAGATATTTTCCTGGTTGTATCTCTCTGTAGGACTCCCGCTGTACATCAGCGCTTTACGGTGCGAGGACTTTGGATTGGGCTTGACCTGGTCTTTATCTCTCCGGAGAGAGGCCAGTGTGCTCACAGGACACAGGTCTTGTTTTTCTACACACAGAGTACTGAGGAATGCGTGGGGCGGAGGTGTTTGCACACGTTAGCCTCTCGCTGTGGAATGCGTGACCAACCAGTTCATCTTTGGCCGAACCCCAACCAGACACGTCTGACCAAGGAGCCTTCTTTAGGTTCATAAATCTCCGCGGAACTATGTTGGGGGAGATAGCGTCAATGCAGAGACAGTGCCAGGCGAAATGATCTATGAACGTCTCAGAGTCGGTGGACCGAGAGGCAATGCTGCGGCTGAGAGGGAATTGAGTGACTGACAGGTGTACAGAAATAAATCATTATTAATTACATCAATTCATACAGGAAGTAATATGTGTAACTAGAAGTGTCCTCATTTGTAATTAACATTTGCAAGAGAGACTTTCGCAGTTGCGAAATAACTACATGTTGCATACGTGTACAGCGCGAAACGCAGTAATGCACCTCTGTGTTGCAGAGGTGCATTACAACTTGCACAGTTGCCTAGACAGGCAGTGGTTACACATTTCGTCTAGGCAACTGTGCAAGTTTCAAAACACGCATTTGCGTCACAGTGGGAGGGAGACAGGGACTGAGACGACACTAAGTGGCTGTTTTTCCCCCCCCAAATTCTGTGCGGTCGGTAAAGAGGACAGCTGTCTGGAATACTGCCATCTGGTTTCTCTGCACTGATTCTTAATGCTGACAAGCTTCTAATTTAGCACTGATCACACTGCATTCTGACAAAGCCAGCTCAAGCTTCAACAGCCCCAGGTACCTGAGGTGGGCAGTACCTGGCCTGTCGTGTCCATCCACCCCTTAGGTTATGTGTATTAAGGATGTGCATGGAAGGGAAATCTGCATTGTGTAGTTTGTGATGGTTATTCAAACATTCCTCATCATCACCAGTCAGTTCACCAGCAAATGTAAACATTTGCAAGTCATCTCTTAAAATAAATTTATAATATCAAATGTTTATATACGTACACAGTTCAAGAAGCATGTTTAGATATACTTTTAAAGTATAAGAAAACTAAAATAGAAGGTCTCTACAAGCACAGCACCTTTGTAAAATAAGACCATGTAGCTGACATCAGTTGGCTTACACTACAAAATGGATTTGGAAATTTCATTGGTAATACAGTTTACAGCTTCGGCAGGAATAATAAATAGCCCTTAGAAGACGATCACTGTACAATTGTAACCATTTTAACAGGTTATGTTTGATCATCCAGTGAAATAGTAAATATGTATCAATTATGTATAAGCAATCATCTCTTTTCAATACATATTCTCCCCAAATCCTCTATACAGTATGTCCGAGATTGATTATATATAGTATATATAGTTATAGTATAGTTTTAACCTGGAAATATGTAGAAATGGTTGATTTTTAAACATAACTCCATTCAGAAAATGTTTATAGTTCAGGTGAGGCTAAAAGCTTGAAACTTTTCATAATTTTTCGATCAGCAGTGATAAGATGGCACTGGCAGTCTTATATACATTCCACATAACCAGAGGCGAACAAGCTAATTAATGAGGAATTACCAATCAGAGTCTCTGATTTCAGGTAGACTATTAACGAGTTTACTTCACTTGTGGCAGCAAATTCAAATGTACTTTCTGAATTGTTGAGATCTGTGCATCTCATTTTCTATACATGATTTATGTTTTAGCAGAAGTTGGAGTCCAGGCTTTTATAAGCTCTAAGCTTTCAGCCCCATATGGACCAACATTCTGTCTCCACCAAATGGTTGATAAATTTAGACATCTGGGCATGTAATGGATTTTGAAATTATATGGTGCTAACAAACGTACATTATCAAAGCTGCCCACATTTTCCTTATCTGAAGCCTCACACAAGAAACACAATTTTGTTTAGAGATCCTTAGTGTCTGGCAAGGCTTAAATACATTTCATGGACATATTTGTGAATAAATTATCCAACTTTGCTCTCCAAACCCCAGGGCTTATCTTGTGCAAGAATCTTTAGAGAAGTTAAAGCAAGTTTATCATTTCTGAGCTATAGTTTTTGGTCCTTTGATTTCAAATTCAGAAGTAACTATTCATACTGGAACTTGCTGCCCTCAATTGTATTTTTAGATCTATAGTAAAGTCCACTGCCACAGGCTCCAATCAAAAAGAAACTTAACCTGAAATTCTTTAGAGAATTTAAGGGCTGTGGGGGCAGAAACATTCTGTGTAGCATGCTGGGTCACTCATTAAATGGATCTGAAAGTGCCAGGAGTCCAGTTCTATCAACAACAAAAAAAAGGAGAAGAATATTTTATACATGTGCAATAGGAAGAGCGTATATGTTGGAGGCGGGGGAGGGAAGTGACTGTTGCTATCGATATGCAGAGCGAGGATTACTCAACAGCTCTTTCTAGCTAAGAGAGAGCTGTGCGCTCAGGTGACGTAATCCCGGGGCGAGAGAACGGCTTCTGAAACTTGTCTGTGGTCAGGCTTCCCTCAAAAACATCCACACGGTACCAACAGACTCCCGGACGGGAAATATCCATCAGAGCTGCATTGCAGCAGTTTTACTGGAAGTGAACAACCCTCCTGGATCAGAAACGGCAAGAGAACCAAGGTAACATGGATGCAGACAGATGACCGAACCTGGACCTCGTCAACAACTGTCTCTGTGCCTTTATTGAACAAAAATGTTATTATGTAAAGCAATTTTCCATAGGGATATCAGAGGAGAGACAATAAAAACATGCTTATCTATGAAGGTACCTTAATGAACAATTAATGAAAGAAATTAAAGTAAACTAGGCCATAAAATTAGCAATTTAGTCATTCGGCTGTTGGTGTCGTCTCACAGCCAAACCGACTTACAAAAGTCCATTTAACATGGTAAGCAAACACCACAAGGCAAAGTTCAATCAGATAAGTGCCACCATCAAGGCGCTTCCCTCAAGACCTGCGAAATAAAGGGAGAGTTTATTTTTGTTTTGTTTTATAGAGTAATGAATAATGAAGCGTAGTCTGAAAAGGTTGGTTTTTAATTGTTTGCAGAAAAGAGCAAGTGAATCTGCCTTCCTGACTGATTGGGGACGGTTGTTCCCACCATCGGGGATCACAAGAGCAGCTGCCAGGTGCTCAAAGACATGCAGACAAACACCATTTTATGATGACAGCATAAAATGATTGAGATGCACACAAAATTGTGACAGGAGACCGTAAACTCTGGGAATGTGTTTGGTTAAAGATTGCAGGCATTTATGTAGAGAAAGGCCATTGATCTTGCGTCTTCTTGGCACTAAGCATTTTTCCTGAGGCAAATTTTTTAAATATTATTTTATGTTAAATCATATTAAATGATTACTGTGATAATTTATCTGTTTTGGAACAGCCCTTTAAAAATGGCAAATAAATGGGTTGTGTTTTCACTGTAGTAACAATTTATTTAAATTTATTTAATGTATTGTCTGCATCAGGTCTATATAAACCACTCACATTTTTCAAGCAGTAGTGAGTCTTGCGCTCCTTATTGCTATTTTGAAATAAACTTTTATATTTGATTTAAGATTAAATACAAATTTCATATGGAAACCTTTTCAGCTCTCTCCATGATGGCATACACCTTGCTCATTTTGGAAATATTAAGTTCAGTACCAGCATTCAATATGTCTCTCAGGGTTCTGTGTGTGTTAGTTGTGTGTGTGTATGCATGCAGGAGCACTCAGACACACACACACCCACAATGCTTTGCTGCCTTGCCTTTCAGAACACCAATTTTTCATCTTATTACCTTCCGGCTCCTCCTCTCCTCTGTTAAATCTCTCCTGAGCGCCTCGTCTCCTTTGCATTCACCCAGAGCTTTATTTTCCTTTCCTTTACGCTTAAAGCGCATCCCGGAATGAAATATTAGTAGCAGTTAATGGAGCAATCACCATTTAACATGCGTATCTGATTGGAGATTAAAAGCGAATGTCAAGTGTTTGTGAAAAAGAAAATAATGATTCCTTCTTATTCTCTAGTAGAACCCCCAAGTGCTAGTTAACCAGTACGAAAAGATTTTGTTTAAACAAATAGATGGATAGCTGTTAGAATCTCTTTGGTTGACTTTTGACCCCCCTATCCACAGAAGCAAGACACACTTTGCCGTAGTCTAGCTCTGAATGTAATGACTTCCTGGAGAAATCTTCACCGTGACTCGGTCAGACAGTAGTCCCTTTGTGACTAGAGGAGGGCCTCTATTTGCTCTCCCCTCAGTAAAGCCTTGACCGGCCCGGAGATGTTATCCGTTTCCCACAGTCCTTTGAGCGCACAGTCCCTGGGAGCAGGACCTCCCGTCTGCCGCATTCCTCTAAGAGAAACAACCTGTTCTTCTATGGTGTCACCTGACAGGCTACCGTCCTGACATGGCGCCAGAGGGGTGACATCAGGCTCAGATTCGGCACAAATCACAATTCAGCTCTGAGAACACTGAATAAGCCATTGTAAGGTTTTTTTTTTGTGTGTCCCCGCTAAGTAAATGCTGGCTCTCTCGCTCACCTGCTCCAGAACATTAAACCCGAAAGATCTCTTTTTCACAATAATAAAGGGCGTTCTCCACACAAGCCGATATAAAGGTAGGTCTGGATCGGCATGCTGATAAAATGGCTACTACTAGACCCTTTTAGGATAAAGCGTTTAGTATTCCGCTGTGTGGTGCACTGTTGGAAGGAACCCCCTGATTCATTGCTTTTAAAAAAGGGTTTCATTGCCTACGGTATGACAAAGCTAAACAAGCAGGAGACATTAAAGGACATTTCTCTCTTAAACCCCCCAGGGCTTAGAACACAGAGAGGGTTCAGATGCCTCTTCAAACACAAGACTGCTTTCTCTCGGGAATCTGTGTGTCACGCAATCCGGCTCTGCTGTAAATGGCGGAAAAGGTTCTGCCAGCCACACTGAAAGTCGCGCCGACCGTCCCCCCGGTCAGTCCCTAAATGGATCTGGAAACGTCCGTGGCCTCAAAGTGCAAATACTGAACAGGGTTGGAATGCTTTTCAAATCAAGCTTTTCTCTTTTGTGTTTCTGAGAAAACTTCTCAAAATCTCAAGCGCAAACCCGTTCTCCAGGATTTTTTTGTTGTTTTTGTGTCATTTTATGTTTAATGCAAACAGTATGTCCACAGTATGACTGTGACAATTCTGCCTGTGTGAGGAAAACTTTCAGACCAAAGGTCAAAAACTGTTGACAGAAGGCTGAAAAAGTTCCCCATACAAGGGAAGCAAGAGAGATTAATAAGATAGCAAGACACAATGGTAAGATGAAATGTCTCTGGTAAAAATTAGTGATAGAAAAAAATATATATATTAAAACAAAGACACCTGCATTTCAGAAGAGGTTGTAAAGTTATGTCCTGCTTGTAAGTAAGGCTTACTTTGTCAGTACTTCCTCAATAAATATTGATTATGAGTCTCAATGGAGATGCACACAGTGGCCTTGACTGCTCTTGGCTTGAAAGAACATGAAACAAGGGAGAAACATTTTACCTCTGCCCCCGTGTCTCTGCCTTAATTCCTTTTGATATGCTGTTGCCAGCACAGCCAGAACAGTTTTATAGAGTTGTATAATGGTGTTTATTGGTCTGAGACTGGCAGTGTTGTATATTCAGAGAGCCCCCCCCCCCCCCCAAAAAAAAGAGAAGCTGACTTTTAAATCCCAGAATTTACCCAGCCCCCACCAAGAATGTCACAAGGGGAGATGTATTTTTGTAGACCTCCCTTATGGATACGCATTCTGTATCCACCATGTTGATAATGTTAGACATCTGGACATGTAGCGAGTTTAAAATTATATGGCGCTACAAGCTTACATTATGAAAGCTGTCAACGTTTCTTTGTCCAAAGGGTCACAGAAGAAAAAGGATTCATTGTGTTTATAGAGATTTTTCTTGGTGTCTGACAAGGCTTGAATATATTTTATGGACATACTGTACTTGTAATTAAAAGCACCCACTTTGCTCTCTTGTGCAAATATCTTTAAGAAAAATTGAGTCGAAACAATTCTACAGTTTCTGAGCTATAGTTCCTTGTCCTATGGTTTCAAGTGGAGAGGTAACAATTCATACTGGTACTTCCCTGCCTCAAAGGTTTTTTTTTATTTTTTTTTTTTGGGCGGGGGGTTGTGGACAGAAGCTGTGAGAGATACCATAGCACCAATTATGGGCCTGGAAGCAGCTGTTTGTGTGGCAGAATGGATGTAGAAGGAGACGTGTAATTAGAAGGTCAAAGATCCAAAGTAAGTCCACTGACGTGTCCTCAAATAAAGAAACCTGAAATTCTTCAGAGAACATCCGGCTGTATAAGCGTAAAATATGTAAAATGTCCGCTCTCTCGATAAACGTTATCTGCAAAAACAATATAATGTGTTAAAAGGAGCACAAAATGTTCAAGGCTGATTTTGGGAACAATCTTCTGATAAAACAGAAAAATGCGATAAAGATTACTTTTGTAATGACATTGTTTTTGTATTTGTGGCAGACTTCCTGTGATTATTTAATTATTTTTTTCACAGAATGTACATCCCTCTAGTCGCAGTATGAACCCACACCTCGTCATGTACTGGGTTTGTCCGGGCAAAACACACACGGCTTATGCTTAGCTGTTTGGGTCATCTCATTTTACAGCGTCTGAGCAGACTCATCTTAACCACTCTGACTCAACTCTGAGTTATTTGGCTTCTGACTTCCACCGCACTAAACGTCTGAGACTACCCTCTCAGAAAAGAGGGCTTTTCCAGGTTCCTGTCCGATTTACAGATCTTTATCTGTATACCCTCCGCAGTTCACCTTTATCTGATGAAACACATTTTAAAAATACTCCACTTAAAAGCAGGAGCTGAGGTCTGACCTTAAATAACCACCCCTGAGAGAGGGGGGCAGAGATAAACATGGAGAGGACATAGAAGAGAGTGATACACACAATCTGAAAGGGCATTCTTAAATAGAAAGTTCACACATCCTTTTTTTGAGTCCTAAGTTTCACCATCCTCTACAGAATTCTGCTTCCTGAAATGGAAAATTTTTTGCAACCTCACTCATAATTCAGGATCAGCTTCAGGCAGGCGATGGTTAGTCATTACTGCTTCACTGACTTTCACATCCAGGTGGCTGTCTTCATTCAATTGGATGTACCCATATGTACCCTCCCCCCTGCGCTGCCCAAATATGATGTCATCTATTCCAAAGTGCATTGCAAGCTATCTAATTATAAGCCATTACCCCACAGCTTTGTTGGATACTTGATTCTAATTGTCCAATGAATATAATGACTGCTATTGTATACCTGATTATGTTCCTATATTCAGAATGTGCTCTCTCATGACGGTAATTAACATTACATTTATAATTAGGCAATATGGGGGGGAGGGGGGATCTTATTTGTTCTCAGTTTAGCATTGAATTACTTTTTTAAAATAATTTTTCCTCTTTTTGTCCCCAATTTGGAATTCCCATTCATGCTCAATATGTAATGCTAATCACAATCTGTACTGTCGATTCAGGAGAGTGCAGACAAGCATGTGCTCTCTTCTGAAGAGTATGATGTCAGCCACGAGTCTTATCACACCGCAGTTCGCGAGTTTGGCCTGCACAGACATGAGTCGGAGGAAGACACTTCACGTGCAGAGCCAGAATGACTGCCCAGTTCAACTTTCCTACCCACTTCTCTCTTCACACAATTGCTTACATTGATGCAGAAAAACAGTAAAAAGACGTGTCTGTCCGTGCAATTTTTCATTGCACCAATGTGACCTCGCATTGATTGCCTCTTATGGATTCCCCATCTTTATTTACTCTGGAGCTGTAGTGCAGGAGAGCGTTGGATCGATCAAAGCAAATGTCAGTTAAAGTGAATAAAAAACTAAGTGAAAAACAGTGAGGAGCACTGAAGAAGGGTTCAGCAGTAGAGCAGGTCTGACCGCTTCAGTGGAGCCTGACCTATTCCGCATTTTTTGGAGAAAAGTAAAACCAGCAGGGAGACCCCAGTTTTCCTGATATTACTTTTCTGTTTTTACTTCTGCTTCTTCTGAAAGACTTTCAAATGAAATATTAACACTGTGGCCCTCTGAAAGGCATGATGTCACGTCAGACATTGCAACACCTCCATTTTGTTCTCTGACTGACTAAGTGACCCGGTTACGCTTGAATCAACACGCTTGCTCCGGATTAAATAAATAAATAATCTGTATTCCCACATGTGAATGTGGCTACAGAACTCTTTAATGCTACGGTTTTGTTTTGGTTTCAGCCACAGAGCATCTCAGATGGGTTTAGAAACCCATTACGGCCGTTTAAAATATTAAATTCTGAGGCATAAATAATGCATTTCCAAATGCGTTTATGTATCTGGGCATATTCTTCTCTCTAGAGGACAGGAGTGATCACTAAATTATTCCCAGTGCTTATCAATCCTGACATCACTCTTATTCTGTAGGGCTATACCTTGCATTGTCTGTGAGATGAGGACTGCAAACAAAGGGGATGTAAGACATACAGGCTCCCAAAGCTTGGTCAGGTGCCCAGGTCTGACTCATACATTTCAACCTAAGGCATAGAAAACATATGCGCTGGCTGACGCAAATGCACACTGTACGTACAGACATACTGTATACACATTGCACATACACAAACACATGCATTTAGACGCAGCTGCATTCATTCAGAAAAAATATATAAAGAAACGGTATGTATGTCCGCACGCATGCACACACACACGCACACACATTAATTTTTCCTCCCGATCGCATTTGGATAATACAAAGAGATGACTCCGATTATTATTCATCATAGCCCAGTTTAAAATAATTGTTTGAGAAACTATGATGTGGGGGATTCTGTGGAGGCAATGCTGACCTGTCAGTCCATTTGTGGGCCCACATTGATCTCCATGCACATGGCTGTATCTGAGTACGGAACCCTGCAACCGCGTTACACAATCTGCAAACAACTGATATATAACATCGTAATGTCTCAGAATTAAGTAATAATTTCAAACTTATTATCTTATAATTTTGAATCATAATGGCATTTCGGAATTTCACCGTTTTCAATTTTCATTTGCCAATTTTCATTTGCCTAATTTCTTGAATGATTGCACAGGTTTCTGAGCGCGTGCTGGTCACTGGTCACGTGACTCCACTGAAAGAGTAGGACTCGAATCAAGGATGGTTGGACTTGCTTTAAAACACAGTATTGAGCGGAATCGGCTGTTGCCAATTCATCTGGTGAAGACTACTGCATCTGCTTGCTATCACAAAATGATGTCAGTGTGTCTTTTTTTTTTCCACCTTGTGTGAAATGGTGTCAGATGTGTGGACATACCCTCTTATGATCAGACATTGGAGAGGGGATCCGTTTATGGTCCAGATGGAGAGGGGCCCGGTGCCAAAACCTCCCAAAAAAGACAGAGTTGATTAGTAGAACTGTAACCAATAACTAACAGGTACCTGTGCCAGAACCGAACAGCTGCTGGTGTTTTTTTTTATTGTTTCCCCCAAAGCAGAACGGATCTGGGAAACTGAAGCCATATGCTTAGAGGCTTAAGCACCTCAGGCATTTACATTAAGGGGAGGATTAGCAACATTTTACTCTACTTTCTCATGACTGCAGTTACAGCTACAGGGTGGCGTTGTGTATATGTGTAGTGTCTGCATTTGACTTTTGCTGTTTGAGGTATTTTCAAATTAAATTTTTGTTTCGTATTTGAAGCATTTGAAAACTTCAAAAAAGCATTTTCAAATACATTTGCACTTTTCCAATAAATATCAAAGTATGAAATAGGCTGCATCCAATATGAATTGTAAATACTGTTCTCAGAATCTTAGATTCTACTTGGAATTCTGATATGCTGTCATTTACAACGGCTAACACTGTTTTCCACATGACTGTAGATGGTTGAAAATTTATTTTATCCCCCTAAACCTAAATATGACCATTTCAAATAGTTGTTATTCCATGAAAGTTGCGAGGTATCGATACATTTTAAAACACAATCCTGAAAACATTCCAGTCAAAACAAAAAATATTGTTTTAAATACATGAAACATAAATATTTAGAAATGAATACACTTTGAATGAGTATTTGAAGTCTGCTATGAGGTCTGCTATGAACTAGTACTAGTACTATGAACTGCTATGAACTAGTACGCCAATGATCGATATTGTGTGGTCCCCCCCCCTCCAAAAAAATAAATAAATAAATCATACTGACTGCGCCTGGTGTTTGAAATCGTATTTACCTTTTAGGGTTGTTTTAACGCACTTGTTCCTAGTTTGAAAATGCAGTAATGTACGTCGCTCTGGATAAGAGCGTCTGCCAAATGACTAAAATGTAATGTAAATAGTAGTGAAGGTTTTCCGTCTGGGTTTGCCATTTCATGGAATCCAAGAGTGTTCACAAAATATACAATTGAATACATTACATACAGCAATGGTGTACAAACACAGAGACTGGTATATGAGTTTATGGAGGCGTGCAGGAAGCAGGGGAATGCTTAGTCACGGCTGAGCAGGTGAACTCTGATGAGGACAGAAAGGACTGCATTATATGAAACATTGTGCAACCTTGGGAAACACAGAAACAATACACATTTTAAAGAAAAATACAATCACTTGTTTGAAGACAAATGCTTACTGAGTTAGTGGTAATTGAATATGACAGAACCTGCCCAGTGGGTACTTGTTGGATTTAAAAGATGCACTTATGCTTCCAGGACAAAGGAACAATGCAGTTTGCCTGGCTGTACTCAATGGAGACAGTACAGACACTCTTAAAATAACTCTAGAGTTGACTAATACAGACGCCGACCACAGTAAGGTCACTGTCTCCCAACAGACTGCCGTCTTTTATCCCTACTGACGCGGCTGGGCGTAGGTCATGCCACACGTGCTTAGGCGCATGGCACAGGAAATGTCCAAACAGAAGAGGATATATGGAGGAAACCCGTCCGTATAGGTCAGGGGTTTCCATTCGTATCTGAAAAAAGCCAATGTGAGTGCGGGTTTTTTTTTTTTTAGCCCAGCACCAAGACACTTGATTATACTTATGAAGGTCTTGATTCAAGACCCATGATCAGTTAATTAATTGAATCAGGTGTCGTAGTGCTGGGCTAAAACAAAAACCTGCACCCACATTGCCCTTTTCGGATAAAATTGGACACCCGTTGTCCTATGAATTTAGAATGTGGCTTCTCAGAGTCATTTCGCTTCCAAATTCCACTGACTCAGGAGTAGTTTCAGCATTTTTCTAGAAATAAAGAACATTTATGATGAATAGCATCCGGTTGTTTCCTGAATTAGCCACACCGTTTACATTCAACATCTCTTGCTCTGAAATGTCAATCTTCTTCATTTTGTTCATATATAAGCCCTCCGTCCTATATCCCCAGACGTAGAACAGGGAAGCGTTTATGCCCTTTAAAACCCGGAGTGATGCTCTGAGCCTTCGGTCCCTCGTTAACTTGTTTTTCTCTCCCCTCGTTAATCGCACCCATACGGGGCTTAGAGGCGGATTTCCAGCCCCTGCCGCGGTCCTGCTCTGCGCCGGTAATTAAAATGATAATGAGAGCCGTCTAAACGCCCCGGCATGCAGATGAGAATCCGGCTCTGACGCAAACGGCGCCACTTTATTTCCCCGTAAATTCAGCAACGCGACAGCAGCAACAACAACAACTTCAGCAACAACAAAACGACTAAAAAATACATCTGAATGCAAATTGCGGTTTGAAAATATAAAGGGGAGGATTATAGTTCTTTTTGTATTTAATTGAGTCTGTGGTTTATGGGAAAAGCCGTGGGGAGGACAAGCTACCATACACCCAAGGAAATATTTAGAGTCTCTTTTATTCCCTTCTTCTGATATGTCAGCGTTGGTGGGCCGTGAATTATAGAGGCAATTTATAACATTCCAAGAACAATGACATGTTTTTGCTCAGCAAACACCAATATCAAGGACGATATACACAGGATATGATTTCCATTATAACTGGATATACCTTTTAAGCTATGGTTTTCAAGTCTCTTACTTGTTTGTGCAATAGCACTGTCTCAACTGACTTTTATTGCCACACACTTCTGAGGTATTTTACACAAAGGTGGTTTGGCAAATTCAGGCTTACATCAAGTTATCTGATGTCAATTAACAGGATAGTCAAAGTTATCCTTGTTCCATTTCATGATACCTGTTTTAGATTAATATGATCAAGGAACTTAGGCCATCTTGTTAAATGGAGCTAAATGTTTGTTCTTGTCAAACCTTTACACCGATAATCGATTATTGTAAAGGGGGCTTATTTATTTATTTAATGTATTTGATAGGGACAGATACATATTAATGTAACTACATTGTTAAAAACGATCTCACACGTTGTATCATAACCGTTTTCCTGCAACTCTCCACTGGTCACATCACACATGGGCTTCTATTTAGGTGAATTCTATTTATGGAAATGATGACAAATTATCAAGACAGAAAGCAATGTAACTTGTTAGCTTACAAAAAGAAATGAAAGCTTGAGGTTCAACACAGAAGACTCCTGGGCTAATCGTTTACTGCTGATTTCAGCTGTAAGTATGTTGCATGTGATGTATTTTTATATTACATTGAGCTTAGATAAGTAAATTACAGTGCTGAGCACATAACATTAGTCAGAGCTCAAGGCTGCATGTTGACTTATTTCAACATATTGTTGCTCATTTCATCAATGAAGAACAAAAGCACCCAGATATTCATGGAATGTATATATATATAGCTACAGTCACAAGTTTCCTCAACTATTCTCCAAGTCTCCAAGGTCAATGAGATCTCTATGAAAATGGCATCAGTTTTTATGAATGAATAATATTTGATTTGATTAGTTGGGATGCTGTTAATTCATCCACACAGCAGATATTATTATTTTGAGATTTGATATTGTTTAAGTTTAAGATTCAGTGGCTTAAAGAATGTTTTGACAATGGTAGTATAGCCTTACCTGGACATAAACTTGGTGTCAAGAATCAAAGCCGAGTTAGCCAGCAAACCCATGAATCCTACTTTGTTAAACACCTCCTAGGTTACAGTCCAATGTTCTGCAGCGCACTGTATTCATTCAGAAGGGCACTGAGTTTACTGTAACACAAACAACCATAGACCCACTAACAAAAATTCTGTTCTGACAGGTTGCGTAGAACTGAGGTTCAGAGAAGGAAACAGTTTGCAGGGTCCCCAGTCTGTTGACACTTGTTTGCCCAACACACAGATTAATGTTTTGTCTCACATCCAAAAATGTTTCTTTCTTTTCTTTTTTGGGGGGCAGAAAGTAACAGGGGAAGTTGCTAGGAACTGTCACCATGGATACTAAAATGGATGGAAAGGCTTTGGCCTCTGTTTGCTTTTTAATCCATTTTCTTATAACCCCCCCCCCCCCCCCACAATTTTCTTCTAACCAACCCCCATCATCCACCCCCATCCCACGCCGCCCGCCCCCCCTTCTTCCTCAGCAGGCAGCTGGGCGACCAATCAAACTGTTGCTATGCCAACCTCTCACCCCCTGCTCACCCTAACACAAAAGTGAAGTGGTTACAAGTTGCAAGCCCCCCTCCCCCTTCAACTCCACTTCACTCCACAGTCTTCTTTGTCAGAACATATATAAATAAGTTCTCAGTATACCTTAATCAAATTTTCATGCACACATGGTTTTAGAACTATTTTATCAGTTGCTGCTCTCATTACCTGCAGTCAATATAAAGCGTTCAAAAAAAGAGAGACAAAAATCCCCACAGAGTATTGCCCTTCTTCCCTGTAGGTTAACAGTTTCCCTACACTGTCCAAAAATTCTCTGGGTTGCCGTGGAGACTATCTCTTGGTTCACTTTTCCATAAATAGGCAACCAGTGACCCACACTGCATCACCCAATCCTATTGTTATGTCTGAAAGGAGATTCAGAGCAATGGAGGGTTAAAACCAGTCCACATCACAAGTCCCTCTCTGGCCGTGACCGAATACGACCCCTGTTCCCTGTCCCCTGTCCACTCAGACCCCTGTCTACTATGTGCCATGTCTCCTCACTTTGTAAGCAGTGTGTGAAAGAAATCCTGCAAAACTCTTTCCAAACTAGTGAGGAAGTAGTTTGTAATACTTTATTTATTTTTTTATTTTTATGGAGAATATCAATCAGTTTACATATGACGATGGTTACAAAGTGTAGATTATGAATGATGATATAATTAGCAAAAATAAAAAGAGAGTAGTTCGTAATATGACCCGCTCTTGTACCACAGATACGCATATACACTCTATGTCTTGTACGTTTTTACTTCCGGGTTACTGAAATTGTCGGATGATTGCACAGTTCTGAGGATGAGTGTGCTCCTGAATTCCCTCAAGAAAACCCCAGAAATAAGGGTTTCATCCTGGTATTTTAAGTGCCCCCATTTGTGAGAAAAGTCACCCGCTCAAATGCTCTTTGACGAAGTTGACTCAAACATTCGCCCCCAAAGGGGTTAAGGGGTCGTGTTCAGACACAGCCTCTGCCTCTAGCTGTTAGTGCCAAAGTGGGTGGCAGTGTAGTTTAATTACGGAGGCTAGGGAACGGCGCTTGTAACCTAAAGGTTACAGGTTCAATTTCCATGTAGGACACTGTTGTTGTACCCTTTAACCTGAAATGCTTCAGTATCCAGCTGCATAAATGGGTACTACTTTAGGTAGAAATGTGTAAGCTGCGTAAATTGCTCCAGACACGGGTGTCTGCTGAAGCAAGGGCAAACACAATCATTACCCAGTGACATAACATGACTTAAACTCACATCACTGCAGGCTGGATTTATAATGACCTCCTTCCCTTAGATGATGACCTTATCCAGGGTGACTTACACAGCATGCCTCCTGCCTGCTATCCCTTTGCACCGATTAACACACTGGAGCAATTAATATGGTCTTGAATACCTTACTCCGGGGTACATGTCCCACGTGGAATTTGAACCCATAACCTGTAATGTACTGGTAAAAAACAAGTTCACCACTAATCTTGCTGCCCCACTGACTGATTCCCAGTTAAGACACTGCCTTTGTACCCGTTGAGCCAGGTACTTAACCTGCATACTGTATATGCCGCTGTTTAAATTGATAATATGTGTAAAAATAAAATAAATAAAATAAAAGCAAAAGCTGTGTAAGTCGCTTTGGATAAGAGCGTCTGCTAAATACCCGCAATGTAATGTAATGTACGTTGCTTGGAAACAGCATCAGATTGCACTTTTGCTGAGCCAGCATGTGATAATTATTTCTTAACACTTTTTTTCACGTGAGGCGTGAAGTCAGTGATGTGAACTGCTGATAGTCCTGTACTCAAACAGCCACTTCCTCTTTCCAGTCTCAAGTCAGCACAGTGTCAACCGTAACTGACCGTTTTAAAGAATTTGCTACATTAGCCCTCCCGCTTGGCTAAATTGTGTCGCGCTGCATTTCATCAAACAAATGGACTCCATTAATTTCTTCCCCAAAGAGAATGAAAGCCCTACGAATGAACAGGAAGCACGGTTGTTAAGAGGTGTAATGACCACTTTGGATTGATATCTGCCAAAGCAGGGCCACAGTCCACTCTTTAGATTGAGATAATGAGGCCAATGCTGGTGTAATCATTAGACGAACCTCAGTGCCTACGATTTTCTGACAAACTGTCCAGTGCCAGCCAGTTAACATCCACATGCCATTTTGAGCAGAGGGTTAGGGTTGGGAGGGGGTTGGGGGGACCTTCTCTGTCTTTTCCAAAACAGTCACGCTTACACTGTGTGAATAAACACAGTTGCAGCTGGAAGACTTTACAAAGAGAGGCACCCAGGAAGGAGAAAAATATCTCCCTGAAAGTCACTGCCTGTCATGGCTGAGAGAACACAGACAGCCCTACTTAAAACGGGGTTATGAATCATCAGCGTGGTACTGTTGGTACTAGACTGGGCATGTTTGCATTATACGCAGAGTGAATGTCCACCGGGATTAAAACTTATTCTTAAAGGTAATATCAGAAAGGGCTCCATCAGAAAAATAATGTGGGTGGGATATGTAGTAGAGTGAATGTGTTACCAAACTGTTTTAAATTTGTCTAGTTAGGGCCAGGGTCGTTTGCTTAATGTGCGTCCAGCTATTTCTTGTTATTTTCTACAGCGGCTCTCATTTAAAAACTGGCTGACTTTGATCCAGAAAATTTAAATAAACATTAGCATACAGCTATCTCAGCCCAATAAGGGAATGGTGATTCAGGACCTGCAAATCTAACTGTGTTTCCTCTGCCATGAAGTAGACAAAGGGGTTAGGGATCAGGGTTGGGATGAGATTTGGGGGTCAAAGGGATTGGATTAAAGTCAGACACAGGGGCTAAAAGGTTGCATGGTTGGTCATTGCATGCTAATCGCATTTCTTTAATAAGCACTAACATTTCACGGCACCAAACTTTGCCTGTGGTGTTTCAATCATAGAATGTTTTGCCATATAAGTGAAGCAATATATTGTCCAGCCTACTATTGGATGGATTTTGGAACAAGGAGGATTGTGAAGCTTGAGCAACTGAGACCCACTGCAGTTCAATTGCCTCAGTGAAAATCCACCTGTATAAATGGCTTGTATGTCGAGGTATGTAAGCTGTGTAAGTCGCTCTGGATAAGAACGTCTGTGAAGTTCTGAAATGTAATGTAATAAGTGTGAATGGCAGTTTAGTGTTTTTGCTAGTGAGACTGTATACTAAAGGATTTGAAACATTGTGATGCAAACAAATGTGTGTCACTGTTCAAGGACAATGAATCTACCCTGCATTTAAATTCTGGTTAGATTATACAGTCCTGTATCACAATCCTCCAGGCACCCCTAATACTCCACAACCTCCCAGTCCCTTACCCCTGAGCGTTAAGGCACAGGGTCAAAGGTTACTCTGTCGTCAATATAGCAGATGCTCCCTCACAAAAGCTGCTACTCCCTTGATTGTGAATGGAGAAAACACACACGCACACGCACACACGACTCTCTAGTTTGACATCTAGCTGAATTTGGCTTTGTTGTTAACTTTGTATGATTGAAGGACCAAATTAAATGTAAGAAGCACATTAGGTTGGAGTGGGTTGCATATCTATACAGTACTTAATCAGATAATCAGAGGAAAGCACGCTACCAAAGTTCACATCATGGGTAAAGTTAATCTCCCAGCTTTCATGTCAGGAAATAATATGCACAAACTGAAGATAACCACATGATTCTTTATACTAATGAAACTAGATTCATCTGTGACCGTTTATGGTTTTTTGAGATGTGCTTTATTGTCATTTGATTTCCTTCAAGCTTTGAGACCTAAAAATACTTTTTAATATCTAACTACTAATTAGTCACTTGTAATTAAGGAGTGCGAGTCGATAAAAAAGCAACTCTAAAAAGAACCCTAACCCCCAAGTGAACAAAGCTCAACAAGGAACCAAAGCTAAAAAGTGAAAACGTTTGGACATTTCAGTTCCCATAGTTCTACAACTGTGGGTTGAGTCTTCAGATTGCAGGAGTTAATTGTTTTGATGGAGGAGGCTGTGGAGGAGATGTTTCTGCATTCTGCAGCTGTCCCTCTAGAGGAGATTAGGGCCCCATCTTTGTCTGCTTCATGTCTTCCTCCACTCGGGCATTCAGCGTGGCCGCCATTTATTTCCACAGAAATGTTTGCGCTTCGCGACCTTTGAACTGCCAGCATGCTTCTGGGACGGCAGAGGTAATAGCGTTTCTCCAGAGGGTACGGTCCGTAGGACATCTGAGGCTTGAGGAGTCCTGCTCCCCTGCCCTTACCTTGACATATTCTGACCCCTGACCTCTAACCTTTCCCCCAATGGAAATTTACCACCGTGTTCCACACACTGAAACAGAATGTAGTAACCCCTGTGTTGTATTTAGCACCTGGCTCTGAAGACCTGAAGCGATCACCCACTGCATAGGGGATCACATTGTGGTGTGCAGAGGGTTACACATTTCTTATTTAATGCTACGTTACAAAACAATGTGTTGGGGGAAAATAAGCAAATTCTATTAATGTTAGTGAACATTTTACACTGGCCCACATGCAGGGTATCAGAATAAAGCCCAAATATGAAAGTGTATTTTATATAATTGGGATGGCAGGTATGCCATCCGCCAAGTTACGGCTTGGTGGGGCATGCCCCATACCTATACAGCACCGAGAGTTTGGCACTTTTCAGGGTTTCCTACAGAAGTAACCACAATGACCATAGACTCTCAGTCCTTAAAAACATTAACTTCTGTATGTTCTGACCTCATGTAACCACACCGCTTCTTCTTCTTCCCATTTTTCCTGTCAATCTGCCTGCCTCCGTCGCGATGTTATCCAATGGGGAGAATTATTATTTGAGGGTATGGTCCGTATACCTGCTCATCAAGCTTATCACCCAATAAAAACGCTTCATACTAATGTTTTTTAATGTTAATATATGTTAATATAGCTAATGCTTTCCAAGAAGCTACTGTGGCCTAGTGGTTAGAACTGCAGTCTCTCACACAGTGGGTTGTGGGTTCGAGCCCAGCAGGACATGTGCTTATTTTCCACAAAAACAATGTGCAACTGTTAAGTACTTTTCATTTCTTAGACTGTTATTATTTTCACATTAACACATTAACATATTTTTATTGCAAAGGCAAAAGAGGTTTCCAATATTAACTGTTCGATGTTTCACTTGTATTTCACTTGTACTATATCACACCCTCCCCAAACCGGACGCTAGCTCTTGTCTGGTTTGGGGAGGGTGTTACGCTCTGCTCTTGCAGTCATGACTGACTGACTGTGGAACCCGAACCTCAACGTACCCTTGCCTCGGCCAACATTTCTTTATTCATTAATTTCTTCACTTCAGCTCAGTTCACTTTATCCTTTTCACACATAACACAATGTCACCATAAAATTAACTACTAGGAAAATTAAGAGTTTACGATAATAGCCTACATTAAGAATTGATAAAAGCCTCCTATAAGCTGCAATCCTTTAAGAGATCGGATTTATAAACCGTCAATTCCCCAAACATATCTGATTCATGGTTAATCACTTTAAAAAATAAAATAAAACCAATAGCCTCCGAATGTGGCTCTAGCCTAGTCTCCGCTACTCTGCAGATAATGTAGCTGCAAACACTTTTAATTTAACTATTAACCCCCAGACATGGCATTTCTCATGTTTGCTTTCGTCTGGTCAGACGATGCAAATCAGGCACTGTTTTGCGTGCGCAAACACAGTAATTGCGTCAGCATTCACAAGTTAAGGAAGGGCTACGGAGCAACCACATTTCACAAGTTAGTTCCTTATCTTCGTGAGTAGGAAACTGTCATCATCCTACACGAGTATTTCAATGGTCAGTTGCTGAGAAGTAAAGTACACACTGACTGCTAGTTTTTCTTATATTACCCATTTCATTCCAAAAGTCAATTATCTTCAAAATATAAACCCTTTATATTCTTAAAGCTTCTATCCTCAGGTTCTGTTCTACCGTCGTTCCCTCGATTACAGGAAAGGTACCGGCCCACTGCACAGTGTGAAGATGATTGAATTCCAGCAGATGGGTCTAACTCTCGAGTCCACCAGCAGAAGCACTTAATATGTCAAGATTAATCAAATCTCTTCCATACAAAAAGCATAGTAGGGCTATTGAAGATTTTAGTGCCCGTGAAAGCTGGTGGTTCAGTCAGCCATTAACACAAAAATGTGGTTGAATCACTGACTTGAAGTATCATCTGCTTGACCTTGAGTTGTGTATTGTATATTTATTTCATTATATTTGTCCTTCTTCCTTTTGAGTGTGACATCTTTGGGAAATTTAGAGAGAGAGAGAGAAGAGAGTGTGTGTGTGTGTGTGTGTGTGTGTGTTTTGGGAGAGATTGAGATTAGAAGAGGTTGCTGGAGGTTTTTGAAAAGTAGACTCTCGCTAAATTTTCCCTTTTCTCCCTCGATCAAACATATCCCAGAATCAGTCACTGCCCATTCAGCCACTCAGAGAGCCCTCACACCCAAACGGGTTACCGTGGGTCACATGTCAGCATTCGTTAACTCACATTAAGTCTAAACCTTTAGACGGGGGAATACTGGGGCTGTCAGGTATTTGATCATGAGTTTTCACAGCTGTAGATGAAAGGCCGGAAGGAGGGAGATTGGGCAGGACTGAGGCTGTGGGCAGGGTGAGCTGCACCAGGAAAGTGGGTGTGTCTGTTTGAAGGTCATCACCCCCAGCGAGTCAGCCCCATGAGAGTGAGCTATAGCCTAAAATTCAAACGTTTTAAATATATTAAAATATGCAGTACAGCGTCTTTGGCTGAGTACAGAACTTAAATATTTTACCCTATTATTTACAGTAGTATCTGTACTTAGTACAAACAACATGTTCTCCTGGTCAGAGGATTTGGTGACACCTTTTCCTTCAGATGACTTCATTTTATGTATTAAGTTTTGTTGACTTAGAGCATTTGAAGATTCAAGCATTGAAGAAAAATATCAAAGACAGACTATACCATTTGACAATCTGTTCCTGTTGTATGTATTGTGTATAGTTGTAAATAACTATATAGGATATGCTAAATGTAGTGTGCGTGTGTGCGTGTGTGTGTGTTGCACTTTGATAAGTTATAAAAGGACATCTACAAGTCCAAACAGGGAGATTGAATGAGCAGATAAGGATCCAATCCCTGAAGAAATAAACTAAAAATAAAATATAAATGTTCAGGTTGTCTGAACTGTGATAGAATGATTTTTAAGTGCCAGCACTTTGCATTTCGTTTTCCCCCCATTTCAGCTTAAAATCAGATACTCATATCAGCAAAGTATCTTATCGGAGCTTTTTAGTCATCCTTCTTTAAATTTTTTTTCTTTTTGTTTTGTTTTTTGTTGCTTTACATCTTTGCGTAGAGACAAGGACGAGGAAAGTATGCGAGATTTCGTCCAAGTTAGTCTGAAACAGCTCTGGATTTCCTAAAAGCTACAGAAGCAGCTTGTTTTGTCTAGCGGGAAAAAAAAAGTTGAGTTTAGGAGTAGATTTTGACACTAGATGCCGAGTGACGAAGTAAAATATGTGTGACTGTGAGTGGGAAATCTTAGCACCTTCGTTAAGTCTACTGACAGCTTCACTCCACGCTAATTTATTCTGCAAGGTATTCCTGTTCTCTGTTGCTCCACTTTGTTTTTTTGTCACCTTTTTTCTTCACATTTTGAAATGCCCGGCCCTATTTTTATCAGCACTCATTGACGCAACCTCCCCTTCTTAACGCACCGTAGTACGAAAGTTGGGCTCAACAGGAGTACTTGCAGGTGTTCAGTTAACCAGCAGATGGTTACTCTGGAAAAATGAGAAGGTGTCACCCCAACTAACACCGTGCCAACTAACACGATGTTAGAGCCAACTGTGACTAGTACAGTGGGGCTGCCGTCCACTGAACACTGGCACAGTCCAGATTCAATACCAGACCGTGGTGGTCCATCCATGCCCTAGAACAGTGTCTTCACAGGATGAATCACCCAGCAGCACACAAACAAACCATACATGTTGAGAGAATCCCTGGAAGTACTGCGCTTTAGAGATGCATTACACCCCCACTGAAGGACAAGGACATCTGGGATCCGCAACTAACACAACACTTGCTGTGAACAAAACATACATGAGCTGGAAGGTAGGTATGTAGGGCAAATTTGAAAAAATTTACAAAGCTTTAACTTTCTGAAACCAGATAACAATCAGATGCGAGGCTGTGCAAATTGAAGATATCGAATACGCTCTGACAAATCTTCGCATCAATTGATTACGCACGGCATACGGAAATGGTGTGGTTTCTTTAACAGGAAAGCGTTTCTTGATTTTGAGTCATTTTCAATGCACATTTTTCAGTGCAGTATTATTGTAGAAAGATGAGCTTGTGTTGTAAATGTGTTTAGCACGCACCCAGATGCATACTCTGTGTGTAGAGTTCAGATTAGTGTCATTTCAGTAGAAGCCAATGATCTCAAACTAGTTGCAGAGACACCTGTTGTTTACCTTGCTGTGTGTGAGTGTTGAGGGGGGGGGGGCATCCTTTGATGGTGTGTCTCTGAACTGGAAGAGAGTGAGGGGACTCAGATTTCCTCAAAGAAAATAAAAGAAAATTCAAATAAAAATGTGGGTACACTTTGGAGGTATCACTTTCAAGGACTGCCGCTCAGCCGGCCCCCAGACTCTGTGACCCTCCAAGATCAGGGGTGTTTAGGTGGTCTGGTTTAACTGGCCTGTGGTTGGATACCCGACAGACTTGACTTTCTCACGATGCGAGTTTCAGAAAGAAGCGTCTGCGTTCACACACTGGTGGTCGTCAGCGCGGGGGTGTGACCCGTCTCTGTGTAAATCTGTCTGCCCTGTGTGAAGTCACACCCAGACCAATGATGCACGGCGAGGTGTGCCCTGCCCACAGCAGATGGGATCTTACAGGTCTTCGGCCTCTTTACCAGCCCTTTTGCGTCTTACAAATCAAGTCATCAGTCGCTGCGATCGTCACACTGTAATGCGGCCTCCCAAGATGCGGCAGCTCGTGGGAATCTGAGGCAGTGCCCGTGGGTAACCAAAATGGCAATGGAATTGAATTCCTGTTACCATCAGTATGGTAGGTAGGTCAGGTGTGAAGTCTCAGTCACCTGCATTTCTTTAGGTGTATATGGCTATTGGCTAGCACAGGTTAAAAAGACTAAGGCCCAGAGGAGTGTAAAACCTTTTTTTTTTTGCGTCCCAGTCCCATCAGACGTGTCCACACCGTAATTATGTGACATTTATTTCACAATGGTGGTTTTTTAAGGAAATTACAAAACCACGCCATCATCTCCTGCATGTGTGAAACATTTGCAGCCTTCTTGTAAGTTTACACAACACGTATTTCAAAAACTCCTCTAACGCACACCCTGCACGCAAGTTTTCAACATTACAAATATTTTGAATGTCTTTTTTATTTATTTTTTTGATTTTTCGACCTTCCATTACTTCCTGAATTATATTTTTTCTAAGATTTTTAACAATGTCCATTATGTTCGGAAAATTGCAGTTTCTCACAGTTTTGTAAATCATCCCTGATAAGGTAATCTACAAAGTGAAGAAATCATACCGCCATAAGTGCACCAAACATTTTCAAATAGATCACTTAATTGTACCAGAATATAGAATGGAAACAACATTGCCCTGGCATTAAAATGAAGTAGCCAATCTCCCTGTAGAGATGCTCAGATCCCCTTTTATTCTGCACCTTTTATAGTAAAGGATGAAAATAACCATGTGAATAGTGCCCCTGATAAAGAGGATCTGCTCTCGAGAGGACCGGCATGTAAATTGGAGCATGAGAGATGAGGAAGCTTTGCTGTGTTCAGGCAGAGATTCCCGCTTCGGTCAGCCTCTCCCAGAACTCATCTGTGGTGGGAACTCCACGGAAAGGAAAGCATTGGTTTCAGCTCATTGTCTGAAACATAAGGGCTCGAGCAGCTTAGCAAAATGGAGGGAAAAAAGAGAAAGAAACAATGCTGCTCCTTTGGCCGAAGCTGTACTGATGTGGACAGATAAAGTCGCCAGATTTAAGGCGGCTGTAAGTTTTTGCATTGCAAAAGTAACACAATTCCCTGTGATAGATAAATAAACAATGGTCAAGACAGAGAGAAAGGGAGAGGGGGGGAAGGGAGAAAAATAAGAATAAAAAAAAAACTTTAAAAAAACTAGGCTAACAAAAAGTCTGGCACATTTGCATGTGAATGGAGCCTCTCTGCATGGGCCGGCGGGAGCCGGAGGAGGAAATCATTTTTGCCTCAGCTGGTGCTTTTGGGGCGCGCCGAAAGAAAGGGTGACAGGTTTCAGATGGGCGGGCAGATGACCCCCCGCTGCTCCTGTTCTTTCCTCTCCCGCACTCACGCTCTCACCCTCACGCCCCACCCCCTCCCTCGGCTGGCCATTCCAACACTCACACAATGGCAGCCGTCCCACCGACCCAGCGGCTCCATGCTTGGCCTGCCTCTCCTGCCCCTCCTGCACGGCAGATTACACCTTCACCTCGGCAAACCACGGTACAGAACGGAGACAGAGCTGGGGGGTTATTTTTGGACAGAGGAACCAGACGCACACATCAGAGACTGCCTCCGGTCCTTCCCCCACCCTGACCTGCAGTACAGGTTAAACAAGGAAAACCTGGGTCCCCACAGGCCAACAGAGAATCGAGGACTTGGAACAACTCTTCAAAAACCCACTCTCTGAGCCTTTGACACCCGTTCCCCTAACCCATCCCTCTTAAATATCTCAAAAACATTTGATTTGTTAATGTATAACCAGGCCTGTATGCCGTTAGACCTGTATGTCTTTTCAATGAGCCATCGCTCCATTGCTGAAAAGCTCCCTGCCTCCTTTTCACCCGCCACAGATATAGGGATGTGATGAATGGCTAGACTGTCAATTTTACTGTTAACAACCTTTATATCCCACAGAGGAAAACGAATAGACCCAGGGACCCCACAGAGTTTGGGGGTGAGCAGGGTCCTTATCCTAGTCCAGTGCCGGCCTCCTTTATCGGGGAAATATATCGGCTGTCCGCAGCGACAGGTTTAATTTCAGGTCCTTCTTTCTGTAAAGTCTCATCGAAATGCCTTGAATGTTTCAGCGCACCGCAGGCTGTTTATTTGACCTGAGCGCTTGACAGCAAGATGACCATGGCGTAAAACTTGGAATGGCCTGTAAGTGATTGTGCAGAGGTCCAATGTGAGGCGAGGAAGAATGCGGTATCAATTCAAATGTGAAGAATTAAATGTTGTTATGACGGTAGTCAGAACAACACATGCGTTAGCCATCTATCTCTTGCACTCGCCTCGTTGTCTCTATTGGGGCTATACTTTCCCGGGGATTAGTGCACTTTGACACTTGATCTTTTGCAGTGTTTGCATAGTAAGTTAATCTGGGTAAGAGCATATGCAAAATATATCCATCCATCCATCCATTATCTAACCCGCTTATTCCTGGTCAGGGTCGCGGGGGTGCTGGAGCCTATCCCAGCATGCATTGGGCGAATGCAAAATACACTGCCTGGCCAAAACAAAAGCCGCATACTAAAAATATTTTGTTGGACCGCCTTTAACTTTGATTACGGCGCACATTCGTTGCGGCATTGTTTGGACAACCTTATGCAACGTCACAACATTTATTTCCATCCAGAATTGCATTCATTTTTGGCCGAGATTGACGATGGGAACCACTCATCGAACCACTCCGTAAAGTCTTCTCCAGCACATCCCAAATACTTTCAATGGGGTTAAGGTCAGGACTCTGGTGGCCAATTCATGTGTGATAATGATTCCTCATGCTCCCTGAACCACTCTTTCACAATTTGAGCCTGATGAATCTTGGCATTGTCGTCCTGGAATATGCCCATTGATGGTCATTCAGTACATTCAGGTACTCAGCTGACTTCATTTTATTGCTGCATAATGTTGCTGAGCCTAGACCTGACCAATTGAAGCAACTCCAGATCATAACACTGCCTCCAGAGGCTTGTACAGTGGGCACTATGCATGAAGGGTGCAACGGCAACTTTTTTTTGGCCAGGCAGTGTATATATATATATATATATAAAAATCCCCACCCCCCAACCCACATCGACAGTTCAGCTCTTCCCTGACCATCCCTGGCCCATAGTTCACCCCCTCCCCCTAATGTTCTCCTATGTGTTTGGACCCCCCCACTTCTGAAGTGATTCCATCACTCTTCATTTTTTCTTTAGTTTTTGTCTCCATATTTACATCATGTAGCCAGGTCCTTCAGAGCTTTTAGGTCCTCCAACTGTGCCCCTGCGACAGACCTGGGTTCAAATATAGTATTTATTTTGGATTCAAATACCTTTCTGAGCACTACGATCTTGCCTGCTGCATTTGAGCCTGCTAGGAGGAACAGATGGGCTGGGTTTACACTTTTGGGATTATTTAATGTGTTCCAATACAGGCGAACTTAGTCAAATGCAGAAAAGTATTTGAATCCAAAACAAATACTATTTGAACTCCGGAGGGTATACGACAAAGCAGGATTACGGAGTTAGCTGAATACTTGCACTGAGTAAAACCCAGAACAGCTCTTTTTACTTCAGTCCATGTCCCAGATTTGTGAGGGTTCCGGGTTTTACTCAGTGCAGTTATCCAGCTAGCTCTAATCCTGCTTTGTAGTATACCCCCCAGGTCTGCCCAGTGATTTATTTCATTGTTCTCTTAGCAGATTCCTTATGGATAGAGCATAGAACCTACTTCACTCTACTAGGATACTCCAAAGTTTAAGAGTCAGACAAAAGATACATACAAGAGACACTACTCTTTCAGAGCATGAGCTGTGCGCTCTGTGCATGTGTGTGTGTGTGTGTGTATCGAGGGGGAATGGAATGCTCCTGCTGAGGGAATTTGAGACAGGTGAAATGGAGCTTGCATTTAAGTGTAGAACACCAGTGAGAGGTGACTGAGTGTGGGGTGGGTGGGGGGGGGGGGGGGGTAGTAGGTGAGGGCGGGGTGAGCCAAGAGCTGCATGTCAGGAGTGGTTTGCGGAGAGCAGATGAATGCTGAAATCATGTCAGGAACAATCTGCTCAGGTGAGAAGTGGAGAGTGGAGGGGAGAGGGAGGTGGGGTGAGGGGGGTGTTGTTATTGAATATTTCAGGAGGAGGTGAAGAATGTGGCTCTCTAGAGCAAAGACACGTGCAAATAAAAGCTGCACATTGCGCTCCAAGCAACACACCTGCTGGGACCCATCGTGCTTAGCACAGACATGCTATATCACCTATACATAACCAAAATGTGTAACTTTCTCCTGTCAGTTTACTAGTCACAAGCACAAAACATCAACACTCTTTTTCAGAGGCCCTGTTTTTGTTACGCAAATGTATTTGGTAGCCGTAAAAATGCTCATTTCAAAAGTTTTCACATTTAAATGACAAAACACGCAAGCAGCACAGTTAGCATTAGCACATACCGCTAAGGAAACAGGGATAATACTAAAAATCAGGGTAAATGCTAACCCTGCGCTGATGCAGGGTTTCCGGTGTCAAAAAGGGTATTGAAAGGCCATTATTACAGGGTCTGAGAAAAAAGCCTTTTGAAAGGGAATAACAGTGATGAAATCTGACCCATCTTTCTCCCAGTTTAAAGGACAGAAATATCAGGATCGATTCTTCTCGGGGCTCAGTATGGCCAAAAACCCCCCGAGGCAGTGTGGAATGAGCGTGGTTCCCTGTAACAACTACCCGCCCCAAATAACACACACATGCGCATACACACATACTGACACATGTAGAGATCACACATATTACATACAGACACCATATGCACACACACACAGACTGCCACACAAACATAGGTAGTCTAACACATACTGTATATCGCTTATGTACAGATGCATATAAACATACATTCTAGACACATATTCACACTTGCACACAGACACATACATGGCTACACAGAAACACACACATATGTACACACACACACGTGAATCTCATCCCAGAGCTCATTTCTAATCCTCCACACCACGATAGCTTGGCAGAATGACTGACAGTTAGCTCCCTGCTGATGGATTTCTTCAGTCGGCCATGTTGAACGTTTGTATATTTATTCAGCTGTTGACAAGGGTCATCTGTCATTGGACATAATGAATATTTTATCCACCTATTACAGATTAGGAAAAAAGGAGAGGTGGGGGAAGGGGGAAATCATATGGGAATTTCTGCATTTATTTTCCGCAGCAAATAGCTTTTTGGTTCTCCGGTGTGAAAATGACAAATGTGCTTGAATCGTGGAATCCCAAATTCAATCCCAAAGTCCGTTCTCGGGATATAAATCTATAAAATGTAAAGAACTGGCCACGACCAGCCTTAAGCTTACCTGACCAGAAAAATAATGTGGCTCTCATACAGTCAAAAGTGCTTCCGTTCCCCCTTACAAACTGGCAAGATTTGCTTTGGAGGAGTTTCAGATGGAGATGAAGGAGGGGAGTTGGGATCAGAGTCTTTGCTAATTCTGATGGCAATCGCATGGATTACTGTTCAGAGCTGCAAAGACATCCAAGTTGACTTAACTCTCCAGGCAGAGTTCTGTAAACACTTCCCCTACTGTACAGCTGACGTGATACAGACAGATGTCTTTAAACTTGCATGCATGTACAGAGAACAGTCCGTGTGCAGCTAAGCCTAACAGATTGTTTGTGAGGTAGGGGTGCTTATCCAGAAACACTATTTTGGTAAGGTGACTGCACTGCTGCTGATCTAAATTGCACAGCCGGATTGGCTATGCGGTCTCTTCTCTGTCATCTGCAGATGATGTTTACTTTACCGCCACACCCACTGAGGGAGCAAGAGTGTTCCTCTCCACATGCTAATCTAACCAAATGTCCAGAGAGTGTTTTTTTGTCTGCCTTAACACTGCTGTTTTTGTGAGTGAGTGAGTGAGTAAGTGTGTGCATGTTTGTGTGTGCGCGCATGGTGTTTGTGTGCGTGTGCATGTGGTGTGTATGCGTGTATGTTTCAGAGCATATGATATGACATGCTTGAGTGTGTACTTTATGTGTGCGTACAGAATATAGAAGGAAAGTGCAAAACACCACGAGCCACTGCAGGCTAGAATAATGACTGAGGAATATATTTAAATACACGGATCAACACCAAACGAGTCGTTTTTTTTTTTTCCAATCGCAGATTGACACTTCACAGGTACACACACGTGTATCCTTTGTGTACACCGTCATGGTTGTGTGATTAAATTGGGTGTTGTCACTCCTGCTGATAGGTCTCTATGGGAGCAGAGGATGGGACAGGGGTGGGGCCAGGGTGCCAGTGGGTTGGGTGCGCTCCAAAACCCGAGTGGCACATGCCGAGTTTGTGCTGAATGGGCGTGGTTTCCAATCCGTTTAAAAGCAGCACATGTGACGCGCCTTTCTGAACTCTAGGCAAAGACGGCTCGAAAAGACAATAATCATCACGTGCAACGAATTCCACTCCATTTAAGGTTTTCTCCGCCCTTGCCGCTACGTAATACGCGGCATGCCGGCACATCGAAATGGAACACACCCATTGAGAACTTAGCTAAATATGGCTGCATGATTGGGACGGAGGGAAATCAGCTATGATTTCTGCTTTAGTTCTTGCTGCCTCACACAATGCTACCGCAAACCACGACCACGCCCTCCTCACCCACCTCCCCAGGCCCTATTGTTTCACAGACCTCTTAACTTTCACCCGGTCCTCTCAACACACAAACCACCACCCTCCCCCCCCACTCCCCCTCCCCATCACACACACACACACACACACACACGTCCACTGACCTACATCTCTCAGAGACGGACAAAACAATATGCATCCGATCCGCCTCTCTAGGAAACAAGGCCATAGAGAGAAAACATACAAGACAACTGCACTCACAAGCTGGAAACACTGGTCTGCATGTTTCATTACGTGTGTACATGAGGTGGGCATCAACTAAAAATAAATAATTCAATAAATAAATTGGTCGGTCATAATTTCATTCTGATTGGTCGACAAAGGGAACCTACTAGAAATATTGGTGTAAATAAGATGAGGTGCTGTCCATTTTCTATATAGCCTGAAGGGTCATACTCATACTTGGTTTGGATAAATGTCATTTGCTTGCACAGTTAGGCATCCCTATTTTGAATCGGGATACAGGCTGTTCATTAGGAGAATCGAATCAACAGTGTTGTGGGCACAAGTAACAATCTAAAGGCAGTGAACTGGCAGCTTAACTTCTGTTTACACTCAGTTTAATGAAGTGCTTCTATTTAGCTGAAAACATTGCTACCGCAAGAATCATGATGGGGTTTTTTTTGACTGTCTAATTACAGCAGACAATAAACAAGTTTTACAAAGACACAACAGGAGAGTGTGTGTGTGTGAGAGAGTGAGAGTGAGAGAGAGAAAGAGCTTGACAATAAGTCAGCAGTATTTGGCAATTTCTTCATATTTAAAGACTTTCTACTGCGACCTGCATATATGCATATATACATTTTGGATAAAGATGAAGGGATAAAGATTCTTTGTTTCTGATTAATGATAATATTGATAACACACAACACTTTTGTGTGCTTAGGATATTACAGAGCCTGTATACAGCTGGACTTCCTGACAGCCCAAACTATAACAGGAACTGAGGTCTTACTGAATGTAATGAGCTGCAGATATACGACTAGACATAGGTTACTCTAGCATAATTAAACAGAATGCTGTCTATTGGGAACAGCAGGTTGCCATGATTTTATGATTTCCGCAAGTTCCCTTAGCACGAAACACATTAAGTAAAACTAAAATTGTAAACTACACAATACTTAAAGTAATCGACAAATTGGGCCTATTATTCATGAAACAACATGTCTTTTACAAAACAGATTTTTAAGAACCATTTCCAATTTATTATACATTTTGTGGATTTCCTGAGACAACATTATCCAAATTATTAATTGGTTAATTTGTAATGCAGTGAAATGTCTGTCAAATAAAGCAGTGGCAAACGAGCACACAAAATATTCATAACTTTAAGTATTTGCATTTGCATTTATGGAATGACGTGATTTATAAATAGAACATTTCAACATTTTTCAAAGGCTACTTCCTGGTGCTATATTCTGAACGAGGAAGGAGTGAACATTGAGGGGGGAAAAGTGTATGATGTCACCAGAAACCATAGAAGCTGTTTGTTATATCATATTCACCAATGAGAAGGTAGAATTTCACATGAAGACTGGTGATTGATATACTCCTTCACATCGGCATCCCCAAAGACTTTACAGAAGGAGCCTATGCCCTTCTATCATTTTCATAGTCAATCGTAAAATGATGCAGAGGAGATGGGTGAAAGACTCTACTAAAAAGTCTGTGGTATCAGATATCCAATTAACATGGACACACAGCATTCATCTTCCAATTATCTTCTCATCATGAAATCATAATCCTCTTATCAGCAGATGTTTGTAGTTAGTTTCTATTGCTGCCCGTTTCCTTGGCAACCAAGCTGCATTGACACAAGTGTGCCACCATAAATGGAGGAGTGCTTTTTTTATCCCGTGTCAAATGACTTGAGCATAAATAATGCAGCAGGGATGGATCAACTAAACAAATAACATATTTACTTTATAATTAAGACCCTGCTGGGAAGCAGGACAGTTGTAACGCGAGACCATCTGCCATCAGTATCGTTTTAGAGGTAACCGAACACTGCTTTCTGTTGTGCTCGCCTCTCAAAAAAGTCTTTGTTTTGCAGAGTCATCTCCATGTACCTGAGAAACCGAGAGAAAAAACGTTGCATTTGCTGGCAAGACTTCACTCGGGCTGCTCTTTCAGTGAAATTCGCACTTCAAGATGGGGTGCTTCTTCTAAAGGCGCCCATAGCTTTTCCTTTCTAACTTTGAACATTTGAGTATGCAACAGAGATAGAGAGTGAGAGTGAGAGAGATGTGCACATCAGACATCTTTGCGACATTGAAGCGTCAAACAAATGGACATCGGCGCTAAGGTCCCCACTCTTGGCACCTCTTTCCATTAGCACTTTACAGTTAGCTCAATCCAACCGGCTAAAACGGCTAAAGATCACAAAGTGATTCCGAATAGGAAAGCTTTGTTGCACCCATTTACAGAACAGTCGGGTTTGTCCCCCACGAGGGCCTTGAACACTATGAGGAGAAGGTGAACTTCTGGAATCAGGTTCTACTTATTCACATGTTGTTCAATAGCATTAGCATAGCAATAGGGCCCACTCCAAAGAGACTGAGCTCTCTCTAAGGTCATCTTCATCAGATTTCTTCCAACGTCTGAACAAGCTCTCTTTCTTCTTGTGGGAATATCTCTTATCTTCGTGTCAACAGATACTATTGTTTCTGGGTGGTAAAACAAACCCACGGAAAAATTAACTAAAGACCACCAAACGTCTTGACACACACACCCCTTAACACAAACTTCCGTGAAAAGTAAAGGGATGGTAACTTTTTTCCCAATAAAGGCTGGTAATTTTTAGTTTAGTTTTCCTTTTAGAGATATCTCATAAATTATTATTCAACTATTATGCATGAATTTCTTTTGAATGAAACAGCGTTAAACATGACAGCATTATGCGTTGTACTCATACAGAGTTCAAAAGAACAATCCAGAAGTGTTAAATGTGTATGCCAACAAAACATGTGTTTACACACACACACACACACATACTCATACACATAGACACACAGCCACACACACACACACACACACACACACACACGTGCAGATGCATGCACGCTCTGTAATATCCTAAGCACACAAAAGTGTTGTGTGTTATCAATATTATCATTAACCCACCCAACCACACACACAAACACGTGCACCCACTTGCACATGGTTTTGAGAGAAATAACAAGTGCTTAAAAAAAAATGTTGTCATGGAACCCACACAGGAGGTTTACATTTTCATAAAAGACCAAACTGCTTACACCAGTTCTGTTCGATGAAGAAACAGTATAAATGAGCCAACATGCTTCTACATGTAGGTTCCTTCCGATACAAAATACTGGTGAGCAGGGTTGAGATATGCCTCAAAACAAGTCATTCCTGTTAATAGTGAATTATCTTAACCTGCCCTGTAAGCTTTTAATAAAGGAAAGCACAGCCTATTCATTACATATATTTTGTTTGTGCAGGTGTGTGCTCAATAACTGTCAAACAATTGGTCCCAGTGTAATTTTGTGTTTGCTAGGAATCGTTAAAGGCAAATTAAATTGTGCAATGGCAACATACAGTGGGAATAAAAGTGACCTGCTGCTGAACTTCCATTTCACCGTTTGGCGTATATCCATGAATCAACCTTTAGTATTGTCACACGGATATACTAACCATTGTTTAAGGAAACAAGCCTTCTGGAGGTGACCTAATCTCAGGACAGTCACCAGGGTGCAAAAAACTCAAGGATTCCTTACTTCTCATCCACTCAATTCCCAGCAATCATATTTATACAGTACCGAACATCATTCTTTGAACAATAAGAAGTTGTTTGTTTCACAGTTATAATTTTATCAAAGCTGCAATTACACCTGCATGATAATTAAGCATGTGTGATTGTTTTCAGTATGATCTGTTTGGAAAACACATTTCAAATTATGGGGCTGATTAATTAACAGTTTGGACATCTGACCGAACACTCTCCGCGGGTGTCTTTTAATACCGCCTCTTGCAGAAGGGTATAGATGAGTTGTGTTTCACTCCGGTATCTCCTGTGAGAGCTATGCCAAATTTATCCTCAACGGCATCACCTATCCCCTCTCCCCAGATGCCAAACACGCCAGGTTGCAATCGAGTGTAGAGTTTCTTTCTCAGCATTGGATGTGCCTAGAATTACAATGGAACATTGTCTTAGAAGTCCTGTCTTAAAATTCTCTCTTAGAATGGTACACGTGAACATCATTGTGCACGATAATGGTGGTTTTTACAGTTTTTGTAATTATTTAGAGTAGGTCTTGAAGAAATATACTAGCCCTAATTCTAAATTGTGCACATTCATATAATTGGTGACCATTATAAAAATAAATGTACATAATCATAAATATACAATCATATATACTATGATAATATAAGTATAGAACCAGCATCACAACACAAGTATAGAGATTATTTTGGCTGGACTAGCAAACTATTGCAGGAAATGTCTTTGAGTCTACACTCAGACGTGTCGTGTAAGAAACTGTGTCACGAATTTGCACTGTTTGTATTTGAAACACTGGATTTATTTTGCGCTCCTGAACAGAGCAAGTCAGAATGAACGCCTTTGGCATTCATTTCAGAATTTTGCAAGCGGATTGTTTGTGGACATCGTGGCTAACAGAGGTTGAATAAGGAGACCCAGTGTAAACATGCCCCTTCATCTCTGGTGCATTGCCATTCCTCATTGTTCCCCATTCAGTGCATTGCCAGTGAAGCTTTGATTATTTATTGATGTTGACATGCAGAGCCCTCTCCCCAGCTAAATATTCCAGTGTCTCTAAAAATAAACTCCTGTTTCTGAATGTTAGGGAAGATGCACAGTTAGGTGTGGTGTATAAGCCACATACACACTGAACCTGGGGTGGCAGACACCAGTGCCTGCTGGTTTTCACCGTTTTTCAGCACTTAAATGATTCATTCAAATCACTGACTGGGAAGAGTCCACACAGCTTAATTCAAATGCCTAAATTTGCTGCTAATTGAAAGGAAGCCGCAAAAAACCTGCAGACGGTATAGGGTCCTTCAGGACTGGAGTTTGACAGCCATGCACTAAACCGACTGGCCATTTGCAGATAGAGTGATATACCATGTCTTTGTGCTAATGGACAAACCAGATGGGCAAGGTGGGGAGGGGGGGAGGGGGGAGGTGGAAGGTCATTCAGTCTAGCTGCTATGCTAGTTTTCTTTTAACTGTGCACGAATTGCAAAAAGAAATATTTGCTTTAAAAAAATCATTATTCAACATTGAGGACAGAATGCACTGGTGATTTTGATGAGCTGAAAGGTTACCTCCCCCTTTATCATTCTATTGCGCCACTAACAGTCAACCACACACTAACCTGAAGCTTGGGAAAGAGAAAAAAGAAAACAATGACACAGCCCACCAGCATTTAAGACCAAAAGAAGCTTGAGCACTTTCTTAGCTCTGCAGTCGCTGTGGCCGTTCAGGAAACAGGGGGGAAAGAAAGACAAACAACGGAGACAAAGACAGAGGGAGAGTGCCCCACCCCTGAGCAGTGGTCCTTTCTTACAGAGGGGGCTTTACCTGCTGAACCTACACAATAAGGTACACTGCATAACACCTTCCCACCACATTTAGTCCACTCAGGATGTTTTAACAGTTTCAGGCCATTTCACTTTGCCCGGAAGATCTCCCAGGGACATTCTCTGGCAGTCAGTCTGCATATCAGTGTGTGGACACCATACAAAAACTCATTATGAAAAGGCCTTTTTCTATGGCAGCTCATCAATAGTTTATCTGTATATCGAATTTGCGTTTTGATATCAAGTTTCAGAATTTAAAACGACGAAGTAAAATGATTAAATGTGTTAGTGTACGAAGAGTACAGCCGCTAAATGGCCCTTAGAGTAGACGTTTATTCTTCCTTGGGGAATCCCACCACATTTCCAGTGTTGCACTTATTATTTGTTTATCTTATCCAAGTCTGGAGAAAAAATGGGAAAACTCTTGAATCCCTTCCAAAACAGCTACTTTTGCCTTCTTTCAATTTAGTTTCCAAATGATGCCAATTAGTATGCCTCTGTGTAAATGCAGTTTTATAGATTGTCACCCCCACCCCTACAGGAGCACAAAGCACTACACAAAGAGCTCCACAGAGTATAGAATCCACCATATAAACTCGATGCATTGTCCTTCACCCGTGTGCGCATTCGAGTTCCAAGGCCTGGAATTTTACTCAACCAAACCTGCTTATAAACAATTGTGTCCAAAATAAAATAAATATTTGGATTATACACCATAATGTTGACTCCCAGTTAAATACTGTAATTTTCATTGAGGCCGACACAATTTACAGGCTATTGACCAAATCCAGGAAGCATCTCTTAAAAATAGCTACAAATAATACTTTGAATCCAAATTGGAGCAGCGCTGTGTCATGCCTGACCAAATTATTTCACTTGAATGTCCTCAGTAAACTCCCAATCATACAATAAGATGTGCATTGTAAGCCAAGTGGATAAGGGCATCTACAGAGGGAATAAATAACTGAGTATATAAAGTTGTCACTGCAAAACCAATATCACAGGATAGTCACTTTCCCTGACTTCACCCTCACTTTTCTGAGGTCGCCCCAACTTTTCTGCCGCTGGTTTGATAAATCCGCATGATGCATACAAATTTTTCCAGCATCTTTTTGACTCTAACATGGCATCCTTGAAGACTCAAGTGGAGTACAGTCTGCTCATCCTGCAAGGCTGTGTGTACAACCCCTGGCAAAAATTATGGAATCACCACACTAAGAGGATGTTCACCCAGCTTTTTTACTTCGTAGCAAATAAACAAATCACAGATATGACACAAAATAATTTTTGTTTAATAGCTGAACATTCTGGCTTCATGAAACATACCTCAAAAAATATTATTAAATTATTTTAATTAATGGCATATTTTTTTCCAGATCAAGTAGAGGAAAAAATGATGGAATCACCTTGTAATTTGCATTTCTAAAACAAATACCGGCACAAGTCTAAAAATGCAAATTAGTCTGCAGTTAAAAAAGAGTGCTTACACACCTTAACGAGCTGTTGGACTTGGCTAATTGAAAGGAAACATGGCCCCTACAAGAGAGTTGTCAATTGAAACAATGGAAACTCCTTCAAGAAGGAAATCCAACACGGAGTGTGGCAAAAGATGTTGGTTGTTCCCAGTCAGCTGTGTCTAACATTTGTATAGTATAAACAAAATATGAAGGTTATAAAAGGAAAACATACGGGTAGACCAAGGAAGACGTCAAAGAGTCAGGATAGAATACTCAAAGCAATATGCCTTGAAAATAGAAAATGCACAACAAAACAAATGAAAAACAAATGGGCGGAAACAGGAGTCATGTTTGTGACAGAACTGTAAGAAATCGGCTGAATGAAATGGGATTTACATATAGAAAAGCCAAACGAAACCAGCACTAACACCTAAACAGAAGAAAACAAGGTTACAGTGGGCTAAAGAGTGTGGAGTGTGGATGATTGGATGAAAGTGATATTCAGTGATGAATCACAAATCTGCTTTGGCCAAGGAGATGATGCTTTTGTCTGGTGCCGTTCTAATGAAACATATAAAGATGACTGCCTGAAGAAAACAATCAAATTTCCCCAGTCATTTATGATATGGGGTTGCATGTCAGGTAAAGGACCAGGAGAGATGGCAATCATTACATCAACAGTCAATGCACAGGTGTACATTGAAATTTGACACTTTTCTCATTCCATCGATAGAAAATAGGTTTGGTGATGATGAAGTCATTTTTCAGGATGATAATGCATCTTGCCACAGAGCAAAGAGTGTTAAAGCTTTTCTTCGGGAAAGGCATATCAACTCAATGACATGGCCAGCAAACAGTCCGGATCTCAATCCGATTGAAAATTTATTGTGGAAATTAAATTGGTCCATGACAAGGCTCCATCCTGCAAACCCCTATTCGAGAAAGTTGGAACCAGCTTGATGGAGAATATTGTTTTTCATTAGGGAAGTCCATGCCTCAAAGGATTCAGGCCGTCATAAAAGCCTGAGGAGGAGCAACAAAGTACTAATTGTGATTTTTTTTGTTGATGATTCCATAATTTTTTCCTGAACATTGAGTGATTCCATATTTTTTTCCCCTACTTGATCTGGAAAGAAATATGCCATTAATTAAAATAATTTAATTTCATTTGTTTGAGGTATGTTTCAGAAAGCCAGACTGTTCAGCTATTAAACAAAAATGTTTTGTCATATCTGTGATTTGTTTATTTGCTACGAAGTAAAAAAGATGGGTGAACGTCCTCTAAGTGTGGTGATTCCATAATTTTTTACCAGGGGTTGTATTCTGCTCGAAAATAACAGTAATATCAAGAGTGACCTCTCAAAGAATGACTTTGGCTGAGACCCTTGAAGTGTAAATGTAAAGAAAAATGCATGAGGGGAGAAGATGCATTGCATTGCATCTTAAGTAAACAGGGGGGTATTTCACAAAGCAGGAGTAAAACCCAGAACAGCTCTTTACTTCAGTCCATGTTCCAGATTTTGGAGGGTTCCGGGTTTTAATTAGTGAAGTTATCCAGCTAACTCAGTAACCCTGCTTTGCGAAATACCCCAGTTATCTAAACTGACACCATTGTTCACATAACTCTGGTGGATGCACTTATGTTATCTATCATTGTAAGTTGTTCTAGATAAGATGATGGATGTAATGTGAAGTTAGATCACATGTACGGATGTTTTTTCTGTCTTAGCAGGATAGAAATCACCATGTGATGTGCATATACAGTGCCCTCCGCTATTATTGGCACCCCTGGTAAAGATGAGTAAAAAGGGTTATAATAAATTCACCGTTTGGTGAATTAGCTTAATGTCACACTGAAAAAATGAGGAAAATCCAACCTTTAATTCAAGTAAATTTATTATGAGAGAAATAATTATTTTTAACAAAACCATGTGTGCCACAATTATTGGCACCCCTGCATTTATATATAGAATAAAGTAATCATTTTTAATATTTGGTCGCATATCCTTTGTATGCCATGACTTCCTGATGTCTGTGACCCAACAACATCGAAAGACTCTTGATACTTATTTTCTGGTACTCTTACAAGCGATACTATAACATCTCTGCATTTGAATGGATCTCTGTGGGAATTTGGAGGTGGAACTAGATTCAGCTGTAAATTATGCTGGAACAGTATGGAATACATGGTTGGTAAAATGGCTGTAAGTCATCAAGGGTCTGAAGTATCAAACAAGCCTCAAATCATCACTCTGCTGCCAGATATGCAGTAGATATGGATGGATCACTTTAAAGGTTGTTTCTCCTGACAAATTTTCCTATTGAACTCTATGGAAAGGAGGAGAGAAGAAAGAGAAGAGTCAGGAGAAGAACCCTGCAGGTTATCCACCCATATCTACTGTATTTCTGGCAGTAGAGTGATGGTTTGATGGTGTATTCAAATGATCTCGGAAGTCAGAATATTTCTGACTTACGAGAAGAAAAAAGGATTTGAACGTGACACCCCGGTGATGAGATGGTGGAAAACTAATGACAACGATCTCGGAAATCCGACATTCAACTCGGGCACCTCCTGAGGTCCCCGAGATGACCGAGGTGACGAAAAATGCGTCAAAGGTAAACACGTGAGCATCTGTAAACGTGGAGAGATCTGGAGTTAGAGAGACCCGTTGTGTGGTGTATGTAGTCTTTCACTGTCTGCGTTTGTTTTCATCTTCAATCGTTTTTGCATAAACTATTTAAAACATTTGCAAATACTGATCAGAGGCCAGCCAAACAAGTATCAGCTTTCTGTGGGCATGTTTTTTGCCGCTGACCATTTGAACACCTTTACCTTAATGAACGGGACCACCGTCACAGCAGACATCACGCACAATCCTCCCGAGTTGGCCACTTGAATACACCATAAGGCTTGTTTGATACGTCAGACCCTTGATGACTTAAAGCCATTTAGCCAACCATGTGTTCCATACCATTTCAGCTAAATCTAGTCCCACCCCCCAATTCCCATAGAGATCCATTCAAATGCAGAGATGTTATAGTATCGCTTGTAAGAGTACCAGAAAATAAGATATCAAGAGTCTTTTGATGTTGTTGGGTCACGGACATCAGGAAGTCATGGCATGCAAAGGATATGCAACCAAATATTAAAAATGATTACTTCAGTCTATATATAAATGCAGGGGTCCCAATAATTGTGGCACACATGGTTTTGTTAAAAATAATTTCTTGATGAGGGATTTTTGTTTCTCATAATAAATTTACTTCAATTAAAGGTTGGATTTTTCTCATTTTTTCAGTGTGACATTAAGCTAATTCACCAAATGGTGAATTTTTTATAATCCTCTAATCCTACTCCTCTTTACCAGGGGTGCCAATAATAGTGCAGGGCACTGTAGACAGCAGAGAGCAGTGTCGAAAACACTACAAACCATGTTGGAATTGGACAGCCAATTCAAAATCTCACCGTCAGCTGGACAACGTTGACCTGCAAAGGGTTTGCTGTGGTTTTAGTATGATGCTCACTGGTACACTGTGCCTAACACAGGTTAGCCAGTATAAAAAAATAACAAGTCACTACAAACATGGTGTTTTTAATAACATTTTTAATTTAAAAAATACTTCAAGATTTTTTTGGCTTCACTGTACAGTTTCATTTTGCTATACAGTGTAGTACTTTACCATTTTGTATTTAAAAAAAAGGAAAAGTGCAAAGTTGTGTTTGCAACTGTAAGGGTGCATGTTGTAAGCAAAACTTCTCTCTGGTGAGTTTACACCAGCATGCTAAATACGATTTACTTCAATATTTTTGCAACCCTGTACACGCCTACTTTAAACCACGTCAGAACAGGCAAAACATCATTACCTTACAGTCATTTAGCCTATTACCCAGAGCAGGCAATACCTAAATTTCTACTGTTCCATCATGTTATTAATCAAATTCATGAAATTCAGGCTTTCAGAAACGGACAGAGCCAATTCAATGTGTACGATCTACATCCACATTACGTGCAAAGTAAGAAAAATAATAAAAGTTTTAAACTTAAAAAGCATTCCATGTAAATTACAAAGGAACTGCAACTTATGTCCAGAGTAATGTCTCAAAATCACAGTACTTTTTAATGTAGGCTACTCCTTAAACTGTCAAGCTACATTTATAATCCACAAAGAAGCAGCAACAAACAGGGTCCAGCCTGTTTGTACTTTTTGTGTTAGTCTTTAGTCAATGAAAGTTATTCATTTTATTTTGTATTTTTGGTTAACTTCGAAAAAACATCCAGCACCCTTAGCGCTTCCTCTTGAGAGCAACGTAGGTCACACTTGTGGACTGAAGAGGGTTCCTAGCAGCAGTAGTTATGCCATCAGCCCAGTTCTAAATTACTGCAAAGTAAACATTTCAAGGGCCAGCAGTGGCATCAACCAAAAACACTGAGCTATATACAACTACGTTTTTGAAGAGAAAAAAAAAAAAGCCAAAGTAAGTTCTGTCGTTATCGCTTCTTTTTTTGTTTCAACGATTTTCTCCGTTTAAGTATCATTTCGTAGAGTTTGTCCATGCCCTCGTGCAACCCGTCTCCGATAATGGCGCAGGCTGGCTGCACATGGTAGGTGGTGGATGGGGTGAGCTCGTGAAGCGCCAGCTGTTTTTCGATGTCCGCAACGGGAAGGGACTTGGGCAGATCCTGCTTATTGGCAATGACCAAAAGCGGAGTCCCTTGGTTTTCAGCGAATTTGGTGACTTTGTGCAGTTCCGTTTTGGCCTCCTCTAGCCTGTCCACGTCCACAGAGTCCACCACATAAATGATACCATCCGTGCACCTGCTATAAGATTTCCACAAGGGCCTTAGTTTCTCTTGTCCTCCAACATCCCAGAAGTGACAGCTGATCCCCTTAGCAGTGCCGTTGCTCAGTTTGATCTTCTCGGTGTTGAACCCGATCGTGGGCACGGTATTGACAAACTCGTTGAATTTCAGTCGGTAAAGAACGGTCGTTTTACCGGCAGAGTCCAAACCCAACATGACAATGTGAAGGGACTGAAATGCGGATATATTAGAGAAACTGTTGCCCATTTTGTATAAACTGCTGATGAAGATAGCTTGCAAGCTAAATACGAAAATGTTTACAGCACAAAACGTTACCCGTTTAAAATAACATTGGATGTCCTCAGTTCACAGTAGCTTACTAGATGCACGTTTGATTCAATTAGTTCAATTGTGCCTTATATTGTTTACAAATCAGCACGGAAGAAAGGCTCCAGACCCGTGGAAACCGTGATATGACTGACCCATCCAAGTCACAGGAGCGATCCCATGGTGAACACTTGCCTACTGGGCACCCGCACTCTGCAGCAGTGAATGAGGGTTGCTTCGCATCAGCATGAGCGCAGTGTCGTGGCGTGCATTTGCATTCTCTGCACAAACACAAGTTAAAATCCAATTTCCCTGCGCTTGAATTCCACAAAATTGCTGGACCGGTGCGAAAAATGTGCTTCAGTTGTAGAGGTTTGTCCTATCCTTCGGTTGTCCTTAGCTTCAGAGGCGCGACGCTGCTTCCCACTCGCCCTCAGTCAACACGTTGATTATCCACGCAGAGCCGCCTGCATCAAGCAGAGGTGAAATAAAACTGATTCTGTAGCTCTAATCCACTGCTCGACTGGCGTGGACGCAAGGTCTACTTTGTGATTAATCCAGGAATTAAGATGACCTTATCTCCGGGCACGTCGCCACTTGCTAACGTTTGTCAAGTCTCACAAAATAATGCGAGTCACAACGGGGCTGAAGATCCTTCCCCCACGGAAGCCTGATTCAAACTAGCAACTCCAGGCGCTGACACTAAACCTACGAGCACAACATTCCGTAACTCCACCCATTATAGTGGGCCAGGCTAACCTACCGCGAATTTAAAGCAAAACTGTGCTTAAACGGTAGCTAATTAGTAGGCAATACACTGTAGCCTTAGAATATACATTAGAATATGTGATGATATCACAACGAACGAGCAGTTTAACTGCATCTTTGTCAGCAATTAAATGAGTGTGATTATATCTGTGTACTTTTCCCCGGGGTGGAATGCGGAGGCCTGCTCTATTATCTGATAAAGCCGGCGATCAATAGTCAAGACCCGTTGGATCACATGCCAACATCTAGATTTAGCTGCAAAGCATGATCTCACTGATAGGAAATCTCTTGTGCCTTACTGTAGCCTGAGTCAAAGGTAATGTGTTTTGTGTGTTTGCTTTATAGGGTGTATTATTATCGAGGTTGCAAGCACAATTAAACAAGGCAAAAACTCAATATTTTAGTTTTCATGGAACGGTCGTGTTAATAGCTACACTTCGTGTACAATACATTGTTATAACTGTCAGGTAAAAATGGTCTGGGGTGACAAACCGGTAGGCTACTGCAATTTGCGTGTTTTGAGTCTTTGCAGATTTTGGGACACACACACACACACACACACACACACACACACACACACACACACACACACACACACACACACACACACACACACACACACACACACACACACACACACACACACACACACACACACACACACACACACACACACACACACACACACACATTTTATGAACAACGGTTCCACCTGCCGACAGAAAATGGTAGGACACGATTTGTGAACGCAAGAAGGTAATTAGAGGTGGTATACTACTACAATACTACTGCTGTTGCATTGGTAGTAGGGGCTACGTCTAGTAGTACTTCTGAAATATATAATCTAGCCTGAGCACATGGTATTATGGTAAACTAACAATAACAGTTAAGATAAACTAGGCGTGTTTTTGTTTCACCTTCCACTATATGGTTCACTCACCCCTGATAAGTTTTATATTTGAATAACTTAAGATTTGGGTCCCAATAATATTTAAGATTTTCCATCACATAGCCTAACATAAAGATGGAATGTAAGAATTAACTATAGTTATGGTGCTAAGCCTAAATCGCTTCAGTTGAGAATTGAAGTACTAGTTTAACCTGGCAGATGTCCAAACAAATGATTGATTTCATAGAGTAGCATAAGGCACATTCTGTGTTTGACATGGACTCGCCACCATTTGAGTTTTTTTTCTTCCCACTGGGTAGTTACCTCGCTTGCTTTCTGCAGGTTCAGGTCTGGTTTGTGCCCAATTTTTCCTTCTGTTTCTCTATAAAGAATCTTTGTGACAGTTCACTGTTTTAAAAAACAAAACAACTATACAAATAAAATTGAACTGAATTGGACTGAGAGGGACAATATGTCTGGCGAAAGTACAGAACATGGGTGATGTGGAGACGCTGAGCGCCACAGCAACTCATGACAAATAATGTAAAATATTAAGCTGCCAGTACACCTTGATAGTGGTTACTGCCAACTCATGATATCAGCAGGATATAGACAGCAGAGGAAGACTAAACCTGATTGTTAATAGTGTAATCAAGGTCATGCTAGCTCATGCAAATCATACAGTGCTGAGCCAACATCACAGCAAAGGCAAAAATAAGAAAAAGCAGACCACATATTAAGTTCCCAGTGTTAGTACTGTAATGTGCAAATGGCCAACATTTGGACCCAAAACAGGCCTTTATATGGACACCTGTAGGGAAAAAAAACCCACCTGATTTAAATAGTGGCTATCAGTTTTGAGTGCATACAACATGCTTCCAAAGTGCTAACAGGTGTGTTTCTGTAATCAGAAACACCTGATTTAAATAATAGTGAAGGCCTCAAGGGGCATACAGCATGATTTCAAAGTGCAAATAGGTGTGCTTCTGCCATCTGAAACACCTGCAACACTTGGAACATTCCAAATTAAAGCCATTACAGGACAATCAAGTACAAAAATGAATGTCCCAAAACCCTAGAACACAGGTGACACACTGTCTGCTGATTTTTCAGCACCAATGATTAATTTAAGTCATCCATTGGCTAGAGTCCACACACCTTGTTATGAATTCTCAAGGCCTAAATTGGCTGCTGATTGAAAGGAAACCACTAAGGGCGTATGAATTATCAAGGCTACATCCACACTGCAAGCCTAAATGTACAATTCCAATTTACTGCTCAGATCGGATTACCAGTCTGGTAATCCGATACCAGTCTGAACAGATCTCACCACTGAACTGACCCTCGTGCGCAATAGAACAACAACCCCCAACAGCCCTTTCACTGAAAAGTTTCAGATAAACAAACAAAAATGGTCGCGATGATGATGATATGTGGAATCATGTAGCCTACTTAATGCGCAGTGGGCATCAGCCTCGGAACCGCAGACAGGTTATAAGTAAGGGCAAGGAGGCGAAAGAGGGGATCACCATTTTCCTCCATCTTTTCTTTTTGAGAAGAACCGCCGGCGCGGAATAATGACAAATGTCGACTTTGAGTGACATGAGCCGTATGAATTCTGATCTGACTGTTCAGACTGCGGTCGCTTTGACACAATCAGATATGTGTCGTAATCTAATACCACATTCAAAAGTGGCACAAATCAGAAATGTCAGACCCAATGTGATTTTCGCTGTTCACACTGCCATAAAAAAAAATCTCATCTGTGTCATACATTTGAGTGAAAAATAGAATCTCAGCCAATTTTTACCTGCAGTGTGAACGTAGCCAAAAAGGTGTGCAGTAGTGCAAAATCTAGCACCAGTAGCGAGCCACCACAACACCATCCAAAGCCTTCTCTCAACCGAGGCAGCGGAGATCGGTGCAGAAAATGTTAAGGCACCGTATGTGATAGCCCTTCACCGCCATCATTACCATCAATTGCCATTGCATGCGAGTCCTGCCTTTGAGGTAAAAAAAACAACGTCATTGTAACTTCACTGGGCTCCATATGGGCATCTGTTTGTTGGCACGTCAACCTGACTCTGTGCGCATACGCGTCAACCAAGCTGCATGGACATGTAAACACACAGGCCACTTACAGGTCATGTAATGTAAATGGTACGGACAACAGATCGGATTTCGACAAAAAAATCCTATCCAATGCATCAAGACCCTGCACTGTAAATATAGTCAAATACCTGAACATACTGCGACCCTCCAGGACTGGAGTTCGACAATGTATCAATCAACATTAATAACACTACACACCAAACAATAAGCACCATTTGTGTGGTGTAGTCTTATTGATGTTGATATATTGAGAAATGTAGAGTTGAAAATTTGACTCAATGACAGACCATGGGAGGAACGTGATGGATCATTTGACGTACTGAGGCAAACTTGAATTGGAATAATTTGAGATGAGGAATAAAATGCATTCCCTATTCAGCATTTGTAGGAAGCTCAGCTTCAGAATAGCCTCTTTAAATGCTCTCATAGGATCCACTGAGTTGATTTAATATAGAGGTTTTAGTGTCAGAGAAAGGGTTAATTAAGAGTTTATAAGCCGACCATTTTATCTATCAGCGGACTATGATGCATTTTATGGCGCTTTGGCGGAAGCCCAACTGGCGCCTTTCTGCCGCTGTACATTTCTCCGTGGAAACGATGTCTCTTGGCTTCGGGCCTTCCTGTGACGACATGTAGCAGCCTCCTTTGCCACCTGTATGTATCTCACCAGCGTATTCATATACCGCCTCGGCTCCATTGCTCTGCTCCTGAAGGATGCCCCTCCTTGGTTATCACAAGTTTAAAATCGGGTCACCGGTCACCATTTTCAGTATGTTGTTGCTACACAGGCAAACATTGCATTATTGTAAGCATTTAGCAGATGCTCTTGTACAGTAACGTACATTATTTTACATATAATCAATCTATTCATAAAGCTGGATATTGACTGAAGCAATTCAGGTGAAGTCTTGCAGTCAAGCAGTTTGTACTTCACTGCAACCTCAAAGTTACAAGCCCCGTTCCCAAACTATTATGCTTTATGCTACACTTTTAAAGACTGCTAACAGTACAAAAATGGGCATGTTGGGTTCCCCAAATGTAGGGGGCCAGGTGAGAAAAGTAGCCAGCTAGGGGTGTGGTGGCAGGGAGACAAATTGTTCTGATAATTTTACTAAATTAATTGGCTAAACACTTAAATGTATTTCTAGAAGTACAGACAACAGGTCTGTAGTCGGCCATTTAGCTGAAAGCCAGCGTTTGCATGTAAGGTCATAGTGTGATTAAAATGTTACAGTAAAATCCATTTTCTGCATGGAATATTTGTAATTTCCCTTTAAATTTTTTTTTTTAATATAGAAAAATGCAACAAATATTGATATTATTCAATAAAAAAGAATATACTGGCCCATACCAAGGAGTACTATTCCTTATTACAAAATGTCTCAAAAGATGAGTCAATTAGAAAAAGCGGGTATGACTTACTGCGCGTGTGCTTACAACGTCCACTAGAGGGCAGGAACATACAGGAAACAGGCAAATGTTCTCCATTAATGTTGGAAATCAGAAATGGCAAGGACACCTTGGTGCCAGAGCATTGGAGTTCATAAATTAAACATTTCATTCTGTCCATGTTTAAATAAATCAATCACCAGGTTATTGTCTGAGGCCATAGTGTTTTAGACTAAACGAGAAGTGCAAATTCATTTCTGTTTGTTGATTTTTTTTACAGATTGTACTTTATGATATCTCAGTGGCATTACATATTTTAATTTATAATTAATTTATAATTTTATAACTATAATTTAATTAATTAATTTATCTGTTTGTTTTTATTTTTTAAATGGGTAAGCACAAGCTGACTTGGCCATGGTTGTTTCTTGTATACTGAAGGACCAAAGCCGATCACGATTTTTACTACCTTACTCACTTAGCAGTCTCCTGAAAGCACTGTTTTACTGGATTACCCCACATCTCTCTCTGCCCTCCAATACACCCAGAATATTCAACCCCAATAGTTGCACACCACCGTTGAGGCATCACTCAACGCAGGGCAGCTTGGAAAGCTGTGATTTAGCATATCTTATCCAGTCTACTCCCTCATCAGCAGCAATATAAACCCCCTGACACATTCCGACTGCCTAACACGGTGAGATATGACACCTGTGTGTGTGTGCGTGCATGTGTCTATGTGGGTGTGGGTGAGCGCATGTGGAGGAGGGGGTTGGACAGCTTGACCTTGGAGGTATGTGCAGAGTGAATCACTCCTTGTAGTACCAGTCACCAAGACTGCAGTAGTTTCGTAGGCCAGCTACTGCAGTAGTTTTCGTACCACCAGTAGTAGGTTCGGAGCCCATGACTTTGTGCCATTTGGCGAGAGGCAGCCTGCATCACTTCAAATATCCTGCTATATGAATAGTAACATCTTGCATGTTGTCCACTCTTAAATCTGGATGTTTGAAATGCTGCTGGTTGCAATTTCCTAAAAAAATACAATGGCACGAGATCAGAACCTCAAATCACTACTACTACTGACTACTGGTAGGTAAACCCCCAAAAAGCACTGACATTGACAGTTGATTGGATTATTTTTGGATCGTAGATCAACTGACCAATGAAAATGACAGACCCAGATTAGCCTAGTTTAATTGAAGGATTCAAACCCCTGTGTGAACACATGAGTGGCATTGGTGAGACAGGCCCAGATTTTTGTCGATTTCGCCGCAGTCTACCCCTCAGTGTGCTTTAAAGATGAGACCCTACTCCCGCTGTGATGTGCGTGTAAGTGTTTCCACATGGCAATAGCACAGAGGAGGTTCTTGCATACGTACCAGAGGAAAGATCTGAGACATTCCAGGTTAAGCTCAAGGGAATAGGGTCACTTCTCAGTCTGTTACAACTTAATTAAACTTCAGTGTTCAGTGAATATCCCATCGGTCCGGCTTTCCCTCAGCCAAAAGTTTTAAATACATTTTAAAAAATGGTCCATGGCTGAATTCTTCTACAGGGTCCCTTGAGGCCTACCCAGGTGGATTGTGGGAAATTGTGCTGGACTTTAAGAGGGGGCAGGTGTTCAACAAGCACAGGTGCAAGAAACAGAGTGATGAGGGAGATCACTCAACTCCCAAAGCATACAGTCCCCATAATTACAGCATGATGAGTCGCCTCATCTCTGCTCTTGGTTGGAGGGAGGGGGGGTGTCAAGAAACATAAATGACGGTTCAGAGTTTTCAGGCTGCAGAACACGCACTCCAAAAATAATTCCTTATGGAATAGGTTTTCTGAAACCTTTCAGAAATATGATTTCCCTTATCAGACTAACGGGAGGACATTTGTAGTCTTTGAGGGGAAAAAAAATAAAGAAAAAGGCGTTACTCACAAGGAGTAAAACGTTCCGGGGGTGATTAAAATGTGCCCTGTGAAGCCGTTCAAATTTTGTGTAAAAACAGCCTATTAACTCCAAAAATTATGGGACCCAGATTTAATTTTCTGTCATGTCAATTGGTGAGCCTGTGTATCTTGTATAAAAGAGAAAGGTTCATTCAAATCTGAAAGCCCCCATTTCGAAATCACAGCTACCTAGCAACAGTAAACAGACACATTTTAGATAAAGCTGCAGGATGAGACGGGAATGCAGATAAAAGCCTCTCTGAGGGTCAATAATAAAAGATAAAAGGGAGAGCGTTGCCGGGTACCACATTCGTCTTTCGAGACCGAGAGTTTTAAGGCAATTAAGGTGCTTTTCCCTTTTCAAAATTGTTTGAGTGCTGGTGTTTTCTATCTCGGCTCGCTTCTGGGGATAAAACACCGTCGTCCCTGCTTGACTGGTGAACAAATCCTCTCAGCCGACCAAAGAGAACCGTGACGATGCTGATTTAATTAGCATGCAAGACCATGTTCTGTGATGAGACTGAAGTATGGGCTTAATTAGATGCAATTCAGACAACAACAAAAAAAGCAAGAGGACCAGTAGTAAAAGTTCAGTTGCACTAGGCACAAGCCATTTTGGACGCTGACAGGTTGGTGTAAACGAGAACAATACATTATATTGAATATTTATTTAGCTAACAGACACAGCAATCTCACTTTCCTCATATTGTCCATCTAAACAGCTGGAAATTTAACGAAACTATGCAGGTTAGCTGCCTGCCTCAATGGTACAATAGAGCCCCATCCAAGATTGAGGATGGCAACTTTCAGTTTACAACTATTATTCTATATATTATATTATTAATATATTATCCTACATGGGGGCAGAGGGGGAGATTGGGAAAGGCTTTGTTCGCAGTCTTCGCTATGTGAAGGTTTATGCTTTGGTGTTTTATGCTTTTAAGTTTTAGTGAGTTTCGAGGAAATAAACTAGAAAATTAAATTTAATAGCACACAAGTGCTGTGAGAATTCTACAGCAACAAAGATGGTCCGCTGCTAGGCATGATGGGAAAGCTAAGTGGAGCACAAGGGATCTGAGGGTCTGGATGGGGGCGTGATGTGTGATCGTCAAAGGGTCCTGGAAGCGTGAACAAAAGCCATGGTTCCGGCCATTGTGAGAGGCGCGGAGGGGAGGGCAGGAAACCGGGAAATGGGGGTGTGGGGGGGGATAAAGGCAATTCTCCTCCAGCACCATGATCCCAGTTATAATTTGCATCCGTACATGCTCTGCCACGGCATCGCTCAGTTTAGATTTTACGGACAGCGTTTCATGTTCGGACCAGAAATCCTAACAGCTAATTTCATGCGTAGCCATATCACGAGCCAGGACGTAAAATAATTAAACTAGCTCCGTACGGGACTATAACTCGGTTCATTGGTAACTCTGGCCCCTGCTCTCTCTGGCAATCACAGCGTTCCTTGTGTTCCCCCTTCTTTTCCTGGAGAACATCAGGAAAGAGGGGATTCATAGTGAAATACAAAGCATGATCCAGCAAAGTTTTAGAGAGGATCATACAAGCCGGAAACAGAAGCCCCCCACACCCCTCTGACCCTCTGTTTGTATGGCGGGTCATTCATCCTCCCTCTAAACTCCTAAGGAACACCAAAAATGTCAACAAAAGAAGAAATTGGGGAGGACATTGAAAAGGGGATTCTTCGGAAGGAGCACGTAGAAAGCATAGTGTCCAGAAACTTGTCCTTTGGGAGACAGTGTAGCCTACTGAAGTCTTTTGGGCGACTGACTGTCAACCCATATATCGATCTCCCCTTGCAGCCGGGCATTTCAATTCCTCACCTTGGTACCCTCTGTTCTGTGATCCCATCTCTATCTGAAACCTCTCTGCTTTCCCCTTGTCTCAATCAAGTAAAATAAAATAACACAAACATAAGGAGCATGGACGCCTTCTCTCTTTTAAAAAGAAAGCTTCTTCCTCCCTGTCATTAATTACTTTTATTCCAGTTTTTCCATTGCAGGTGCATATTTTTTTGTTTTACAATATTTACCTCTGCAGCAGCTCACAGCTTCTGATAAACTCAGGGCAGAAAAAAGACTTCCCATTCACCCAGCTTGCATGCAGAATAAATCACAGTTTTTTTTTAGATTAGACTTAATGGGATTTTATTGCTCACGTCTGTGGAATGGTGTTTTAAGCCTCACATGCGTAAATAACACTGCATAATTCCCGACACTATCTGCAAAATGCATTTACAACACCGTACTGCAATCCACGCTGGATATTTTATCTTAACTTTATAACAGCAACAGATCAGAGGCGTAATTAAGAGGGAAGTCTCAAAGGCACAGGATGTCTGAGATTGTGCTGAAATCAGATACTCCACCGAGGAAGGGAAAGGTAACTTCTTATACATGTTCCTGCTGGCCCTGGGCATTTTAAAATGGTGGCCTGAGGGAAGAATTTCAAACCGGGAGTTTAGAGGGTGGGAAGGATGACCTGTGGTGGAACATGACTTACGATGGGCACAGGTGTTAAACAGGGCAACGAAATGGTTTTGTTATCAGCCAAAGATATTTCCCGACAACGCTCAGAATTCTTGGCAGCGTTTCTATTTTTAAAAATCAAATTACCATATGACAACACGCCATATTTAAGGACTGGGTGACTTCCATAATAGATACATACAGTAGATACTAAGTAATTCTAGGGGCTGCTGGGTGGCTCATTCGGTTAATGCGCTCTTCCGGTGTGCGGATGAGCCCTAAGGTGCAGTATCGAATCTGCAGTATGGTCATAAACTGTGTGTCCACCCTGCCAACTGTGGCCAGCAGCCCTGCAGGAGGACACACACAGTTGATGATGGCCGGGGGTTTCAGCTGGCCGGGATTGGCACGTTTCATCACGCAACCCCCGACTGGACCTGCACCTGAATCGCCTTCCTCATCTCTGTACGAGCTTGACTTTTCAACCGCGTTGTTATAATAAGTGGTGGTGACGTCAAGTGCGTCGCAGGAGAGCACATTCTGGTGTGTGCTCGCCTGAATCGGCAATGGAGGTTGCGAAGAGCATCGTAGCGTAAGCACAAATGGGCTTTCAAATAGAAAGGAATACAAACACCTTTACCCATCAGGTGGTGTCTTTCTTTCTTTCTTTCTTTCTGTGCAAATATAACAGGATTCACAACAGGAAAGAGTTCAACTGAAACTCCCAACGTTATTTCTCCGAGCATCAAATCAATATTCATGCGCCGGTCAGTCGGTCAAACTCATCTCAATTTTAATATCATCCTCAAAATGTAATGTGTCATTCTGCCAAAATGAAAATAAATCTCTCATTGATCGCCCCTTGTCTGCGTGTCACAGCTGTAATGGGCACAGAGCAATCCTGCATAAATGCTTGTTTGCCAACCAATCTAAAATGCCCACTCGATTAATTTCTTGGTTTCAATCAAATTAAAACAATCTAATTCTGTTACTAACAGAATTACACTGAATGACAGTAAATGGTTTCCTGTCAATGCATTACCATTTTGATAATGTATCCCAGCAAATGAATCCTTCACAAAAGTAGGCCTAATTATTTTCCGTTAAAATAATGAGCCGGTTGTCAAGAGCGAAAATGAGTTGGCCACCCGATGTCGCAGCATTTTATACTCTCTCAAAGTTTATTGTCCGCATGCCGCAAGGTCATTGGCCCGCAGATCTAAGATCAGTTATTGGTGTGCAGACGAGGCATCCGTTACTGGCACGTCCTGACTCAATGGGGCCACAATTGTGTTTCGTTTATTTATTTATTTATTGTGCTAAATCGCTTTCTCTTCCTGTGCGGCCCATTGATTTTGCCTGCACTGTGAGCAGGATCAATAGAACGGAATAAGGAGAAAAGGACAGAGCTGTTCTCAGATCAGCACAATGCTAATGACCCTCATCTCACCCAAAACCCTGCTCTGTCTTGCGCTTCAAAGAGCTCAAGATCTTATAGGCCATGTTAGCGCAATGCTAATGACCCTCCCCACACCAAAAAAACTGCTCTGCCTTGCTCTTCAAAGACCTCAGTCTCAGGTGAAACTGCATGAAACGCACGGTCCATTTCAGCATATCATTGTCTGCTCATCATTCAAAATTCCCACAAGCATTCTCGTACAATTTATGATGAGTGGAAGTGTATCAGGGGTATTGATTTTGTATACACATACACAATGATGCATGCACTCACGCACGCACGCAGCACTCTTTAACTGCAATGCAACATTTCCACTGCCGACGTGGATCAGCTGTTTTCAGTGAATTGGACACGAGCATGTTTGCTGTTGTTTGTGTTACTCTTGCCAATAGCTCAATTATGATATTGAAGCCCATTGTTTATAGCCCTTAATTTGCCAATACTGATTTAAAGGGGAGGGGGGGGGGGGGGGGGGTCAGACCTTAGTGGCATTCCATAAATCTGAAAAAAGTTGTCAGTGTATTAAGGAATAAAACTTTATTTAATTGTATTGAATTTAATTGAATTCTTAATTATTATATACACACTACTTATTCATAGATTTTATTTTGAAAGAAAAAAGCCACCATTTTAAAATGATGTTTATGTTTGAACAAATGGCAGCACATGTCCCAGCAGAAAATGCTCTATTGTCATCGTGTTTTATTACACATTTGTAGAAAAAAAGAAACTCCAAACAAACCACCCTCTATTCCTCAGCTGCCTGTTGAACCACCAGGCTTAAAGGTTGTATCAGCGATTTTGGGTGACGTCACTTCTGAAGCGAAATCCCAAACAAACATACTTATGAATAATTATGTTATGTTTTAAAAAATAGTGTTCAAGCATCCAGAATTATAACCACGTTAATAACGTTTGTAAGAAACCAAACCGTTTGTAAATCCGTCAAGATTTCAGCGAGATAAGAGTATTAGCGTTTGTGCAGATCATTGTGATTGGTTGGAATACTGTTTATTTTGGTTTTGAGTGGTTGGTAGTACCATTTGTTTTTGTGTACGATCTCGGAGCATAGGCTGCCTACTGAGACGCGTTTTTTTGACGGCCTGCTTATGGGGCGGGCAGCTAGCGGATCGTGAGGAAAAATCAGATGAATGTGATCATTTATGTTTCCACCAAAAATCGCTGATACAACCTTTAAAATTAGACTGGCTCAAAGAGGGAAGGATCTTACTGGCACAGCAAAAATATAAAGACATTTATAATGTTATGTAATAGTATAAGTAATAGATTAAAATTATAGATACACAAATAATTGCAGATGGCTGACCACCAGTGAATGCATTCAGAGATATTTCTATTGAAATAGTCTTAATAGTAAAACTAATAGTGATAGACATATTCTGTTGTACAATTTGCTCTTCAGTAACACAACATTTTTTTTATTCAATTCAGACAAAACAGAAGTAGTTTTACGGTTCGATATGGCATTGATCGAGGTAAAATGACAGTTGGTAAAAGGTGAGAGATGTAGTGTGATATTAAACCTTGACTACTCTCCGGAAATCCACGCAAAAATGAATATCCACAGCCATCTGGATATGCAAAAGATACTGAGAAACATCTTGTTTTCTCATGCCTGGTTTATTACAGAGCCTTACTTTCTGGCAGTCAAAGTATTGTTTTTCCACACTGTAACTAGTCTAGAATATTGCTGCAAGGTTTGTGTTTATTAATTCATTTATTTATGCAATATTTCACCAAACGTCTTTAAAATATGCCATGAAATATTGAACAGACTTCCTTTTAGTGATTTGTAGGTATGGAATTCTGCTGCTTCGTTATAAATCACCAAAGGATTAACACTGCAACAAGCAAGCTTATCCACACAAAAAGAAAGCAGGGCTTTTAGCTACAGGAACCCTGAAATACAGACTCCTTGTTTGACAATCAGACACCATCTCAACATTTACACCAAAACTTGTGCTTAAAACCCCTACTTTGGACTGCTATGTTTTTTTCCCCCACAGCTATGTGGCTATAGTTTGACAGCTGCCATGTTTAGACGTGTCTCCTTAGTGCAGGGTGATGTATTGCCTTGTTCTTATTTGACATGCTTGTCGGCAGAGATAGGTGGTTTGAAAAGGGCAGTTTTGTATTTGTGTTGCATTTACACAGGTGTATCTGACTCATCCATCAATGTCAGAGGTCAGCTGGCCTTAATCTACCCCCACTTGCAATAATAGCTTGAGACTGATGGATAAGGGAAAAAAAGTAAAAGGAAACCAGCTCTCTGGGCCAGCTCGATTTCTACCGTTTGACAGCATAGTTTTAGCTGACCCGTGGCGACTTCCATCTGTTGCATCTGTTACTGATAACCCTGTTGCATGTCTGCATCTGTTACTGCTTAACTTCTTTTTAGGTTAGTTGGACGTTTTATGTTTTATTGTTCCTTTGCTTTTTAATATTTATTCGCTGTGATTTGTGGCCATTGTGTAGTTTCCTCTCCTTGCGTTGCACGGTTTGTTATGCCTCCTATGACATGCATCTTTTATCCTTGTAGTGCACTCTGACAGATCATTTGCAAAGAGCAGTCTAATAATGGGCTTCGGAGACACACACACCCAAACAAGCAAGCACTCCCGCGCACACAAACACGCCCGCTCGCGCACACACACACGCGCGCACGCACACAACACGCGCGACTCTCTTGATGTAGCACAGTGGGCGGAGACAAGTCGCTGTCTGCTCCAGCTGTTGCCATGGTTTCAGTGTGTACAGGGCACACTGTGTTCTGTTTACTATGAGTGAAGCGCTTTTCAAAGGATGCTTCAGTTCTGCTGTCACAAAGAGAGGGGAGAGACCTACATTTTCCATCATCTTCCTACTCACTCAGTCCTTCCTACTGAACACCTGAATAAATAATGTTGGGCCATCATCATTATAATGAATTAATTGAACTTGCTTTGCTTGGTTGTGCGTGTTTCTTTCTCCCAGTTGAATCCTGTTAAATTAAATTTGTATGCATTGAATTGAGAGGAAGAGCACTGCATTTTGAAATGCAAAATGACACGTCAAAAGCAATATTCCCTCACTCACTAATCCCAAAATGACTTTTGTCTCTCTCATTTGGTGTTTGTGGTGTGCTTTTCCACTTTTTTGTTCTTTTAAAAGGATTTCTAGGAAATGTACAATTATTTATAACACCCTTTAAAGGTATAAAGGAAAAATAAAACCTTCATCCTTTCTCATATAAGTGAATGCAACACAGCATTAGTCCTCCCTGTATAAAGATGTTGTTATAGAACATTTCTTTTTTTCTTTAATCCTCAATCAAACTCCAGAACGTCCCCAGCGCAGAATTAGTGGCGGATTACAAAGGAAACGGCCCCTGATGAAAGGACGTGAGTGGCAGGAAGACACCATCTGCCATTTACTCAAAGGTAAGCCGGAAGGGCCGCGTCCGGTCCCCACTGAACGTGGCTCCAGGGAGGCTTGAGTTCCTGTGGCTGGAGTAGGATACTGAAAACTGCCCTCCGCTTGCCCGACAACCAGTTGTGTCACAGTAATCTTAAATCTCTGATCACTGAACCTTTGATCAGAATGTGACATGGTGGCAGTATGGATATCACACGGCTCATTTAAGGCGGAGTGCTTCGGGGTTTATTTTCTTATTTGTGTGATGATATTTTTTGCCCACCACCAATGATTGAAAAGAAAATATTGTTGAAAAAAGTAATAATTGCACTTTTAGGCCTATACACACACACACACACACACACACACACACACACACACACACACATGCACGCACGCATGCACGTGCGCGCACACACGCACGCACATACACGCATACACACTTACTGGAATACCCATCAAATAAATACAGATGATTGTACCATAATTTAGTATGTAAATGTTAATATTACTAATTCAGCACCAAAATAGAAAATAATATTCAACCTAAATAAAAAATAATACGTATGAAATGTTTTTGAAAGGGCCAATCCAATGTAAATACATTTACCTTTCTGCGAGGTAAACCAGTACGTGAAACAATATGTTGGATTTTTTGGTCACATTAGATAATTAGATCATTATTAGTGTTATTATTATTTCCTGAGTTAGAAATCAGCCTTTGAATGAATCATTTCTGCATATTGAATCTGTAAATAAAAACCAGGTGCTCCAGAACATGTACAGAACAGGTCCCACATTAGGTGTAGTCAAATTAAATTGCTGAATGCTCCATGTAATGTAATTCTCCTCATCTGACACTGGAATGGACCTCCAGTGAACAGAATGATGTATAGGTAGCACAAAAGAGGGAGTACAGATAATAATGCCTTGCATTTATAGCGCCTTTCCCACACTCAAAGGGCTTTACAATGATGAGGGGGGAAACTCGCCTCAGCCACCACTGAAGTGTAGCACCCACCTGGGTGATGCGACGGCAGCCATTTTCGTGCCAGAATGCTCACCACGCATCAGCTGAGGTGGAGAGGGAGAGAGAACAGCGTTAGCCAATTAAACTTTGTGATGATTAGGTGGCAGGCTGGGAATTTTAGCCAGGATAAAGGACAGATGGACTGATCTGCTCAGAAGCCTTTTTTTAAAACATTGGCAAGATTCTGCTTCTGTTTCTGTAAACACAGCTGAAGGAGTGGTCTGGTCAGTAGATCATTAATGGAGCGGCCTTTACAAGAGTTTAATTAGCTGCATCAGGCCCAGAGACATCGCATACACCATTACTCCTCCGCCCCTAAGGCTAACAACAGCATCAGCGAATGCTTCGGTCAGTGTAGCTAAAATCCCCGTTGCCCGTCTCCAAAGATCCTGGCAGCTTTTGTTGCCGTCGAGAAGAGCCGTGGGCTCTTGAGCTCGCCCAGATCAGGAAGTGCGCTCTGTTATTTTGCCTCGGTTGAAGCAACAAACCAGCTAGCTGAGCACAACGAGAGAACCGCTTAACACCCCCGACTTCCTCGGCCCTCGGCCCTTTGAAACTCTCCGGCCCTACGGGGTATAAAAAGACAGACCGCAGCCCATTCCAAAGAACGCGCCCGAGGGGTCAGCGCGACTTCTCGAAGACGGCTAGAAGCATCTGGCTAATAGGAAACGGATATACCGAGTGTTTTAAAAAATGGAATGGAGTTCTACAGGGATGGCACATCTCGCTCATTAAGATGCTAGGTGATGGCTGCTTCAAGGACCTTGAAGAGTTCCAGGGCACAGAGACTGGAATTATGGAAATGTGCCAGGGGTAATTAGGCCAGAGTGGGGGGGGGGGTGATATGCTCTGTAAATCGTTATAATGAGCACTGGGCATTTCCTTCAGCCTAGAATATATAAACATAGTGCAGCACGGATACAACCCCATAGATTAACATAAAACAGGAAATACCTCACTCATCACTCATCCCTGCTGCAGCAATAAGTCTGTGTCAAAGTGCAGAATCAGATTTGTGATTAAAAATAACAGTGCTCAAGTCATTGTCGCCGTGGTGATGATGTGCTCTCAGCTTGGTGGCCAATGTAATAAGCTTGGTCAGGGCACATATACTGTCTTCATATACATATTCATATTCATGGACATATTCAAAAAGGCACTGAATAAAATTGTAAAATCGTTGCGCAACCTGTTTTCCCCTTCGAATGCCCTGGGTGTCCAGCATGTGCCTGTTAAAGAAGGCGATTTTTTTGCTCTCGGTCTGAAATGATCCACCGCCTCCCTCGCGGCTTGGTGCTGTTTGCGTCTCAGATGATGGAGACTGCACACTCATGATACCCTTGGCAAGCCTGTTTGGTTGCCGAGGTTACAAAGCAGATGAGTAATTGTCACAGCAGCCCATTCAGCTATCTGCTCTCTCGCGCCCTAGCGCTCTCTCTCTCTCTCTCTCTGCCTATCTCACTTTGCCGGTAGAGAAGGACAACCACTCTTCCCATCCCTAAGGAGGTGATGCTTGCTACATAGGATGACCGTCAAACAGGAAGTGAAATTGACCACGAAGCCACCACAATCCAGACATTTCATTACCTTGTAAAGCTGAGCCCTATCTCTCTAACCATAGATGTCGGGGAAACAGAGCAGAGTGCTCACAGTGACATCTTTAAAGTACTCCAACGCCATCTAAAATGTGATAATCGAGTGTAGAACGGCTGAAACGATCCTGTTCACAGAGCAGCCCTGGGCATCGGCCCTGACGATGGCAATGTCACCCTGAACCTCCGAATGGCCAGTGCTGTCCCTATTCATGGCTGGTCCTAAAGGGTTATGCTCTATGGTGCATTAAGAACTCATTACTCAAAGGACCAGCCGAGCTTCACACAATACACAGGTCTAGCTGAGACAAATGGGAGTTTCTAAATCCCTAGAGGGGCAGATATACGCTTTTCTTACCTATTCAATGAATCAATAAATCATTATTTTTGTCGCAGAAACAGAACGGTTTAGTTCACCAGTTCAATTAGTGGCTAGATTGTTCAACTTGAAAGATTTTATTGAAAAGGAGAATTATGATGCTTTATTTCAGTCCTGTGGATTTCACAAACATTTTGCTTGTCGTTTATAATTCACAGAATGATTATTTTTGATTATTATTAGTGGTGTACTTCTTTATTTTGTTAAAATGTTATATATTGGCAACAAAGAATGGATGAATTTATTCAAGGTATATAGTTTTGTGTAGTATGTTATGAGCACATAACAATGAATACAAATTATACTGATACAAAAGCACAAATATATTACTTATCACTTATTATCACTGTTTGCCAATACACCGTATCATGCAGTCCAAGCAAAATAAAACAGCCTTCTGCTTATATAAGCATTCCAATTATTTGTGTACAATAAGGCCACTGAGAGACAGTAATGATTTAGGACACGCTTCATTAACTTTTACATACAGAACGTTCTAGGCATTAAAGCAGTCCTCTTATTCAAAGTGTCTTACACGGCTTACATTCTTTATGTGGAATTCATTAATCAGATGGATGTTTACTGAAGCAATTGAGGTTAAGTACCTTGCTCAAGGGTACAATGGCAATGCCCCACCTGGGAAATGAACCAACCTTGGAGTTACATTTCCCTAGCCGTTATGCTACGCTGCCACCCCACATATTCACATAATTTCATACGGTATATAAGTTAGAATTCAACAGGGATAACTGCCATTTACATTCAAATTGTATCTTGGTGTATCCCAGGGAATAGAATATCTTGATTAATCTTTTTATATACACTGTATATAGATTAATGTTACATACAGTATGTATAACCTGCATTTAGAGTTGAGTAAAATTTAAGGTTAAATTGCAGTTACATATTCCCGTATATTAGTTATTTGGAGTCTTGCTCATAAAATATTTGTATTATTTTGTTATAATAATGCTCTGCACACAGAAAACTGAAAATACTTGAGTATTTTGCAACTTTCAAATTTCACAGCATTTCTGATTTATAAATGTGTTTAGTGTACTGAAATCCTCTATATACTATATGTGGTCTATCCTTCCAGCTAAGAAATCATATTACATCCTCACTGATCGACTGGTACACAAACATCAACATCAATTATAGTAGACTGGGCAAGTCCATTTAAGTAGCAAGCATTCAATCTCTTTTCTTTGTGGTGAAAATGACGGTAATTAATGCAATTAAGTGTGGTCTAAGGGGAAGGTTTGGAAGCAGAAGATTATATTTATGATATCCATCCAGCAATATTCATCACTTTCAACAGCAGTTAGTACCAATGTCGTTTTCCCATCTATATCTATGGATGTGGTTTAACCAACCAAACTCTGTATTTAAAACAAACTTGACATTGCCAGGATGAAAAGGTATTCATACTGGCTTCACTTGCATGAGAAAAAAGTTCATACATTAAATCTAATCATTTAAAGCCACCCTCTGATTCTAGGAAGCTAGCTTTTAAATTGTTTTTAAATGTCAGCGTTTTCCAGAACTGCTGATGAATAGGAATCCGAGTTTAAAACTGATGAATAAACTAAACTGTGAAATATGAAGAAAGAAAAAAAAAACATGCCTGGGTTTGATACATCTAATATATGCCACTGTTGTTGTAGTTAATGATAATGAGTTCAAATCACATCCTCATTGTGTTTCGGGTTAAGCTGTCTTTTTGCACTTATCAGCTGATCCTGGATTGGAATCACATTTTTACAAGCAATGGAATGGAAGTTAGAGTGACATGAACCAGCCAAAGTGAGACACACAGGCCAAACGGTCAATGACGTGAACCTTCTATTGAAGATGAACAGGGATGCAACCAAGGGGTGGGGCATTTCTCACAAGGATGGATGTAAATTAGACAAATTAGGACAATAATTCATTTAGCATCCGTCAGACAAGGATGGAGAAAAATGAATTAGCATTCTGGGGATAAACAGGGCACCCTCTCAGCCTGCCACCGGAATGCATGCACTAGCTACCACTTTGTGTGTAGCCAGCAAGTGGCAGCCAATTCAATTTCCAGAACAATACCCGGTGGCACAGGAATTGGACACCTTTTGTGCAGAATCGGCCCTTCTCACCACCACAGAATAGAGAGTGGAGGAATCTCTCCAAAAACTTGAAGTATTCAAGATAATCCCACGCGTATCAAGATTCAATTCCTCCACGTTTGCAAGACTTCTGCCAGCTCAGTGGGATGGCAAATCAATGGAAAAGTACCCCTGTCTGACCTTCCCACACCTCTCACAGTGGCAGCGGGTGGCAAGAAGAAAGAAATAAGTACTGGAGCAAATCTGGATTTAGCGGACGGTCTAAGCTACAGAAAATTCGGGGGGGGGGGGGGGGGGGATTCCTCCTCCATATGTGCTTGTGGAACCTGAGTCTGGTAGGATAAAACTGTAACCATGGCAACGGACAGCCACCTGCTTCCAACCGAAGAATCCAAATGCAAAGGGAGAATAAATAAATAAATAAATGCTTTGATTCTGTTTTATTCTCTGTTTTTCTTATTCTTCTGAGAAAGTTTATTTTTCAAAAAGCAGACTTTAAGAATTCCTGTTCTACACTAATAACACTGGGGCTTATCTGTGGCAGGAGCTGCTTTATTTTAATACCCATTTAACACATAACCCAAATCCATTCCCAATTGCTCAATTCTGGTCCAGCTGAAGGTACAGCTTTATGTGCAATAACGTGTACAAGATATCTACAAAAAATAAAGAAAAATAAAACGAGTCAGGGTTATATTATTCCAAGAACACTTTAAGTCAATGAGCAGTTAAAGTTGTACTTTCAACATATTTGTGTATGTGTGTGTATGTGTTAGACCTCTATTCTCTGTATAAACATATCAGCAACTTTCTCATTCAGACTACACATGGGAGACATTGACAACTAGGTAGGTTGGTTTCAGGGAAGCGAGTTGTCATGAGGCTAACTCTGTGGAGATGAGTTGTAGAGAAGCTAATTGTGTATTCAGTTCTGATACCCACTTGCATGACTTACAGTCTCAAATAAAAATGTCCCGGAGTGATATAAATGCTGAAACTTGCAGCAACGATGGATGGCCAAAGAGTAACGAACAAATTGAGAAAGCTTTTTCATGAAAAAATCAATCATAAGAACATTATAAAATGTGCTTCATGCAGCAAGTCCTACAATACCCTATTAAGTTTATCAAGTGATCAATCCCATTCTCCTTTGTCATCTAACTGGGGGGAAAAAATGCACATGAAGCTGTCCATTCTGAATGACTGGTAGCATTTCATCTGAAAACACTTCATACTTATACAAGTTCAGTTTTAAGTTCAAACCAAGACTGAACTGAGTGCAGATAGAAGTGGTGAACACACAGTTGGGGGGTTAAAGGCCTTTCAGATTTAAGGGGAAAGCAGTGTGAGCCAGCCTTTTCTGAAAGTGTGAATAATACTAATAATAATAATAATACATTGTACTAATATAGCACCTTTCCAGATTGGTTAACAAGGTTTTTCGTTTTAATTACTAGTGATGAACATACCCGTCAGTTGATGCTCTTAATGCATGGGGAACATGTTATAATTTTTAAGCGAACTATCCAATGTTTTCTCTGTCACTCTCTCTCTCTCTCCCTGTCACTTTAACCGTGACTCTTTAGTGAACGTAGTTAGGCCCTACTGCAGTGGTCCCCAACTCTGTTCCTGGAGATCTACTGTCCTGTAGGTTTTCATTTCAATCATGCATGGTTTAGCACACCTGATTCTAAAAAATTAGCAGCTCAATGAGATCTCTAGCTGTTGAATGAGCTGTGCTTTGTTAGGGCTGGAGTGAAAACCTACAGGACAGTAGATCTCCAGGAACGGGGTCGTGGACCACTGCAGTCGGGCCTAACTACGTTCCTGAAAGAGTCACAGTTAAAGTGTTTATAGCTGAGATGAGGCTAAATGGCGTTGCCGTTCCGGCATTTTGTATTCATCAATGAAATGGTGCCGTGTGCTGATCGTAATACACGTTTTAAATGGGAATTGATTGTGCTTTTGTTTTAGCCCTTCGCATTAAAAGCAGAGGGGCGTAGGCTACTGGTTTATTTGCCTGGCTCCTTATGCGCTAGGCTACACACCGTTACCCCGTACAAACCTCGCCCGCAGCTGAGGCTTGATTCATTCGTTCTCACATTCGGTTTCATCGCCTGCCAAGTCTGAGACCGTCCACTCTGTCTGACACCCAAAATTAAACCCAAGAAATGAAATACATGCAGAAGAACTGAAGCGTCTCCGCTGCTTTCACACAGGCCTTCTTTCTCCCTTTAGGCAGTGACTTTGCGATAGAGAATCTGATGACAAATACATCTTTTTCTATAGAAAAAGATTTATATATAAACACATACACTTAATTCATAAATTCCTCCCGTTAAAGCCCTTTGTAGGCTGCTTTGTGTTTAAAAGCACTAATAATATATGTTTTTAAAAATCAATCACAAAATAAAATAACAAAACAGAAAGCAAACCGAGTTTTGCACTTCTGAGCCCTTTTTCATGAGGCAATGAACCTCGTCTGCATCAAGGGTTTACATCTGTTTAAAAGAGACAATTAAACAGCGACGAGCAAAAACAACAGCGATGATAAGTAAAGATCATGAAAGATCAGGCCAAGATCATGACGCAAGCTGTTCTGCATCTGGCTGCGTCGACAGGGTTACTCGCCAAATCCGCCTCAAGGAAAGACGTGATATATACTGTTGTTTTCAAATAAATAGCAGTGCGTTAAAAAAAGTGAATAAAGTGCAAATTTTTTTTAATAGCTTTTGGTTCCATATTTCAAATGTAGTGGAAACATTACACATTCAATTCCAAATCAAAGCATTAACAAATTTTATCAAGTCTGCGTTATTCTTTTACAGGAAGCAAAGAAAAGGAATATTAATCTGTTCAAAAAAATAGCAGTGTCGACATTTTTCTCTTCAAACTCAAACACTTACTGTATAAACTGAAGAAATCTTTCAAGATTTAACTTCACATTAAATTACTGAACTAATATTTAGTTGCATAACCATTGTTTTTGATAACTGCTGCACATCTGCGTTGCATCGAGTCAACCAACTTCTGGCACCTAGAAACAGGTATTTCAGCCTAGCATGAACGAACTACATTCCACAGTTCCTGTGAATTTTTGGGTTTTGCTCCAGAAACTGCATTTTTAATGTCACCCCACAAGTTTTCAATGGGGTTGAGGTCGGGGGATTGAGCTGGCCACTCCATTACCTCAATCCTTTTTGTCTGGAACCAAGATGTTGCTCGCTTACTCGTGTGTTTGGGGTTGTTGTCTTGTTGAAACACCCATTTCAGGGGCATTTCCTCTTCGGCATACGGCAATATAATCTCTTCAAGTATTTTGATGTATTCAAACTGATCCATGATCCTTGGTATACGATAAATAGGCCCAACACCGTAGTATGAAAAACATCCCCATACCATGATTTTTGCGCCACCATGCTTCACTGTCTTCACAGTGTACTGTGGCTTGAATTCAGTACCCGGGGGTCGTCTGACGCACTGTTGACGACCACTAGACCCGAAAAGAACAATTTTACTCTCATCAGTCCACAGAATGTTACGCCATTTCTCTTTGGGCCAATCGATGTGTTCCTTGGCAAATTTTAACCGATTCTGCACATGCCGTTTTTTTAACAATGGTGCTTTACGGGGGCTTCTTGCTGATTGCTGATAGCTTAGCTTCGACTGTAACAGCACTTACAGGTAATTTTAGATCATCTTTGATCTTTCTGGAGGTGATGATTGGCTGAATCTTTGCCATTCTGACTATTCTTCGATCCGTTTTAACAGTAGTTGCTCATTTTCTTCCACGTGTTTCGGGTTTTTGTTGCCATTTTAAAGCATTTGAGATCATTTTAGCTGAGCATCCTATAATTTGCTGCACTTCTTTATACGTTTTCCCCTCTCCAATCAACTTTTTAATCAAACTAGGTTGTTCCTCCAAACAATGTTTGGAACGGCCCATTTTACTTAGCAATTCAGAAGGAAATATATTTTATAACAATGTGTGAAACATTTGCTTCCCTTCTTCCTTAATAAAAGACAATTAATGACACCTGTTTTTTCACAGAATGAATGAATTCTCTAATTAAACTCCACACTGCTATTATTTTGAACACGCCCCTTTCAATGAATTAGTCAATTACTCAGAACAAGCAGCATGCATGTCATGACAGTTGGGTCTGTTGTTTTTCTATTACACTACTACATCTACTAAATTATTTGCCATGCAGAAATATCACTACTACTAATAACAGTGGTTCATCAGGTTACTGATGTTGTACTGCTATTTTTTTAAACACAACTGGAGCTGCCTATATTCTACTTTATACCTTTGTTATTAATTCCAATCCTTACTTATTTCTCCCTCAGTCATCTGTATATTTACTTAAGGTCGGTGAAAAAACATGCCCTTGAAACCATTGCTCCAGTTAAATATTGTATGGGGATTGATTTTCTACATAAGAGTGATCCAAGTGCTGGGGAATTCATAAATGAGTTAAATAAACAGCGGGCTAGAACCGAAGCACCGAAACACATCACTCTCCTTCCACTCCTCTTTTCCTGAATTGTTCTGCATTTTCATTCAAGTCCCAAGTGCCCTAAAAGTTGCAAAACTGTGAAGAGTCCTACCTGTTCACAGTCTTGTTGCAGATCAAAAAGAGTGTCAGAGAGGAATCACACAGGAGCTCTGCAGTGTTAAACCTACTCGGAAGGAGTTAATTTTACTCTGACAGAGTACATACTGTATGATGCTTTACCAAAGTATTGCATCAGTGTGAAGAGAAAATTGTGTTTGGCTCTGGGTGGTATAGACATCACAAGACCATAGTTCACAAAACTGCCCCGCTAGTGCACTCCGCAGGTGTCAGAATACAGTCCTGGAGGGCCGCAGCGCCTGCAGGATTAACTCCAGTGCTGGAGGACCACAGCGTCTGCAGGTTTAACTCCAGTCCCGGAGGGCCGCAGCACCTGCAGGTTTAACTCCAGTCCGAGGGCGACAGCACCTGCAGGTTTAACTCCAGTCCGAGGGCGACAGCACCTGCAGGTTTAACTCCAGTCCTAGAGGGCCGCAGCGCCTGCAGGTTTAACTCCAGTCCTAGAGGGCCGCAGCGCCTGCAGGTTTAACTCCAGTCCTAGAGGGCTGCTGGGCCTGCAGGTTTTACTCCAGTCCGAGGGCGACAGCACCTGCAGGTTTAACTCCAGTCCGAGGGCGACAGCACCTGCAGGTTTAACTCCAGTCCCAGAGGGCCACAGCGCCTGCAGGTTTAACTTCAGTCCCGGAGGGCCACAGCGCCTGCAGGTTTAACTTCAGTCCCGGAGGGCCGCTGCGTCAGTAGGTTTAACTCCAGTCCCGGAGGGCCGCAGCACCTGTAGGTTTAACTCCACTCCCGGAGGGCCGCAGCGCCTGCAGGTTTAACTCCAGTACCGGAGGGACACAGCACCTGCAGGTTTAACTCCAATCCTGGAGGACTGCAGTGTCTGCAGGGTTTCAGCACCAGTGATTTATTTAAGTCATAGATTGACAAAAGAATCCACGTGCATTGTACTAAAGCTGTTAACCGGCTGCTGACAGAAAGGAAACCTGCAGACACTGCAGCCCTCTTTCTAAACGGAGAATCAGCTTGCTTGAGTTGTGCCTTAAGTACCTCTTCAGCAGCAGGGAAATGAAGCCAAGCAAAAATGTTCTGCTAGATGTAGCAAGTGTTTATGAATCTGGCCAGGGTCATTAACTTTTGCTTAATACATCCAACATCTAACACTTTCCCTGGTATTGATTTTAAAACCCGTAGGCTGTTAGAAATAAAAAAATGAATTCATAATTCATTTAATTAATTATTGTGAACATTATGGAATCGGCACTCTTAAAAACACACACGGTCTCTCACATACAGTACTTGTATGTTTATTTCAATGACATTTAGAATCCCAGGAAACGCGACTTCTCCCTCAAAGGCCACGATCAGGTGTGTCGAGTTCAGAGTAATACATCACGGAGAGGAACAGCCTCTCCCAAGTCTGCTCTCCCTGCGGGGTGAAGACGGGATCGTTGTAGAGGTTTTCGGCACCACGCTCATTTCTCACGCGCCATTACTGAGGCGCCGCAAAGCACAACGGGCCTGAGAGATGTTTCCGCAAACGGGCCTCAGTGTAGAATAATGGAACCGGCCTTGTGTCTCCAAGGTTGCGTGTTCTTTTCCCAGCAGGCAGGGTTACCTTGAGCAAGGTAATTGCGCCCGACTGTAATGAAAAGCCAGAGAGGCCGGCTCACTCGCTCAAGTTCAGGCTGGTTGTTCGTAATTTGTGTGTGTCACGCTGGTATGTTAGCCAAGCCTGCTGGAGATGCTCACGTTGGCCTACTTTCAAGCTGCCACGCCATGTTTCATCTGACACCGTCGGCATAAAAATCAAAGCGTCAAAACCGCGAAAGAAGGGAAAAAAAAAAAACATACTGACATGGCTGATTGCAGCAAATGATCAGAAGGAGAGAGACGATGGAAGCCTGATTAAGAAAATTTTTTAAATTGAGTAATAATAATAATTCACCAGACAAAATCCAGGCAGATAAATTTGGTTCCAGCTCACCAGTGCAGAAGAGATATTAATGTGGATTTTCTTCGAAAGAATTATGACCACGATACTACGATGTAACAAGAAATATTTCCAAATGTGCATCCACTTTATTGAATTAATGGGGAAAGAAACTGACACAGACGGATTCAAACGACTGTCTTTTCATCAAATATTTTTGGCAGCAAATTAACACAAAGAAATAGAAGAAATGTTGACTGAGGTCACGGGCGCATCCAATGTTACGCCTCAGTGGACTGCAGAATAACCTTACAGACAAACACAAATAACAGAAAGTGTCCTGCGGTATCTTCCACCAGAAAGACACGCGTCTTTTCATTCCGACACCGTGGCGACGTGCTCGCGAGACTCTTCAGAACATAAACAATACAGTCCGACATTAAAATATCCCTGTAACCATGTGTACAAATATTTACATTCATTTGTATTTCCCTCGCTATTGGATGCAGTCACAAAATAATACAAACGCCCCCCCCTCCCCAGCACTAAACATCGATACAGTACTCTGCACTGAATACAACACAAAGAAAAAGAAAACACAGCAACACCTCAAAGCCTTCGAACGAAGGGTGAATTCTTGAAATGAAGGTAGTTGGCATTGATATGACAGACACTTGTTTTAAAAGCATGTAGGCTACACGTGTCAAAAAGCCTCATTCACCGTTTGATAAGCTTCCATACAAAATATACAAAAAACACATTTGTACAAAGTGGATTAAACTGGTAGAAATGTCATCTGGGATATTCTATAAAGAGCTGGAGCAGGAAGAAAGTGATGTGGAAAGCTTTAACGCAATAAAAAGTGTAGAGGTTAGAGCCACAGCATCGCTCTTTAGAATGAAATTTGAGTCCCACTTGCAAGCCGTTTTCATCCTGTTGATTGTTAGCCAAGTAAAACTGAAATGTAAAAGACCGAAAGTGAGCAGAAATCTGACAGCTGAACATGGTCATTCTGTTGTCAACATAAACATTTGAACATGTATAAATATACATACAGCGCTGCTCGAAAGTTTGTGAACCCTTTAGAATTTTCTGTATATCTGCATAAATTTGATGTTGAATGTGATCACATCTTCATCTAAGTCCTAAAACTTGATAAAGTGAACCCAGCTCAACAAAAAACACTAAAAACATTATTCATTATTCTTTATATTCATTATTCTACTTTAAGGGTTTCTTCTCCTGACTTTTTTCCCCATAGAGGTCCATAGGAAAATGAGTCAGGAGAAATAACCCTTGCAGTGATCCATCCACATCTACTCCATATATGGCCGCAGATTGATGGTTTGGGGCTCGTTTGATACCTTAGACCCTTGATGACTTACAGCCATTTAGCCAGTCATGTGTTCCATACTGTACTTCAGGAAGTAACAGCATGCAAAGGATATGCGACCAAATATTAAATATGATACTTTAAACATACGTATGATCCAAGGGTTCACATACTTTTTCCAACAAAGCATTTAATGTTGGATAATTTTGCTCAATAAATAAATTGTAAAAGAATAATATTTTTTGTGCTTTTTGTTGAGCTGGGTTCACTTTATTGTTTTAGGACTTAGATGAAGATGTAATCACATTTTAGATCGAATTTATGCAGATATACAGAAAATTCTAAAGGATTCACAAACTTTCAAGCAGCACTGTATATATACAGTTGCAGCCACTATTATTGGCCCCCCCTGTAAAGATGAGCAAAAAGGGTTATAAAAAATTCACCGTTTGGTGAATTAGCTTAATCTCACACTGAAAAAACAAGAAGAATCCAACCTTAATTGACGTTAATTTATTATGAGAAAAAAAAATCCCTCATCAAGAAATAATTATTTTTAACAAAACCACATTGGCCACAATTATTGGCCCCCCTGCATTTATATATAGAATAAAGTAATAATTTTTAATATTTGGTCACATATCCTTTGCATGCCATGACTTCCTGATGTCTGTGACCCAACAACATCAAAAGACTCTTGATATCTTATTTTCTGGTACTCTTAGAAGCGATACTATAACATCTCTGCATTTGAATGGATCTCTATGGGAATTGGGGGGTGGGTCTAGATTTAGCTGTAAATTACACTGGAACAGTATGGAACACATGGTTGGCTAAATGGCTGTAAGTCATCAAGGGTCTGACGTATCAAACAAGCTTTAAACCATCACTCTGTTGCCAGATATGCAGTAGATATGGATGAATAACTTGAAGGGTTTCTTCTCCTGACTTATTTTTCCATAGAGTTCAATAGGAAAATTTGTCAGGAGAAACAACCCTTAAAGTGATCCATCCATATCTACTGCATATCTGGCAGCAGAGTGATTGTTTAAGGCTTGTTTGATACCTCAGACCCTTGTTGACGTACAGCCATTTTACCAACCATGTATTCCATACTGTTCCAGCATAATTTACAGCTAAATCTAGTCCCACCCCCCAATTCCCATAGAGATCCATTCAAATGCAGAGATGTTATAGTATCGCTTGTAAGAGTACCAGAAAATAAGATATCAAGAGTCTTTTGATGTTGTTGGGTCACAGACATCAGGAAGTCATGGCATGCAAAGGATATGTGACCAAATATAAAAAATTATTACTTTATTCTATATATAAATGCAGGGGGGCCAATAATTGTGGCCAATGTGGTTTTGTTAAAAATAATTATTTCTTGATGAGGGATTTTTTTTTCTCATAATAAATTAACGTCAATTAAAGGTTGGATTCTTCTTGTTTTTTCAGTGTGAGATTAAGCTAATTCACCAAACGGTGAATTTTTTATAACCCTTTTTGCTCATCTTTACAGGGGGGGCCAATAATAGTGGCTGCAACTGTATATATATATATACTGTGTATTTCCCATTTAAGACATTACAGGATTAACATTTAGTTAAACTCCACCCCCCATAATTACAATTCAGTCTCTACATAAATTGATGTTGGATAGTGTCGCAGTGGTTCTAAAAAAAACTGCTGCTGTGCCATTTTAAGAGTATAAAAATATATACTGTGAAGGACAACAACAATAAAAATACCTTTTACAAAGTAGCAAAAAACAAATACTGAGACCACAACAGTGATTGGCTAGGGATGCTACCCACAATTCCTTACTGTGGGGGCTGTAAAGGAAGGGAGGAAAAGGAAGGGGCAGGCCAAAGATGCCAAAGTCATCCAGAGGGGTGGGGCTGAAGGCGAGAGCCAACCGGGGATTTGGTGGGAACAAACAGCCATTGTGACGGTCAGTGATGAAAGGAGGGTGTGAGGAAGAGGCGGGGCTACAGTGGCAAAGACCCCCCCCTTTGTTTAGCAGGGCTGGAGGCGGAGTCCCAGGCATTGGGCGTGGGGTTCAGATGGCGAAGTCATCCTGAGCGGCGGGGCTGAAGGCGGAGCTCCGGAGCGCGTCCAGGCAGTTGACGAGGATGAGCGTGCCCGTCAGGTGCTTCCAGCGCTTGGTGATGGGGCTCTTCATCTTGTCCAGGCCCATGTGAAGCTCCTGGATCACGTCCCTGTAGCTGTCCCCGATCTGGGCCGCCCACGTCAGCAGGAAGTCGTACGCCGGCTTCCACATAGCCTGCGGCAAGATAGCAGAGGACAGGATCCAAGCCCAGACAAGACCTTGGGTTTAATATCATCCTTTTCATCCTCCCCCCTATTAAATTCAGCTTTCAATCTTCCTGGCTGTTCATATCTTTCCATCATTTCAGCCCCTTATTCTGTTCATTCTGCTTCACTGGCTCTAAGTGCTCTGTGTATTACTGTCATTGTCACACTCTTATTATTATTTTGGTCATATCCATCTGCAATAATTCCTGGTCAGCTACTATCTTATGGAAATGACATCCCGAATACCTAATACATACAGAAATACGTCCCAATTAATTTCTAGCCTTGATATGCCTGCAAAATGCAAAATGCAAATTTACATGGACTCCACAAAAAAAAGAAAGCTAATATTATTATTAATATTAAAGAATATTAGCAAAGAAAAGCAAAAATTTAGTACAAACTATAGTACAGTAACAGAGTCAATCATCTATCTCATTACACTGTGCAAGCTCGGTAATACTATAAAACAATAAATAAACATTCAATTGAACCCATAACAAAAGAAACTTGAAAGCTGAACTGATTAATGCAAACAAATCCCTACTGGAGAACAACTGACTGCAGAGAGCAGTGCAGACATTTTGTGTCTGGTAATAATAGCAGTGTTTTTAAAATGGACACCCACTGTTTACTGTAACGGCGTTTATTTTAATGAGACTCATATAATGCTGGCTCAGCCTTTGTGGGGCGATATTGACCCCTCACCTCGCTGTCCACCACCCCGTTCTTGTCCCGGTGGGGTGCCTCGTAGGCGTCCATCTGCTGCCGGGACACTTTGGCCAGCTTGTCGGCCAGCTCCCTCCAGCGGGCCGCGACCTCCACGGCCGTGGTCAGCAGAACGAAGTCCATGACGAGCCGAGCCACCAGCCCCTGGCAGTCCAACTTCAGCAGGGCCTGCCGGGAGAACGAGTCGCGTTAAACTCCATGGCCACCGCGCGACAGCTCTGGCCGGAGCCAGGCGTTTAGCTGACGCAGCCTACATTATTTGCATACAATCCATTTATACAGCTGGACACTTTCTAAAGTAATTTAGGTTAAGTGCTGCACTCAAGGGTACGACGGCGGGGCCCCACCTCCACATCTAATCAACAACCGAACAGTTACAAACCCAGTGTTCTCACCATTATGTTGCACTGCCGCCCATTATATTACTACCTTTTGCAACATTAAGCAGTTTTACATTGGTTTAGGGCACCGTTTTATTACGTTCTATTTTACATTACGGTACATTCATTAAGCAGGCGGTTTTATCCAGAGCAACTTACATTAACAGAAAACATAAGTGCATTCATCTGAGTTATGTGAGCAACAGTGCCAGACATGGCTAATAACATTCCCAGACCAGCGAGTGTAAGTGCAACAGTAATCCCCATGGAGGGTAGATCAGAGGGCCGAGAGGAACTGCGACAACAACCACTGCGGTTTTCTTCTGGTCCTGATTTACCAGCAGGGACCCTGATTCAGGGTGGCTGATACAGACTGTATTATATTAACACTTATCTCCCTGGATGGTTACAGTAGCAATGCAGATTTAACCTTTGCGTTTGGTCTGGGTCAAATTGACCCGTTTTAAACTTTGAGTAAAAAGAGGAATGACAATTTTGAGAGATGTATTTTATAAGGAGTGACTAAACCAGTGTAAATTGTTGTTTTATGTTTCTATTTGTTGTTCGTCATCGATATTGGCTTAATGTCTTTTTTTCTTATATGGTTTCTTTGAATATAATAAAATAAAGATGAAAATAATTGAGAATGTCAGTTCAGAACAAGGCTTAAATATCAATAATCTGCTGCATGAAAACCTTGTTTCATTTGAATTAGGCAACATTTTTCAGTTAAACATGATCTATGCCCCCCATGACTTCATTATAGAAGATTATTTTATACAAATCACATCTTACACAGAAAATTAATGACACTCTCATTATTAAATGTGATCTAGCTCTGAGACAGGCGTCCTGTAATCTGACTGGTGCAGCAGATTTATTATAAAGGATCTGGTTGGCTGGGTTCTGCTATGTTGAATTCAGAGGTCTTTCCTGCCTTCTGGTGGTATAAGGAAAAGTTCACCTATCTATCAAGCCTGGCCTATGCTATGCTGTTGTAACAGTTTGTTACAAAATAATTACCCAGCAGTGACCACACAATGCTATCATTTGGTTATACGCCCCTTGTTTTTTATTAGAGAGAAACATGCGATATGTTTGAAGCAAAGGGTTCAAGGGGTCGTTGTTAATGGACAGTACTGCATTGTTTTTGGGCTGTCAGAATGAGTCATTTGAGCCTAATTAAAAAAATCGAGGAAAGCGTTCAGACTCTGGAGTTTTGCCAATATTTACGCAGTGCTTCGATTTTAAGTCTCATTTGATTAAATAGTTAGCTGACATTCTTTTGCCTAGCACAATGACCCGCTGGGTTTTTGGGGCCGGTTATAGTAGCTGTTAGCATATATATGGCTAAATGCACATCACTTACTGATGCATCAGCAGCGAGTCTCCCGGCTTTCAATCACTGCCAGAATTTGGAATGCTGCCTGCACAAGCTCACGACTCATCAGAAACTGTACCCGCCCACTGGGACGTCAGCAAAGCACAGCTCCAAAGTTGGTGGGGTAACGCCACATCGGAGATACAACACACGTACGAGCCTGACACGTGCGGTTAGCTCTCTGTTTATGGGCAAAATCCTCGTCCTGGTAACTTCAGTCACTTCACTCTAATAATTGGGAGCGAGAGCACACAGATCTTGTGTTTCTTCCCCACAGTCAAACATACTGGAACTGTTCTGGGAGACACAGCCTGTCGAGCACCAATCTTCTCCTCTACGGCAGCTGGGCTGAAGTCTGTTTTTTACACTCGTCTAGTTAGCGGCTGAAGCCCCCAACAGCTATTCCGGGTGTGCTAGTGAAGTTACGGTGGGAAATCAAACCGCAGGCTACCGGCTGCGGTTTCCTAAAACTTGACTCCGCTTTCCGAAAAACTCGCCGCCGGCGCCGCGATCTTCAAACATGTCGCAGGAGACGCTCTTCCCCGTCACTCAATCTGATCCGATCCAATTCAGTCCCTGACAAGGCGGGTTATTCCACATCACGCCATCACACCTCGCCGGGCGTACACTCGCTCACTGTTCATTACCAAATTCCACTGGGGTGGGAAACCGTGGGGGTCGGGGGGGATGGGGGGGCTTCAGGGCGGCGCGCTGCTAAGCGCATTACTGAGAAGCACAAATGAATCCAGAGCGATTTGGGATGCAATTAGTTTGCTCTGGCGGAGAAAACAAGCTCCAGTGATCACACTGAGATAAGGCGGAAAAGGAGCCAAGTACGTGCAATTATAACGCTGGCAGTGCCGCGGGGGGAACGGGCGCTTTTCTGTCCTGGGAAAAATAAAGAGGACATTGTGGGGTCAAACTGACCCCGGGTTTGCATCTCCTTAACCTGTTCACACCCCCTCCACCCTCTCAAACCCCGGGCCCCGAATCAGAACATCTCCAGAAACATGCTGAGCTGTTAAAAGAGTCCTCGGCCGCTCCGTCGTCTGTTGACTGACAAGATTTGTATTTCGTTCACAAATATGTTCTTGGGCAGAAGCCAGCAAAGAGCGCAAACACATACACACATTCTCACACACACACTCACATTTGCAGTCACGCACGCGCGCACGCATACATACACGCACACTCTCACACATGCACTCACGTACATATACTCACATGCACACTCTCACACTATGCACACTCACAGACACACATATACACACACACACACACACACACACACGCGCGCGCATACTCCCTTGGTGTGTAAAGCAGGCGGGGCCAGCCCAGCCATGGACTGGGACAGGAATGTGTGGAATGACAGGAAGTGGTAATCCCCGTCTGACTCTTGGGACTGACTGGCAACACCATTACCATCCAGTTTAAATGGCCGTCTCAACACCGTCCCTCACACACAGTCTCACTCACATCGTCCAAATGATCATGTTATTCATATCTGCCAACTTTAACAACTGCCCTTGCCAAGGGTATCAGCCTTGGCAGAGGAGTGAACAGAGCCCGTCTCATCTCATTTTAGGCTAATCATAACAGAACACCAAAACAGAACAAACCTCTTAGGGAATGCCAAGACCTGTCTCCTCGGTGGACGACTGGAATCGGCTTTTAAAATAACACTGAAGTACAATGCAACCCAGATCTCAATGTCAACAAAATCATACCATTGTGTAGTGCAGGGGTGTCAGGCTCAAATCCTGTATGGCAGAAGCATCTATTGATTTTCAGTATGTTCAGACACTAAGTTATTGATGGGGAAAAAACGTCTGCACACCTTGTTCACAAGCCCTAAATTTGCTGCTGATTTCCAGCAGACACAGAGGCCGTCCAGGACTGGAGTTTGACACCCCGGGTTGTGTGCATTTAGTTTGAAAATCAAAGCACTTGAAATGTAGGCCTTGCCCTAGGATATAAAAATCCAATTCCAAATCTCAAGATCGATAAGCCTGGTAGCTGAATGATTGATGTGTTGCGGGAATGGTTATCCACGCCTCCAGTGTCCCCGATGCTGACAATGTATGTTGGAGCATGAGGAGTTATGGATGCAGCTTCACCGTGGATATCCTACATTATAGGGAAATGACCCAAAACTGAAGGTGGTGTAAATCAAGGGTGATGCTATCACTTGCCTGGCTTTAGACTAACAGTTATATAAATTAATATCAATACATACACACATTATTGGAACACCAAAGATAGATGGAATCAAAATTAAAAAGTACATATGGGTACATTTCAAGATTTGAGGAAGTAGTTAAAGTACAGGGAAAAAAATGGTACACTGTGGATTTTATTCCCAAATCCCAAGGAAATGACCAAAACAAATTTGTAATGCTTTAGTTCAGAGGAAAAATAAGACCTAGCAAACCGTAAGGGATTAAGGATGGAGGTTACGAAAATGCTCATTTTCTTTGTAAGCCCTTCCTCCTCATTTGGCTGCCGCCATTTCTGCAGCGTAATCATTAATAGCATGAAATAAAGTTTGCTCATCAAAAATAAAAAAAAGCCAATTAATTGCTGACTCTGGCGCACAAACATTTGCTATATTTTAAAATAGTTCATAGGTTTCTTTGTCTCTTCTTTTTCATGAGATTTGTTAAATTATCCTCACCTGAACTTGCTAGCTTTAATGCAATAACACTATCTGATCTGTGTCCTCCTGATATAGCCAGAGGTGGAATATTCTGGGGTCAGAAAGTAAAAGTCCTGCCACGTTTTTTTTCCACCCATGAACTCAGCCAGCTGATTTCACTAATTAGTTCTACCACCTGACTATAGAATTGTGCTAATTAGCAAATCCAGGTGATTGGAACAAAATACTGGGGAGGACTTTTACTTTCTGAACCTGGATTTTCCATCTCTGGATAGTGCAACTTACTCATGAGCTCTGTGGGCTGAGGGCAGTTCCCAGAGATTTGGAAAGCTCCGGAACATGTAAAGCAATGAAGCAGAGACAGTGAGGTCACCGTTTTCCTGAAATGACTAACAGCCTTATATTATGTACATGTATTATAAAAACAACTATATTAACAGTAGTATAAAATATAAGCTGCGCGCATTGCTCTGGACAAGAGTGTCTGCTAAATGCAATTATAGTCTTTTAATGATCAGCTACCCTAATTCAGTTCTTGCACACCATCTCTACTAGAAACAAAACCATTAGAGTGCTTGGGGCACAGTTGCAGTACTTTCTCATTTAACTAAAGTCAGGAAGAAAAAAAAATCCTTGGTTTCATTATTTTCTTTTCATCAATATTCATGAAGGACAGAAATGATATATGATATATTCTTCCTGGAAATTTGAGCGAATGCCGTGAATGCAGATCACAGTAATCTTCACAGTAAGTTATTACGAACACTGACAAGATGCCTACTTGAAGGGGGGGGGGGCAGCTTTGATTATTTGTGTATTCAATCTTGGGAGCCTTGGAATATGTGAATATTAAATTCACAATGAGTACTTCTCATTTCCGTAAGTAATTTTGGGGGACCTTGTTCAGTAGAACAGCTTGTTTGTTCCGTTCTGGTACTGAAAGCATGCCTGTTTGGTAACAGCAGTCCAAGCACAGCTCCACGCTGCCGTTTGCCTTCGAGTGTTGGGAAACTTTCAGCCAACCACACATCGGGAAGCTCAAACATTTACTTACAGGTACGCGCGACATCATCACCGACCCAAACGTACCAAGTCTGGTCAGGCCTCTGGAGAAAATAAATAGAAGGCAGCTTCCTTCTTTGAAGAAAGGCTCAGCCAAACCGCGTACGTGCTTTTCGACACCAAAGCCCCGTCGCAAGACTTCACAGCAAAGTTCTCCTGAAAGTTGAAGCTCCCCGGAGGTGGATGAAGGGGTGGGTGTTCACAGAGCATCTGCAGTCACTTCCACCCCACCCCACCCCACCCGCCCAGCCCCCTCCACCCTGTCTTTGCACAACCTATCTGTATTTTTCCACCGAAACGCTTGCATAACAAAGCGAAACAGGATCTTTATTAGCCATCACAATGAACCATCACTTGCTGCTAATAACAATTTGCTTAACACGTCTCTTCCAGAAACCCTGCCAACAGTTACTTTATTACATTACAAATGGCCTTGCAGAGGCACGACAATAGCACAAAGCACAGCTTACATATTACATATTTACACGGCATTATTTATTGATATGAGTTCCCCACCTGGGAATCAAACCATAACCGCCGTCCCACACTGCTGCAATTAGCCCGACGTGCTCAAAATAAATCCTGAAGAATGCCTTCAGCTCTGGATCATTCCGAGCCCCTCCCACCCATTCCCGAGAGAGAGGAATGGGCCGAAAAAAAGAATGGGGCGGCGGAAAACAGGGAAGCGTAAACAAACGGAGCGGGACAGGCGGGAGTAATGACACATAATTGTCGCGAAACGGCCGCTGGACCTGTGAGAGTTGTTTTCCTGAAATAAGTCTCGATTATAGGTCAGAAATGCGAGCCGGCTCCTGCTGTCCAGCTGTGGGCACCACAGAGGAAGAGTGATACGATGCTGACGCACGCGGAGTTCGCGGTACGATGCGCACACGTGCAGATCGGCGGCTGGATGTCGGTGTCCTCTTACACAAACCAACCGGTCCTTTGGCCGTTCCATTTTTCCGTCGGGGCAAACTTGCTGAGTCGCGAAACAACACCTTTAGCGTCTTTAACAGTCAGCAGACTGTCACAATATTTTCCCCACACGAGGAGGGACCTTCCAGACACAGTGACGCCTGTTTGTGTTTCCCAGCTAACAATACGCAGGAACCAAGTGCAGGACTGAGATTCTCCACATAGGCCTGGGCCCCCTACGGCTGCCCAGCCCCCTGGTCTTCCGGTGAGAGCTTCCAGCAGCGTTAAGGTCCACAACTCGGTTACATAAGAAGCTGTGGTTCGACACAGAGTCCTGGTGTGTTTCATCTAGGCCTTTGTTAGAACAGCTGCTGGTGACAACCCTGACTGCCCTGGACCTGAACTGTGCTTGTGTGCGTGTGTGTGTGTGTGTGTGTGTGCGTGTTTGTTTGTGTTTTGCATGTGGGTGTCTCTTTGTGTGACTTCATTCCAGTTTCTGTAATTATCAGTATTATAATATTATAATTATAATAATCATCAGTAGGGTGGTGACACAATAAATGAGACAAGTAGAATATGAACAAAAATAGAATGCTTGGGTGCTGTGTGTGTGTGTGTGTGTGTGTGTGTTGTGTGTGTGTGTGTCTGTGCGTGCATGTTTGTGTTTTCTATGTGGGTGTCTCTTGTCTGTGTGTGACTTAATTTGAGTTTCTGTAATTATCAATATTTATAATATTATAATTATAATAATCATCAGTGTGTAATGTGATGACACAATAAATGAGACAAGTAGAATATGAACAAAAACAGAATGCTTGGCCACTGTGTGTGTTGTGTGTGTGTGTGTGTGTGTGTGTGTGTGTGTATTTGTGTGCATGTGTGCCTGTGTCTGTGTGTATCTGTTTTAATGAGCTTTTACTGTTGAATCATACTTCTTATTAACAGTCAAAACTGCTAAAAATAGCATGTGCCTGACCATCTGGACCAGCTCATTTCTCACCATCTGTCCCCTCTTCTACCCAAGAAAACTTGTCTGCTACACCCTAGCACACACACTCTCTCTCTGTAGACCAGCTACACACACCCCAGCACACACACTCTCTCTACAAACCAGCTACACAACCCAACACACACGCTCTCTCAACAAACCAGCTACACACACGCCAGCACAAACACTCTCTCTATAAACCAGCTACACACACCCCAGCACACACACTCTCTCTAAAAAACGGCTACACACACCCCAGCAAACAATGTCTCTACAGACCAGCTACACACCCCAACACACACACACTCTCTCTACAAACCAGCTACACACACCAGCACAGACACGCTCACTCTACAAACCAGCTACACACACCGGCACACACACTCACTCTACAAACCAGCTACACACACCCCAGCACACATACTCTCTCTGCAAACCAGCTACACACACCAGCACACACACTCCCTCCACAAACCAGCGACACACACACTCACCCCCGTCCCCGCTGTTACCCAAGCAAACCTGCAACCTACTATTGGCTGGATGGTGGTCAGTTGTGTTTGAAAGCTGTGGCGGAGCTATCTCTAAATTGTCTGAGCTAAGAAAGAACTATGATCATACAAAGACACACCTCTGCTCATGCAGCCTTCCTGTTTCAGTTTCATTTAGTTAATGATCTCCAAAGACACGCTTCATAAATGCTCGCTACATCCAATTAAACTCTTTCTCTGGCTCCTACCTTTTTCACAGATTAACCCAAGCTAAACTTAGGGGAATTTAAATTGCACTAAAACTCCCAGAAGAGATGGGAGCGTTTCTTGACTTTCAATAGAAAAATTTCAAAAGTTGGATTATCCTAAATCGAACTAACATTGGTCTCTAGCGCAGTGCCACTTTTCTGATTCTGTTACCCATAGATCCAATAAAGAGAGTCATACATTTACAACCTTTTAAGCATTCTGATTGATTATGAGCAGAACAGCTGTCTGTATACAATGCTTACATAATTGTTAGCCTAAATTATAAGCATTACTCTAATGCAAACCTTAGGGAAGTCTTTAGGGAATAGAAAACACCAATTTGGCTTTTTTCCAAATATGGGTTTACAATGTAACAATTTCAGTGCCTATACACACACCAATACAGTTCGCATGAACAAGCAGATAAAGTTAGTTGGCTATATATTAACAGATTTAAATACTGCAATACCTGCACCAACCATGACTAACTAGTCATGGTCATGTTATCCAACTACCTTTTAAGCCAATAAGCAGTTAAAGTTGTATTTTCAACATATTTAGACTGCGTGTGTGTATGTGTGTGTGTGTGCATGTGTGTGTGAATCCATGCACGTGCGTATGTGTGTGCGCGCGCACAACCTAGGCTATACGATTGAAAAACAGCATGGTGCCTGAACACGTGGACAGGGAAGACTGTTTGAAGCGAGTCCCCCTTTATGTCACACGCAGCCTGGTACCTGGTTTTTTTGTGCTCTGTACATTGTTTACCCTGTAAAATGTTCCGCTGATAAGAGCAACTCGTGCTTAAGAACGGAGTAGGGAGGACGGTGCTTTGCACACGAAAAGCTTTTCATCATTAAGATTTATCGTGCTTAAAAGCATGTGAATATTGTGTGCAAAATAATCCGTCTTTTGTGCAGATTTCAGATGCCATTTTTAAAACCCTTTCCGTACGTTTCTTATCGAGGAATGCAGCCTGCAAGGACCATTCCACTGTGCGCAGAAAGTGGACCCGCGTTCCTTTTCCCGTAAACACATCACATTCGCCGCTGACAAGATAAACCCCTTCTTTCTTCCTTCCTTCCTTCCTTCCTTTCTTTCTTTCTCAGAGGCGAAAGCTCGCAGGTACATGGCATTTATCTTTGGAGCCAACATGCATTATTTAAGTCCCGTTGACTAAAAGACTGCCTTTAGTATCTGGTTTAATCCTGTACTAAGTCACTGTGAATGCGTTGACTCAATAGTGTACGGAGAGGCTTTGATTTTATTTACAAAAAAAAAGCCTGGATCTATTTTATTAGGCCTATTATATTCATGAATGAAAATGTGCATTGGAGCTCGTACTGCGGAATGGAGCAGAAGCCAGCTATTCCGTCGAACCAGAAGCCATTTCCTACGCGGGGAAACACAGGGGAAGAAGCGCCAGCCTTTATTGACGGTCGCAACCCTCCTAGGGGTGCGGTTCCTAAAAATGCCAGTGTAGTGGAATAGTTAGGGAACTGTGCCTGAGCTTGCAGGTTCGATGCACAGGTGGAGAGCTGCCATTGTACCCTCGAGCAAAATACTTAGCCCGACTTACCAGAGTTAAATGTCCAGCTGTGTAAATGGGTCATATGTAAAATAATGTAAGCTGTGTTAGTCATTCTGCATAAGAGCGTCTGCTAAGTGGCGAAATGTAATGTAATGGTGCTCGCGTTCAACGCAGACAGCTACACACTGCCAATAGCGCTCCCAAACATGTTCCATTGTTTGCACAACAAAAGTTTCAGTTTATTTTTATGCGCGTTGCCCGACCACAACATCAATGCTGGCAGCACCATCATTTCAGACTGTGTTTACAATTTATTGACTTCAAGAACTAGGCTACTCTTATTTCTGTCCCCGTTGGAGTCAAATTGTAGGCAGCATTTATTGAGCAAAGCCTTTTGTTTGGCCATGAACCAAACAAAAAAGACAGGAACAGGAAATGGCCTCAAAATGCTCGAGATATAGGTCTAAAGCCGTCCAATTCAATCTGGAGACACCTTTCTGGTCTCACGCTCACTTTTGTTGAATTTTAAGATGTAGCAGAGATTTCGGGGCCTTTGCTGTGGAAACACATTCACAGTACTGAGGGGAAACTCGGTTGTTTTTAAAGTTCAGATTTCAGCCAACGAAAATCACATAAATCTTGAACTAAACAGGGATAAACCATAAACTTATGTTGACAAGCAAAAATAAATGTACTTTTTGAGATTTACTTGCTTTTAACTTTTCTCAATATAACCCAACTTATGCTTAATTTATTTTACTTTGACATAGCTGGCCCTCCTTTTCGGGATGAGATGGGCGCTGTCAGAGTGCACGTTTTCTGAGACTCCTCAGACATCGCCAAGGGCTGCTTAAAGATTAATGCAGCATTCCCTCCATCACTGAGGGCCATGTTATGTAAGGACAAATCCCACGGCAGGTTTTTCTGCATTTAATATTTATACCTGACTAAACAGACATAACAGACGGCTGTGGTGAAGGCTGGCTATGTACCACTCCATGTTGGGGGCCGGCTATGAACCATTCTATGGTGGGGGCCGGCTGTGTACCACTCCATGATGGGAGCTGGCGGTGTACCACTCCATGATGGGGGCTGACTGTGTACCACTCTGGGTCTCTGTGTCATACTCTATGGTGGGGGGCCAGCTGTGTACTACTCTATGGTGGAGGCTGGCTGTGTACCACTCTATGGTGGGGGTTGGCTGTCCATCACTCTATGGTGGAGACTGGTTGTTTACCACTCTATGGTGGAGGCTGGCTGTGTACCAGTCTATGGAGGCTGGGTTGTGTACCACTCTATGGTGGAGGCTGGCTGTGTACCACTCTATGGTGGAGGCTGGCTGTGTACCACTCTATGGTGGAGGCTGGCTGTGTACCACTCTATGGTGGAGGCTGGCTGTGTACCACTCTATGGTGGTGGTTGGTTGTGTACCACTCTATGGCGGAGGCTGGCTGTGGACCACCTTATTTAAAAATTTCTTTATTCTTTAACTTGTTTTTAAAGCTCTGACTGGTTTAGCACCACTTTACATATCTGACCTGCTGAATAGATATCAGCCCAAATGTTCCCTCAGATCTTCTGGTGATAACTTGTTATGCATTCCAAAAGTAAATTATAAAAGAAGTGGAGAAGCTTCTTTTTATTTCTATGCCCCCACATTATGGAATAGCTTGCCCAGACAGATCAGAGAGGCACCAAATGTAGCACTTTTTAAAAGCCTTCTGAAAACGTACTTCTTTAGGATGGCTTTTACTTGATTGTATCCTATTTTAGTTTTTACTTGTCTTTTGCTCTTACTTCTTTTATAAATATACATCTATATTGTCTTGTATTTCATTGTGTTTTATTGCATTTTGTTTTATCCTATTTTATTATTTTGTTTTATCCCATTTTATTATTATTTTTTGTGTTTTTATAAAATTTAATATAGTTTTTTCCCAAACAGATTTTATTATTTTAATTTTTTCATTTCGATTTGTTTTATTCCCTGTTATATTGTCATTTATTTCATTGTGTTTTATCCCATTTTATTATTTTATTCTATCCTAGTTTATTAGTTTTTATTGTGTTTATTTAATGTTATATTGTTTTACCCAATATGTTCCTGTTTTAACTGTTTATTATTATTATTTCCCTAGTGTGAAGCACTTTGGGCTGCTACTTGTATGAAAGGTGCTATATAAATAAAGTTTATTATTATTATTATGGTGGGCTGGATGTGCACCATTCTATGGTGGGGGCTGGCTGTACCACTCTATGGTGGAGGCTGGCTGTGTACCACTCTATGGTGGAGGCTGGCTGTGTACCACTCTATGGTGGGGGTTGGCTGTGTATCACTCTATGGTGGAGGCTGGTTGTGTACCACTCTATGGTGGAGGCTGGCTGTGTACCACTCTATGATGGGGGTCATGCTGTTTCGAAAGAAGGTGCCGATATTGTGCTGGCAGGAAAGGCATTGTGCTGTATTGTTCTGAAAATCTGCTTTGCAAAAGATGGCCCTGCATGCCATCATCCTCTCCCCCGCCCCTCTGTGAAGCTGTGTGCAATTGTGTATAAATCCATGTTTTATTCAGACTCAAGAAAACTAAAATAGCTAAAATAGAGATCTATATATACATCTATATTGTCTTGTATTTCATTGTGTTTTATTGCATTTTGTTTTATCCTATTTTATTATTTTGTTTTATCCCATTTTATTATTATTTTTTGTGTTTTTATAAAATTTAATATAGTTTTTTCCCAAACATATTTTATTATTTTAATTTTTTCATTTCGATTTGTTTTATTCCCTGTTATATTGTCATTTATTTCATTGTGTTTTATCCCATTTTATTATTTTATTCTATCCTAGTTTATTCGTTTTTATTGTGTTTATTTAATGTTATATTGTTTTACCCAATATGTTCCTGTTTTAACTGTTTATTATTATTATTTCCCTAGTGTGAAGCACTTTGGGCTGCTACTTGTATGAAAGGTGCTATATAAATAAAGTTTATTATTATTATTATGGTGGGCTGGATGTGCACCATTCTATGGTGGGGGCTGGCTGTACCACTCTATGGTGGAGGCTGGCTGTGTACCACTCTATGGTGGAGGCTGGCTGTGTACCACTCTATGGTGGGGGTTGGCTGTGTATCACTCTATGGTGGAGGCTGGTTGTGTACCACTCTATGGTGGAGGCTGGCTGTGTACCACTCTATGGTGGGGGTTGGCTGTGTATCACTCTATGGTGGAGGTTGGTTGTGTACCACTCTATGGTGGAGACTGGTTGTGTAACACTCTATGGCGGAGGCTGGCTGTGGACCACCCTACGGTGGGCTGGATGTGTACCATTCTATGGTGGGGGCTGGCTGTACCACTCTATGGTGGGGCCAGCACTATGATGGGGGTCATGCTGTTTCGAAAGAAGGTGCCGATATTGTGCTGGCAGGAAAGGCATTGTGCTGTATTGTTCTGAAAATCTGCTTTGCAAAAGATGGCCCTGCATGCCATCATCCTCTCCCCCGCCCCTCTGTGAAGCTGTGTGCAATTGTGTATAAATCCATGTTTTATTCAGACTCAAGAAAACTAAAATAGCTAAAATAGAGAGCTCCAGGGTTTATCAGCGAGTCAGCATTATACTGCATTAAATTACTGTCATTTAGCAGACGCTTTTATCCATGATGACTTATAATGCAAACACAAGTGCAAAGTTCAGGGATTGAGGTTCAGTAATTCCCTGGAGAAGGGGGGGGGGGGGGATAAACTAAAATATTGTCCCAAGGGAGACAGCAAGTCAAGTGTATACTCCATTAACAATTTATACCAGATGGTATAAGTTATACCATCGATAGACTTTATAAAACATGTGGAAAACTAAAATATAGCCTAAGGTAAGGTATAATCTATAACCTACATGTTCACCAATGTCAATAAAGCACATTTCACTCCCCAATCAAAAGCATGTAAAAACTACATTATAAGAAGACATTACATTCACCCATATGCATGGCCAATGGCATGGCAGCATGGCCAACGAAATGACAGCACAGCTGGTAATAACCAGCATCAGATGGCATAAGCAGAAGCAGCGAGGTTAAAGTAAGGCAAGAGCAAGAAGAGGTCTACCACATGGTACAGCCATGGAGTTATATGAGGACATGTAGCCCATAGCCAGAGATACCACAAACTCAGTCCAATTGAACATGGCTTTATAAGGGCAGATGTTTCATAGAAATTCCTTACATGTTTAAAATACAACCGGGGACCAACAGTGGTAATTACCAGAAAAATTACCTTTTTATCATTAGACTAACCTAGGGCTGGGCGATATACATCATCGATAATTATCGAATGCAATAAAGGCCGTCGCCACCATGTGGTTGGCTACTGCCTTTTTTTGCGTCTTTTTTTTCTTGAAGTATACCCGATATACGGCAGTAAACATCTAAACTCAGAGGCCGCGTCAAATGCTTCCGGAAAAAAAACATCACAGCTGATATTTATTGAGTGTTGATAAGACAGCCAACCAGCAGCAAGGTCGTATGCAGCTTCCACGTGATCATGTGATGCATTTTTTGTCAACCACATGAAAGGTGCAACGCCTTTCTGCTGACTGTCCATCTTATCAACACCCAGTAGACAGTGATGACGTTTTTTTTCCCCCGGAAGAATTTCACGTGGGCTTTGAAGTTTAGATTGCTACCGCATCAGGTATAATTAAAGAAAAAAAGATGAAAAGAAAGGCAATACCCCACATGGTTATTGCAATTGATAATTATCGTTGCGATATATCGCTCAGCCCTAGACTAACCATGACCATATTACACTCACGTCGCCACTCCCCTAACCCACCCTACCCCAGCACCAGAAACTAAGTTTGAATTTTAGTAAGAAATTCCTTTCTGGAACACAACCCATAGTTGCAGGCAGCAGAGGCTAAGTCACAACACCCCCCCCCGTACCCCACAGCAATAAATGATTCACATCATATCAGCTAGATTTACTGCGACTGTCAGTCAGTGCGCAGCTAATCTGAGCTCAGAGTTTACTTGGCACAGGTGCATTGGCAGGTAATCTCGATGTGTACATTAATTAGGAGCACGCATCCATTTGAAACATTACCGCAAGTTGAGACGAAGCGCAGATGGTCGGATGATTGAAACGGGAAGCTTGCGGAATTTATCGTCGCTGCGAGTTTAAAAAAAGAAGGAGAAAACACAGTCGTAAAATGGGCAGACTGTTCGGCTTAATTAATCATTTTTTTCTCTTCTTACACCAACAAAGGGTGAGCGTGAGGCCCCCCGACGCAAAGTCGTTCATCTTCCTCATCCCTCCCCTCACTTCTGAAAATATACAGACAGGCCCTTCTTTAAAAGGCATCTCATCAAATGACGGCGCGCTTACGGAATCTCGAGAGAGAGAGAGAGAGAGAGAGAGAGGAGAGAGAGGGAGAGAGAGAGAGAGAGAGAGAGAGAGAGAGAGAGAGAGACCGGCTCAACAAGAGGCATGGGAGATAATTAATGTGATGGTGTATCCATAGCTGAAAACCTGTCTCAGAAGAATGACCCGCTATTCACCGTACTCATTGGTCACATTGCGACGTGATGGGCTATTATGGACAATAATGTGGAGGATCAGATGTAGAAGCATTGATTTTATGATATTTCTTTATGGGGATAACAGGCATTACATTACATGCACACTACATTAAAAGTGCATTAAAATCAGTCACTATTATCGAGAGCGAAAAAAAAGTAAAGAACGTCAGTGTTAGTGTAAGAAATACTGAAGTGTAATATCCCTGAGAAGGCACAGAAAGCACATTTATACTCATTAAGTGTAAAGTTAACCAAAGATATCGACAATTAGATCCTTAAAAGTAAGTACCACGACGGAGCTAACCTATCCTTTTATACAGCTATACGTCTAACACTACGATCCCAAAAGGAAATTCAAAAAGAAAGCAGACGAGAGAGCTACGGAGGATCAGCGGAGCCATAGTACAGTCTAAAGTGGTGGGTCTTCAGTCTGCATCAACTGAAAGCATATAAATCTATCTTTGTTTTTTACTGTCAGTACTGTAGAGGCAGCACCACTGTAAATTGATTTTGTTTGCAGAGATTGGTGCTCGAGTCCCAGGCTTCACTCAGATCATTGCTTCCTAACCTTTTGTCTCACGGAGAGCCGCCTGGATTGGCCGTTTCTCAGACTGTCCCGTCTCACTGATCACGGAAAACATTTCAACCGTAGATAAAATCCAATGGCCAGTCATTTGGGATTAGCAAGGTAAAATATGTGGATCGTTCTTTCTCTCTCAGGCAGGTATGTGTCTACACACGGTCCACATTCCCTCCACGGCAACGGAAAAATCCAGTCAAATGAAACAATTTCTGTTGAACTTGTAGAGTTTAGCTTGATATCTAAGGCAATGCTTGTAGATGTGTACCAGGTTAGTGCAGGAAACCATCAATGGGCCAACCCAGTTCAGCCCTGGGGTCACTTGTGTTTGTTAACTGTGTCCCACTACGTGGCTAGCCCTGTCTCCGTCTCTGTCCCATCCTTCTCCCGCTGTTGTTTAGGCCAAAAAACTAAAACCAACAAACAAATAAACAAGTTCAAACCCATAGCCAAAATGATGCACATGCCATGTTACTTAATGACACCCCTGACCTCAAAGACGGCTAAGAATATCCTCGGTCACAGCCGCACGGCTATTATCACTCACTTCCTGGGAGATGCTACAAGTGCAAGGGATTCTGGAATGTTCTACGCGGGACCTACTCACGGCTTCTAAATGCCCCACCCCTCTGGGCTGAAACGGCAGTATATGTGGCTGTGAGTATGTCTCATGTCGATGTTGGCGATGCTGAAAAACACCACTTTCAAAAGTGTCTCACAATACCATGGGGAGCAGCTCTCCAGACGAGCAATTCACACATTTATTCGAATGGGGGGGGAAACATCACCGGAAGCAAGCGCGGCTTCATGTGCCGCAAGCCGTTTTTTACGAGGGCCCGTCCTTGACAGGGGGGGATTCAAACGGAATTCTGTTTACGTCTCTGCCTTTTTTGGTAATCGCTTTCGTGCACCCCTCGTCTTCCACACGTTTCAGTGGGAACAATTAGGCGGGGAAGGAAAGTCGAATCGCAGCCGGGAGACCGCGGCAACAAAGGATCAAATGGTGACCACGCCGAGGCACATAAACAAGTCGTGTGCACTCAGAGACGAGTTCACCGAGGACCTCGACTCTGAAAATCTGTTTAACCTCCTGTAAGGAGATAGTGTCCCATGTCCCTCTGCATTATAAAAAACTTCCTTGTGCGAGCTTGATAAATACGGCAAGTCAGATGCAATAACCTGTCACTATTTCTCTTTGTATTCAACATTACCTGTGCATTTCCTTAATTGTACGCTTATTTATACACCCCTGCTTGACTTGGACACTTAAGGGGCAGCAGGATAGCTGTACGCTTCATTAGATCCCCAAAAAGCTAACACACTAATTAGCAGCGTGTTCTAAAAAAAAAAGTGAATTTAGTGTTGAACATCAGGGATGGAAAAAAAGGTCTATTATGCACAGTAAGAATGCATCTGTATTTGTATCACTTTATGCATAGATGGTAGTCTGGTAGACAGGGCATGTTTACAACATATTAAATGTATTACTTATTAAATTATTAAATGTGTAGTTTAATCAAGCAGCACTGCAGTTGGGGCTAAATGACTTCCTTGTCTTTTTTCCATAGATTATTGAATAGATTTTATTGAAATACGCTTTCTGAGCAGTGTAGGTAAAACCATTTGGACTTCAGCAACCTATTTCTTTCTCACCTTTGGGGAGGTGCTAGATCTTAAGATTGGAGTTTTTGGTTTGATATGTTTTCAAATCATTCCATTTGAACAAATCAAGTTGTACAAAACCAATTGAAAATGTTCAATGCTCCAAAAATTGTAATCTGTTCAAAATTATGAAAGAAAAGTATTTCTCAGTAGCTATTACTGATAAATCCCACCGCCAGCACCCATATTCCTGCAGATTAAGGTGATTTTATTTAATTTTAATTTTGGTAGAACGTGCTAGCGTTCTATTTTAGTCTGAACAAAAAGCACGGTTTACTGATGGCTGTGGCTAAAAAATTTACCCCCCCTTAAGGATTTCTGCAGCCAACGTTAGAGTAAAAGCCAGGATGGTCTCGCCATGTCATAAACCTCCAGTTCATTTTAAGCACATTTACCCCAACACCAATATACATTTGTGTCTATAAATGTTTGCAACCAGTGTTTATGACTACACATAAATTATAGCTCTTACACCCTGTCTTACCCCAAAGCCTCTTGCTGCAGGGAAGAGGCCTTTAAATGAACCGAAGGATACAAAAGAGGAGAGTCAATAACAAGGTCGTCAGAGGCAGTGGACCGGCAACCCTGAACATTATTCCTTCCCTCCCTGAGGAGACTAACTTTGAAATCTAAGAATGATCAAAATTGGCAGTAATTTCTGCACAGTAATGACCAAAAAACCAGCCGGTAGAAATGCACAACTGTAGTTTTCGAGGCTTCATGTTCTTATGAAAAGCTATCCTTTTCCACTCTATAAAAAAACGAGTCAAATTCTTTTTCCCAGACAGAATCTCGAATTCAAGTTCAAAGCGTTCCCATCCGATTTGTCAGTGGCAACACAAGTGTACGGCAACAGCGCAGATTCCCCTGAGGAAACACAACCCAGAGGGAGAGAGGAGGTCACTGCACTCACAGATTTGTCCTTAACAGCTCCACGGAGTACAAACCTCACAGGATGCTGTTATCTCTGTTTGTGTTCTATTCACAGCCATCGGGAGAGCAAGCCTGGTATTTCACCGTAGTCATGACGCCCCCGCTCAGACTGGAGGAGCCATTTCCGTCGAATCACATAGATTTAGAGGGATTGTGCAACATACGCAGACCCTCTGCTGACTGAACCTAGTAGCACAAACACATCAGTCTCACCAGCATTGCTTACAAACCTGATAACGACCTCCGTTCTTAACAATTAGGCTGTATGTCTGAGCATGTAAACTATGACGCTCCAAAAACTGTTGAAGGTGATTCTCCTGCTAGTCCCTCTGCTATTCGACTCTTCATCGAATAGAATATTAATGGATGTTTTAAATGAAAGGAGCAAATAAACAGATAGGCCTCTCCACTCATGTGCATTCCTTATCCAAAGCAATTTATGAAATAGGATGGGGTGGGGGTTGGGGGGATGGGATTATGCCAAAATATTTAAATATTTGCTGCGCTTCACAACTCACACAGCCCCACAAAATCAAAGGCCACACAGTGCTTATCAACTGAATTCAAAACAGAATTAGCCCTGTGGACCATAGCTTCACGCTGCATTGTGCAGATAACAGCCTGGCACTGTCACTGATGTCCTTTTCCATGCTGAGACGGTGAGAACGAGGCAAAGACACACACAGACGTATACTCCCACTCACCATCATGAGTTCCTTCTGAAACGACTTCTTCTCCTTGTTGTCTGCATTATTGCAATCCTCCTTGAGCTTCTCCAGCACGGACGCCACACGCTCAGGTTCGCTGTCCAGCTCCGCCCGACAGAAATACGTCAGAGGCAGGTTGGTGTAGCCAAGGGCGTCAGCGAAAGCCCTCCAGTTCCCCACGTTCTCCATCAGGATTGTCCTCACCGAGGCATAGATGTACGTGAGGAACTTGCAGGGCTTCAGGATTTGCTCCAATAGCATAGTGGTTGTGAGGTCCGGTCCACAGAAATATATGGGTTTCACCTTCCCTACAATCAGAACATTTTTTGCGTGGACGAGCCCAGTCTTGCCCTGATAGTATCCAATGTACCACTCTTTGGTCCACAGTTGTCCTTTCAGTTTTATCTTCTCCTCACTCAGAAGCGCAATCACGTCTCCTTTCTTGTACTCCAAGAGGTACTGGTTCTTAGTTTGTCTGATGACCGTCTTGAGTAGCTTGCCAAATTTCAAGTTAGTTACACAGCGTTCCTGAAACACTGGGTATTTTGTGGTTATAGCCAGCGGGGACAAAATTATCTTCCCAACTTCCTTCTTTTTCAGAAACCTCCTCTGGCCTGTTGTCCGCACGCCCGTTTTGGGAGGTGGTTGAGGTGTCTGCACGCAGAACTGTGCCAGGATGCAGTCATGATCGTCTTTGACCTGAACCCGCAGGGTGAAATCAGAAATGTCGTCCGCATTCCGCGAGGATATCATGAATATGAGCCGGCTTACCTTGCCCAGTTTCACCTGAAAGCCTCGCACCACCCTGGCCTGATCGTTGACCTTCACCTCATAGTTGGACATGTTGGAATACACGCCGATCTGCAGGTCCTGTGGTCGTCCCAGGACAAACTGATGCTTCCCCCACAGTTGAAGGGCCACTGGAGGAGCAGAATGGATCTGCTTCCCTACCTCACTCACCAGCAGCGTCTTTGGGGCGCAGTCATGGCCAAAAATGGCCACCACCGTTTTGAAGGAGGGGTGGATGTGCTTGGGCCCATACACGCCCAGGGTGACCTTCTTCAAAACATGGTCCCAAACGGTGGAGTTAAGGGACAGGTGCTTGGCCTGCACCACGACTGCAATGTACATGCAAGGCTCCAGGTTGTCCAGCTGGACCTGGACCGTATCCCCATACACATATGCCTGGGGAATGGGGGCATAAGGGCCTTCCTTGCAGTCACTCCTGACGCACACGACATCAGCCGTCTGCCTGCTCTCCTTCTTCACCACCACTGACACCTTCATCTCCAGGGTGATGAAGGTCTTGACCTCCATGTTGCTCAGCTTGACCTCCACCACCGGGCTCACCGTGGAGCAGCGGTCACTGTTGAGCTCCAGCGGGGGATCCAGGAGAGCTTTCATCGAGATCTGCTGGGTCTCCCCCTGGGCAACGTGGCCCTCTGGGATGTGAATACTGATGCTGGTGTCTGGTAGTTGGACGGCCCCACCACAGCTGTCCAACTTGCACACAATGTTGGTCTCCACCGGCTGCGTCTGGCCCCAGCCCGGGTTCTGTCCCAGGGAGTCAAGATCGTGACAAGACCGTGCCAGCTTCCTGTGATTGAGCCACGCCGTCCTGAAGTCTTCCCTGCTCTGAAACTGCTCTGGGGACGGAGCTTTCAAGCCGCTAAAGAAACTGGAGGAGGCCGGGGGGGCATTGGAGTTGGCCTGGAGGATGGACAGCTCCGACAAGCTGTAGGACCGCTTGCTCCTGAAGAAGGGGTTGTCCTTGCGGAAAGAGTGTGCAAGCTCTTGGTTAGGGCTTGTGGGGGTCAAATCAAAGATGCTGCTGCCGAAGCCATTGGCGGTAACCATGGAGCTGGTAATGGAGCTTGGGACGGTGGGAGCCAGAGTGTCAAAAAGCAATAGGTCCACATTGCTGCGCACAGCCTTCTCATTGCTATTCTGGTCCAGGGCTCCGCTAAGGAAAGGGTTAGTGGAGGAGCGGCTGGTAAACGGGTTGCTGTCATGGGGAAGACTGGACTTCGGAACCAGGCCTGTCCACTCGCCAAGAAGGTCCAGCTCCTTGGCACCCTCCTCAGGGCCTTCCCCAAGATTGTCAATCATCCCACTGTCGCTGAGAGACGAGTTCCGGTAGTTAATTGGTTGGACGTAAGCTGCAGGGATGTACCCCATCTCTGTGTTATTGTGGGCGTACCACCATTCTCCCCCTGACGTGTCCAGCACGAAGAGGCGGTCTCCCTTGGAGAACTTCAAAGTGGTAAAGCTGGAGGGACAGTAATCCTTGATGGCGACAACTTCCCGGGCCGTTCCAAAAGAGGCAGAGGTGTCCAGTCTTAAGGCACTGGGAGAAGGCACTGCAAACATGAGATAGGAGAGAATAAATAAGAAAAGAAGAGAATCAATAGAAGTTTTATTTCATTATTATTAAAGGTGTTCTAAGCAGCTAACTTATTACACTAAAACTGTTATGTTCTGAGAACGGTGTGAGATGCTGACCTTTGACATCTGTGAGGCTGGCCTCAGACACCCCCTCGCTGAGGTCAATGAGAGTCCCCTCAGATTTGCAGCGAGGGAGTGCATTGTTGTTGCTCGTCGCTCGGATACGGTGGGCAGCCATGTTGTGTCTTCTCAGGCTACGCTTCCTGGTCCATTCCACCAATGAAGACAATCGCTCATTGGCGATCTTCCATTGTATCTGGAGAAACAAAAGCAGACCAAGAAATCCTGATTAGCAACGGCCTAACAAACTTAGCAAAGATGCTCAACATATTTCCTTCATCAAAGCGCTTTGCAATCTTTCTTGCACAGCTAATTCAAGCAAAAAAAGTTACAGATTAAAACTGTTGGCGGAAGGCTTATTCTACCCACATGCATACTGTTAGCATCATAGTGAAAGCTTAAAAATGAGAAGTGTGAACAGTGTACTTAGGGAGTGTTGTACAAATATGAAGTGTTACATATAGACACACACACACACACACACGCACAGTGGTGATGCAGCGTGGTCAAAGACTGAACATTTACCCTGGCTCTATTATATGTAAATAAACGTCAAATGAATCTGCTCACCAGCAGAGCTCCTGCTGGATTTGAATATGCTACCCCATAGCCAAAGTATGCAGTTGCGCTGTGCAGAGGGAGCACAACAAAAAAACCCAAACAGGCCCCTGTGTTTAGTGGTTAGCTCAAAAAAGGGGGAAAAAAAGAGAAAACACTCTTTGATTTTATGCTGGGAAACTGCAGCGTGTCCTGACAAGGCTTTGCTCCAGAGATAGCCTTGGCCTGAGGTGAGGTGAGAACAAATGAGACTCTGGCAGATACCAACCCCTACAACCCCCCCCACAGCTCATGTCAAAATAACAAACACCTCCGTATCCCCATAAGCCCCGGCTCCGTCAGAGTAGAGGGTGAAGCCGTTCATGTTACATTCCTCAACTATGAATATCATGGCGGTAATTATTCTTAAAATGTCAAAAACGTATCATTACGGAAACACAGCCTGCTTCGAAGGCACTGTGCCACAGAGAGTGAATTTCTGCCTGATGCCGAATCACTCTGCTATCACATATTCCTTGGTGCATACGCCAAGAACGGCCTTCCTGCAAGGACAGGAGACACTATAAAATAGTCCAGAGCTGGGGTTGTCTTTGAAATTAACCTATTAATGTCTGCAATGCCCTTCCCTCACTGCACGATGCTTGATATATTAAACCCTTAAACTTGAATCCCACAGCTATTCCATTAAGGCCACAAGGTTCCATCAAAAGACTGAAATTTTATATGGTGTTTACAACTATACTTTTCAGAATGTAGGCTTACTGCCAGGACCTGGTGTCATAGCAGGGACATCTCCATTTTCTTCCTCCGGAATGCCATACTTTGACGGCAGCGTTTGACATTGCCCCTTTCTAATGTATGAGTCATCAATAAGCACTTAATTGCTATCTCCCTGTAACAATTATACCCCCCCCCCCCCGTTCTACTTGTGAGATTTCACAGCACAGATGGCTGCATTGAACCATCTATTCCCTCCTAATTCTTTCTGAGATAGAGAGACTTCTTACAGCTTTAGATGAAATGGAGTGTAAAGTTTCTTATTTTATCTCCGGCCTGTCTCCAGTCCACGGAGTTCACTCTGGCCGCTGTTCTCCGCAATGTGAGCGCACACATGCTACACATTAAACTCTACAACGTTAACTCAACACAAAAAGATCTAACAGTCCGTCAACCGGCACGTAAAAAATGTGTCCGCGATTCCCAGTTCCGTGTGATGTATTGTCTTCGGTTAGGGCGGCTAGATGTTCGGCACCAGAAACAGCGAGAGGCGCGCGGCTTTTCGTGTGTCACCGCAGTTGCTTGAGGATGAACAGAGAAGTGTCGAGACTGGCGAAGCCTGACGCCGCCCCAGAGGGCTCCTTTGACTGTGACGGCGTGTCACGCAGAGAATGATGAACTGCTAAAACAAGAATCAGCGGACTTCCCACTTCCCACCAGAGCAGAGTCGGGCAGCCAGTTATATGCCGGTAGACGGACTGTTAGATCTTTTTGTGTTGAGTTAACGTTGTAGAGTCTAATGTGTAGTGTGTGTGCGCTCACAGTTATATTAAAGCTTTGGAAACTAACTTATCCTGAGCGACTTGCACAGGTTACATAAGTTTAGATACAATGCATTTAATACAGATGGATAGTTACTGAAGCAACTCAGGTTAAGTACCTTGCTCGAGGTTTACAACAACAGTGTGCCATCTGGGAATTTGCCTTTTTGAAAAGACTCACGGTTCATTTACTTGTATGTTGTATCTAGGGTGACCAGGTTCCCTGGAGGATTGTGTACTGCAGTGAGAACCTACAATAATGGCAATATCAGTCAGAAAACCCATTGAAATATGGTACAACTGTAATACGGGACAAATCAAGATTTTCCCAGAATAAGTCGGGACGTGAAAAGGGGCTGAAAAGCGGGACATCTGGTCATCCAAATTGTAACTGGATGTGACTCTTGTAAGGGTTATGTTTTAAAAGCAAATGCTGACTACAGATCTGGAAGTATTGTCAAGTTTGTCATCACATGAAAGGGGAATATCGCATTTTTCAATTATACTGTATACATGGAAAATTCTGATCAAAAAATAAAAATGTTTGTTTTACTAATTAAGCATACTTATAATACACTATTGCAGCTCTATTTATAAAGAGAGGATTAATGTCAGGATTTTTATACCAATTAAAATAACTACACACCGCAGATTGCACGTCACAAATTGCCTAAAAGTCTATGAGACTTGTATTTTTGGAATTCCAAAACTACATTAGCACAGCAAAAGAAACGAGTCATTTTGCCGAACGGAGATAAAGTGCATCGTCGCCCGGCTGTGAGAGGGGAAATCATCTGAGCAGAACCCCTACTGTTCCCACAAGCAATCACATGGACAGACACAAGCTGACCCTGTGATGAGGCTCTACGCAATCGGGGGGCGGCCCTTCTGTCACCGCCGTTTTCACCGACCCACAAAGCAGTGCGGTGTGAGGAAACCGTCCGTGCGTGAGCCAGAGGAGCGCGCCGCGCACCCTTGTGGGGTCTTTATTCGCAGGGCCGCGGTCTTCTGGATTGCAAATGCGGTCTTATTAACAGGTTTCCAAAGGCCTCCGACACGATATTCGCACACGCCCCCTGGGCCTGTGCGCCAGCCGAGCCTCTGAGCTCATTACCGCTGCCTCCCGCCAAGAGCCAGCAACAGGCTTCAGTAACACAGCCCCGCGCATCACAGCGAAACTGCCTTTTTGCATTTTATTCATAATTCATAAAAATGTCAGTTCATGAGAGGGGTCTTCCATCTCAAAAATGGTACCATTACAATCAGTGCATGTCCCTTTTGGAAGTTGTTCGGGGGGGGGGGGGAGGGGGACTCCTAATCAGGCATTGGGGGGTTGCCAGGGGGACAGTCATGTTTGGGGAAATGGGGGGTTGACTGAATTATATCAAGCTAGGCATGATTATGGTTTGCCCTTGATGTCTGCATCTGATACCTGTCTCTGCAAACTGAAGAAATTGAATTTCACTAATTGACCTAAAGGCAGTTTATGGGCACAAAAGATGGTGCAAATGTTACCATGGCGAAAGGATCGGAGAAAAGAAGCATGTACACAACACTCCACACGCACGCACGCATGTGTACACACACACACACACACACACACACACACACACACACACACACACACACACACACACACACACACACACACACACACACACACACACACACACACACACACACACACACACACACACACACACACACACACACAAGCAAACACGTGCACACACAAACAGTGCTAAGCAGTTCCCTCTCATATGAGAGGTAACTCCCAATGACACAGGCTTCCTGTTCATCAGGATGAATCAGTATTACTCAGCAGCACAACTCCAGACTGACAAACTAGGCTACATCTTCCCACACAGTCCCAGCAGGTCATCTCACAGAGGCACAAAATGAACATTCATTCTTTTATTTTTGAATGGTAGAGAAATAAAAACATAAATAAGTAATGTTCCTTCATTATCCAAACATCAGAATATTCAGTCTAACATTCACTCTTTTCTTTTTGAATGGTAGGGAAATAAAAACGTAAAGAAGTAATTTTCCTTAATTATACAAACATCAGACTATTCAGTCTAACTTTTATTTAGCACTATGCTGAACAACACATGGATTTTCTCCATCAGGTCTCTTTGAGCTCCTCCAAACTACTTTTTCACAAAACAAATACAAAGTCAAAGGAATGACTTGATGAAACTGCAGCACACCTGCGTCTTGTACTTTTGCATATTTACTTTCCAGTGAAGAAAGCCATACCCCACCTGCAATGTACATCACTGGAGCCCAAGTGCATTTTGCATACCCACCATACCAATATCCGTGTGTTCCAACTAGCCTACACATATCCAAATATATGGACAGATATGGTCCCAGCCAAGGAACATAACTCTATAAGGGACTTTACAGTGCCGGACCTACACTTTATGTATCAGTAAAGACTTTGTAAAATCCAGTCTATGTTTGTCCAAATTCCACACTATACACCCAATTCACGCGAGACGCCATCTTGGAATTATACGAAACGAAAACGAGGCTGAGGTGGGAAAATACAGGAAGTGTTTCAGCGTAGCAGTATTTCAGGCCATTGTAGCCTACTTATATTGACTAGTTGCCCAGTTTTTTGTTGTTACTGAGACACTTGCCGTGTACTTTAAACAGCCAAACAAGAGCGAGACTGTAAACGTAATGCAGACAAATATACTTCTTTGGTCATATAAATTTTCCTTTTCAAAATGGTTTCGGTAATGGGGGAATATAACACTACTTAGTTTTTAATGCTAGCTCGTGGTGATTCATTAACTTGTAGCCAGAATAACGGCATACCCAGCTGGTAAACAGCGCGAACATAATGAAAATACAGACACGATTGTTTACAATGTAATGGTAACTTTATTTTGGGGTTGATAGTTCACTGTAAGTTATCCAATGCTGCAATGAATATGTTCATATTGTTGCCTTCCACTGACCCTTCTTCTTGCATACGAACGCTAGCATAAAGGAGAATTCATATGAACTGGTTATACCGGCTAAATGTTGCTGATATGTGGTTATATTTGAATATTTCAGTAACAGCTACGTTCGTTAGCTAACCAGTTATCATGTAAGGGGTCTCATTTTTTCGCATTGCAATCTTAAATCAATTACAGAAAATAGTGCACCCACACAGCAAGTTAAGGGAAAGAGAAGAGGGAAGTGATGGGAATAAACAAAATAAAGAAAGGTGAGCAGCACACAGGTAGCAAGGGAGGAAGACTTAATCTGTGGAAGGAGGAAGAAATGAGAGGAGCAATAGAGTATCCAGAGCAAGTGGAGACAGGCCTGAGTCCTAAACTTAGATTTTTGCCAAGGGCTTTGAACATCCCAAAATCCACACTCCTTGATTGGGGGAAAGGGTGAGAGATATACAGATCCTTTCCAAAAAATTAGAAAAGTTGTTTTTCTTCCATAATTCCATTCAAAAAGGGAAACTTTCATAGATTATAGATTCATTACACACAAAGTGAAATATTTCTATCCTTTATTTGTTTCATTTTTCATAATTTTGGCTTACAGCTCCAGAAAACCCCCAAAACAGTATTTCAAGAAATTAGAATAGTGTGTCGAAAATCAGCATTTACTTCAGTTATTTCAGAGAATGAGTGGAATGGCTTGACTCGAGGAATCCGACAGTTGTAGCCCATGTCCCGGATACGTCTGTACGTGGTGGTTTTTGAAGCACTGACTCCAGCCTCAGTCCACTCCCTCTGCATCTCTGCCAAATTTTGGAATCGTCTTTGCTTGACAATCCGCTGAAGACTACGGTCATCTCTTTTGCTTGTGCACCTTCTCCTGCCACATTTTTCCCTTCCACTAAACTTTCTATTGATATGCTTGGACACTGCACTCTGTGAACAGCCAGCCTCCTTAGCGATGACCTTTTGTGGCTTACCCATCTTCTGGAGGGTGTCAATGATGGTCTTCTGGCCAATTGTCAAGTCTGCAGTCTTCCCCATACTGAACCAAACTGAGATAAACTTTGCAGGTGTTTTGAGTAAATTAGATGATAGTGTGACACTCAGTCTAAAACATTCATTCTCTGAAATAACTGAACTAAATGCTGATTTTCGACACACTATTCTAATTTCTGGAGCTGTAAACCAAAATTATGAAAAATGAAACAAATAAAGGCTAGAAATATTTAACTTTGTGTGTAATTAATCTATAATCTATGAAAGTTTCACTTTTTGAATGGAATTATGAAAAAAAAAAAAAAGTTTTCCATGATATTCTAATTTTTTGGAAAGGATCTGTACATTTCAGAAACTGTTGCCATCTTTCACTTACATTTAGCCTAGTAAAGTCACCCCCATCCCCTTTCTTATACAATTGAGGTCGGAAGTTTACATACACTGTGGAGTGGTTAAAAACAAGTTTTAATGACTTCACTTTAAGGGTTTTTTCTCCTGACTTATTTTTCCATAGAAGTTCAATAGGAAAATTTGTTAGGAGAAACAACCCTTAAAGTGATCCATCGATATCTACTGCATATCTGGCAGCAGAGTGATGATTTAAGGCTTGTTTGATACCTCAGACCCTTGATGACTTACAGCCATTTTGCCAAACATGTGTTTCCATAATGTTCCAGTGTAATTTACAGCTAAATCTAGTCCCACCCCCCAATTCCCATAGAGATCCATTCAAATGCAGAGACGTTATAGTATCCCTTGTAAGAGTACCAGAAAATAAGATATCAAGAGTCTTTTCATGTTGTTGGGTCACAGACATCAGAAAGTCATGGCATGCAAAGGATATGCGACCGAATATTTAAAAAAATTTTTTATTTAAAGGCACTGTCTACTTAGTGTATGTAAACTTCTGACCCACTGGAATTGTGATATAGTGAATTAAAAGTGAAATAATCTGTCTGTAACCAATTGTTGGAAAAATGACTTGTGTCATGCACAAAGTAGATGTCCTAACTGACTTGCCAACACTATAGTTTGCTAACATGAAATCTGTGGAGTGGTTAAAAATGAGTTTTAATGGCTTCAACCTAAGTGTATGTAAACTTCCGACCTCAACTGTACGTAACAATATTATGGTTATTACTCTTCCATAGGAGAGTGACAGGGATGTTTTTCATGAATAGCGATGCAATTCCCCATGACATTTTCACTCCATGCCTGACCACAGAGAGAGAAGGGTTTATATGAATAAACACTGGTTTTTATCACTTGCACAATAATGCGTTTTAATGATAAAATAGGCTAGTGTCCCACATTGTCTACAAAAGTGTCCCACTCAACCTGAATGTTACACTTCAGTGAAGATGGGTGTCAGATGGTGTTTAGAGGTATAAAGAATTTATTTAGAAACAAATTATAACGTTATTTCACCATAATAATGTTGATAAGGCCTTATTTAACTACTTTAAATAATCATTTGAGTAGGTATTGACTCACTTTGATAGTTTAAAGAACGATTTGCCAAAAAGTGTCCCACTTTACCACAAACAACCCACTTAACCAAAAACCTGATAGAACAGTATGTATCTATTAAAATCACTAGCCACCAGTTATTATTCTGATTCAAGTTTATTTAAAAATATTCCTGTATTTAGCTTTTCACATAATAATGACTGTGTAAATTCAGTTAAAACAGTTAAACAGTCACAGAGACACCTCACATGATTTACCCCACACACAACCCAGTGCAGGAGATACATATCCCAGTTTCTTAAATTCGAGTCGTATTGCATGAGCTTGTGGCACTTTTTTGCAGTTTTCCTATCTGACTAGCCTACATAACAGCTTTGATAGCATAGACGCTACTGCATCTTTGTGGTTTGTGCATTTTTAGATAATTCGATCTGACGCAGCTACTTGCTTTTCCCACGACCGAATAGCAGAGAGAGAGAAAATGCGATTGCTGCGATTTAATTCATTATGTTGGAAACGTTTGTGGGAAAAAAAACGTATTAGACTAGATTTCCCGTATCATTAACCTTATACGCCCGCATAGGCTACCTTCGAAAAGGTGGAAAAGCCGTTTTAAACAAACACATTTTAACCCGCTAATTCTCAACTAGGCTACAATGCGTTTCACTTGCTTACAACCATACTATTAAATGTAACCATAGTTAGGCTAGTTTATGCTAAAACTATGACTGACAAGAAACACTGTCGTGAACACAGCAGGTTGCGTTTTGCGATAGATTTGCATCGCAAATCTGTCTACGTTAGATACTAGCTACAATATAGGCTACATAAAACAAGCTATATTTTAACAAACTAAAATGTATTTTGGCGACCCCTTGTCGGCTCAAGTTTCAATCGTAGGCCTACTGACAGCGAATTTCGGCAAGAGCTCCAGGTTGGTAGTCCAAGCCATTGTTGTTGACATTCACTTCCGGAATTTTCCCACCTCAGCAGAAGTTGGTCCATAGCAGAAGTCTAGCTACTAGCCTATTTCTTTATGAGAAATATTTTCCCTCAATTTGATAATGCATTTTTATGTTCCCAACAACTTTCCATTTCAACACTATCCAGGGTAAGCAACCCATATCCCATTCCCTTGAAAATAAATTGCCTATTTATCCATCAATAAGACATTTTCAACAGAAAGTGCAGCTGCACTCTATGCCTGAGAAATGCCAGATTAGCCATCGTAGTTAATTTATCATAGACCTTTATTTAACCAGGAGGGTCAATTGAGAACAAATTCTTACTTACAATGACGACCTGCGTAGTACCTAAGCTAAATGTCTTTGGACTGTGGGAGGGAACCGGAGTACCTGGAGAAAACCCACGCGAACACGGGGAGAACATGCAACTTCCACCTAGAGATGTTCCAGGCCGGCCAGGACTCAAACCCAGTATCTCCTTCTCGCGAGGCAACAGTGATAACCACTGCGCCTCCGCACTACCCGTTTACAACATTAGCGCAGCCAATCATGCTATAATTTGAGAAGAAGTTGAAATGATCGTGACTATCTCTGAATTAATAACATCTATCAGTGCACACATCCATCATGAAGGAGACACAGGCGACAGGGCCGATGCAGTTTCAAAGCCCCATAATTACTTAACTGATGAGCTGTCACATCTCTCCTCTACTGTATTATGCAGTTTCTCTTACATAACTAATCCAGGGAAAAGCTATAGGCCGCGCTAATGGCTCCCTATACACTTTATAGTGCACTATTTAGGGGATTGGCTATTTTGATGGTTTCTGAATTCTCAATTGAGAACACTGAGAATTAGGACATCCTACAAAATGGCTGATTCCCTAAATAGTGTATGATAAAGCGTATAGGGAGCCATTCTGAACACAGCCATACTCTTAGGGCCTGGTGGATGTTCAGGAAAAAAGGTGGCTAGGCACCGCCCAAGTTAGGAGAAGACCCGTTTCGGACGAAGTAAAGAACTGAGGTTCATCAGAAAGGGTAGACTTCCCTGCAGTGTAAACCTGCAGAGTTAATGACACAAAAGCTCCCAAGGTTTAAACGAGGACGTCGCTGCTCGTTGTCGGGGGCTGAGGACAGCTCCTCTGTTGGTGGAGCTGGGGGGCCCCCCCTCCTCCGGTGCGGGGCGCCCCTGCCCTGGTTGCCAAGGAGGAGACACAGGGGGCCACTGCCGTGAATCAATACTGCAGGGACTGACAAGTGAAGCGCGCCGTCCGCTCTGATGCGAGCACCCGATCAATGCGCTCGAAGCTAAACCACCTTCCCCATTCTCGGCTCAAAAATACGACTTCTGCTGCAGTTCAAGAGGAGGGTCTTAAGATAAAGCCACGGAGAGATTAATACACTGCCGCTGCGGGTAGACCTAATAAATTATAAGCCGATGCTCCCTGTCACAGCTTTCCATCTGCCGACTTCTTGAGGATGTGAGGACGTCTGCAGCGTTATTCCTCTCTAGAACTGATGGCTGTGGAAGGCCCTTTAGTGGACTGAACACCCTTTTCTGGGGGTCTGGTTGTTAACCTGGCCTTCATATTTCTACCTCAGGAAATAAACTGTTCATTTCACCAGCAGAGCCATGACGGCCTGAAGCCATTTCTTATGCACAAGCTTGCTGGTTCAGAGGGAAATGCCAAATTTTCGCGCCCCCTGGTCTTCTCATTGGTCTCTGTGGACCTCTCTGTAATTTTAATATCCGCTATGAGGTAAACAAACAGCTGCGGCCGGACTGACAATGCGTGAGTAAGCACGAAGGGAAGGAAGAAATACCTCTATGGTCTGAAGTCGAGAATGTAGGACAGAAAAAGGCTCCGCAGTTCACCTTAGGCGCTAATTAAACGTGACTCATTCATATTAGCCTTGACATCCTCGTCCCTATTCAGCTCTGACAGGTTAATTACATCAGTAAAGTTTAGGGAATTGGGCAGACTTTTATAAAAAAGTAATAGAGCACCAGAATTATTTATGAGAAAAATATAAATGTCAAAAACACCAAGGAAGGTGAACAGGAGTGGTTCCGCTTCGCATTCTTCAGAAAGAAATGCCTACAACAGTCAGCCTAATCTATGAACTTTATCATTTTATTATACGCAGCCTATATTCTGTCAATTTTATTTGGTTTTTAATCTAATGGCCTGGAGCAGTTAGTCTGTCCAGGGAAACCACAGCACAACATTAAAAGAGGAAATATGTGGTAGGGGCTTGAGTTCATAAGTCAGTTGAGTCTCTCCCGGCCCCGCCTCTTCTCCGCCCTCTTCCCCCAATGGTGGAACGACCTTCCCCAATCAATCAGGCAGGCTGATTCACGGCTGTTTTCCGCCAAGATCTGACACCCCACCTTTTTAGACTACACCTCAATGTTTCTAAAAACAATTTCACAATAACCCTTCTCTCAATTTATTTTGCAGGTCTCCAGGCATGCCTCTTCACAGTCGTACTGATGTGATTTTAACTTTGCTTAGCATGCTAAATGCACATTTGTAAGCTCCAAAGAGGCTCCCTCCGCCACACGAATAAATTGTAAATTGGAGAGCATCAGTCACAAGGTGTTAGCGGGAGGGGAATTATCCCCATGCTAATTCCGACTAAAGCGCCATTTCGTCAACCTGCTCACCCCTCGGCCAAACACATCAGTTGCGTGTGTGCTTCACAGGGACCGCACGCAAGCCTCCCCACCCCCGCGGCAAATTAGCCATAGTCTCAGGAAATTAAACCTTAATACCTTACGTCCATATGTCACTCTGAACACACGTCTGAAAGTGATTCGGCATTCAGGGCGTGCTGCGGGGAGGATTAGCGCGGGCTCGAACGACGCCTTTCAGCAAATTAATAACGCTGTTTTTACACAGTCTAAATCCATTCTCAACAGCTGCACAACACAATAATTAACTGGAGCTGCGCTGCTGCTGCCGGCGGCTGCTCTGATCGCCCCTGCCCTGCTGTTCTGGGCCGTCTCCACGCTAGTTTCCACGGCTACGTGTGCCGAAGAGGCTCTCAGATAGATAAAAAATAAGGCCTTCTTCGCCGCTGCGAATCCTTCTCTCACAACAGGGCCTTTGTCATTTACTTAAAAGAGACGGGAGAAGCTGGGCTTGATATGAAACAGAACACAGGACGGCCGCGTTTGGGGCCGTTGTCCCCAAAAAGTTGCGGAAAAAATAATGGCAGTTTTTCTTTGTTTTAAAGCTTCCTCCCACCCGCCTACTCCAGACAGGAATGTTTTTCATTTTTCATTTATTTATTTTGTTGGCACAACCACAAGACGAGCAGAAAAAAACACAGAAAAACACTGAATGGGTTTGGAAGGAAGAAACACTGAATGGGTTTGGAAGGAAATTTTATTCCGCAAACCATGATGGATAGGAACTTAGCCAGTCTTCTCTGCCGCACAGTGCCTGCAGCCAAGAGAGGCTGTGTCAAAGTCAGTGAAGTGCGTTAAGAGTTTGCAAGTGCATACAGTGTGTGGGTACAGTGTCTGTGTGTGTAAGTGCTCATGAGCGTTTGCATGTGTGTACGTTTGTGTCGGTGCACATGTCTGCATGTATGTGTAGCCTATACATGAGTGTGTGTATATGTGTGTGTGTGGCGTGTTCCTTTGTGGGAGCTTAAGTGCACGTGTGGGGTTATGCCAAAGCCTGTGTGTAATTTAAGAGGTACAAACAGGCACAGCCAGCACTTGGATAGCAGAGTAAGAGCACAGCGACTGTGTACAGTAACCCAAACCCCAGCTCTGGACAGACTGCAGCTCCATTACAACGCCACGCTACAGAACAGACGAGGGGGAAGGCCAGAGGACCTGGCGAAAGGCATCTGTCATCCGTACCTCTTCTGTGCTCCTACACGTTTATTGTCCTCTGTTCATGTCTATGGAAAAGGTTCTTATGAAATAGAATTACTTCATCCATTCTTATGTGGGGTCCAACTCACTTTTAACGTTCAAAGCAGGGATTAAATACTTTATTCAAGCTCAAGGTTGAAAGCAAATAAACCATGATTATGTGAAATTCTGGGTACAGAATGATTGCTGATTGCTCAGTAAAAAAAGTCTGATGGAGTAATCCAATTCAGTACATTTAGGGCCTGATTTACTAATACCTTTTGCATAGGCAAAAACCTTTGGCACGTGCAAAACCAATAACATGATTAATGATTGATTGGTCATGGTATTTGTTTCGCACCGATCATTGGTTGTGTTGCCAGTTTTGCGTGTGCTAAAAGGTTTTACACATGCTAAAGGTCTTAGTAAATCAGGACCTTAGACCGACTCAATCACTAGGATACGCTGGAGATTAATTAACACGACACATTTTTCGGTGTAAATTTTCTTATAAAATGTATGGCCAGCGTTTGCTCCTTGAAATGTAAGCTGGAGTTACCAAAAAGACTCATGCCTTCTTTTAAATAACACTGGCTTTTTTATGGGGAAACGGCGCCGCAGAAAAACAGCGGCAGGCGGCAGATAATGTCTGAAAAGCATTTCCCATGGACTTGTCGCTAGATCTCTCCATGCTAATGAAGCACCAAGCTCATTTCAGCTATCACATAATCAGCTGGATGTGAGGGGGAGAGGAGAACGCTTCTGCAATTACCATTTTGTCCCTGTGTGACGCAATTCAACAGGACTTGGCAGAGATAGCTTCCAATCTTTCTCAAAACCAAGAAGGGCATTAGTGATTTAACACACTTAGGGCTTGATTTACTAAGAAATTTAAGTGTGCGCAAAGCCTTTTAGCACATGCAAAACCAACAACATGACCAATGATTGGTCGTGGTATTTGTTTTGCACCAATCAATAGTTGTGTTATTAGTTTTGCGTGTGCTAAAAGGTTTTGCACACACTAAAGATCTGATTAAATCAGGCTCTTAATTGTCTGCCACAATTTTCTGTGTCATTGTCCACACACACACACACACACACACACACACGCACACACAATATCAAATGGGTGGGATATATAGACTGGGACCATGCAAATTGCTAGTATTGTTTATGGGAAGAACTCACCACAATTCAGCATGTTAGTATCCACAATGTTACCTACTACACAAGCCATGAAGACATATTCACGCATCATTAGACACCCAGGTGTCAACTAAATTGAGCTGCGGAAAGTGTGTGCGCATAAAATAATAAAACCCAAGCTTTTTCCTTTTCCCGATGGACAACTGTCTCGTAATGACAAAACAGCTGTCTCCCATCGTTACTGAAGTAAAGCCAGACTCGGTACACCTATTTCAGGCTTCACATTTACCCTTGATGGTGATATTCTCCAAAAACTTTATGGGATACCTCTGTACTCTGTACACGCTTCACTGCAAGACAACTATCATTCCAAATACCTTGACACCTGAGCCCGCGCAAAATGTGCCCCCTACAGGCATAAAATCCGAATTGCTGACCCTCCCCTCCAGCTGGTGCCTTTCTCCTAAACCGCTAATAAAAGTTACCCCGACGGCAGCTGCAGTTCAGGCCTTGTCTGCTTCGGAAGCTACCAGAGCAAAATAACCGCACTGAACACTAGTCAGCCACTAAAAACACAGTTCACAATAACAGCTGATACGGCATTGAACATAGTCAGCCACTAAAAACACAGTTCACAATAACAGCTGATACGGTGGCAATAAAACACGCACTTCAACACAAGCAATGTCATCAACTTTGGAGCATACAATAATACAAATAAATTATAATGATAACAATATCATATTTGCCTAATATACACCCAGGTTACCTTATGCACATCACTCATTCGTAGGGCAATTCAAGCACCTTGCACTACGGTGCATCAGCATAACCCAGCACAGCATGTTAAGAATGCATGTGACCCCTTGCCCCAGGGCACTCATATTTAGCATCTGCCATCTGCTAGTCTGTACTAGAAAATCCCTGCTAAATGCTTCCACATGCCTTCTGCTCTTTCCATAAACTGAAACAAAAAAAGGAGCCATACAATGTTTATAAGGTGAGAGGGAAAGAGCGAGCGAGCGAGAGAGAGAGAGAGAGAGAGAGATATGGGGGTGTAGAACCCAGAGAACAAATGTCCTATCTTCCGGAGGTGCTTTTAGCCCCTGTTTACAGATTTGGGAGGGTCGTTCTTGGGACAGAAACTTCCTGAGAGACAGGAAATGCCTTCCTGAGGTGGAACTGCCAGCTGTAAGCCTTCATAGCTTCGTCTCTACTACATGATTTTGAAGAAAGTGTTTGCTATTCATGTTTATCTACACAAGTGACGTGAAACATTGCTAAATGTCACGCCTGTATCGCACCTGTGGAGATAGACTATGCTTCCTCAAAATAGCCAAGAAAGTTTCTTCAAGGGTGTCTGAGACATTTCGCAGGGAAAATTAAAGTCGGTAGATTACCATACAGACAGTCTTAAAAATCTACATGTAATTATAGCTGAAAATATATTTGAAGATTCCCGGAGGGAAAAAAAAAAGTTTTAAAGTACAAAGTTCCACCATTCCACTGAGTTTCAATATTAAACACTGAATGAATGAAACATTTGGTTTTCTATTTCGCATAATGTACAGTCATTATGCGAAATGGAAAACCAAATGTCTCATTCAAATGTCAAATGATTCTATTGAATGTCTTTATTTGATATGTTTGTTTGTGTATTGTGGGTCTGCCCCACTGTCTATGTCTTTTTGTTTTTGTTGTTGCTGGTGGCTACAACTGAAGTTCCCTAACGGGAAAATAAAAGTTATTCTATTCTATTCTATTCTGTCAATGTTTGATACTGAAACTCAGGGAGTCTCCTGTTAAATGTATCAAGTCAATGGCTCATCTTTTTTGAAAATTGCCTTCCCTGCATTTTATTTTCTTACATAAGCGGCCGTCGTAAAGCCCGTTTAAGCTTTAAAGCCCACCGTGTCATAATCCCTGCCGTTCCCCTGGGATGTCACACAATGCTTACAGGAAACAGGAAACAGGAAATATGAACGTGGGAGTGGACGGGCGGGGCCTGCCCTCCCGCTGCTGTGTCTTTGCCTGTCTGCCCTGACCCTGGGCTGTGTGAGTGAGGTCATCTGATAAGCCCCAAATCCCCTCGCCGTCTTGCACCCTGGAACTCTCCTCTGACTCATCCCCCAATGCAAAGCCGTCAGGAGAGGCATCTATAACGAACTCCCACAGGATCTGCTGTCACGCTTCCTGTCTGAGGCCGTGATCGCCCTCCTGCATCACCTTGGAGAAAAGGCCTGTCTTACATTAACAAAGCTTACATCCAGAGTGGGGGGGGTGGGCAATAGAGGGTTGGGTGTTTCGCTTGTTTCTATTTTAATTTCTGTTTTTATTTTACTTTATGACCTCCGTCTGACTGTATCTTGAGGTCCTTCTTGTACATGTGTATATAATAAAAAATTTGATCACAAAAAAAAAACACCCAATGAAGGATGCAGGCCTCTGTAACACCACACATGCACACACAGACAGTGGTATTAGGACATGTCTGAAATTTAAACCCCTCAGTCTGCCGTACAACGCTATCTGTTGCCTAGGGCATCAGAAGTGCGTACGCGTTCGCAGGGGTCGTGGAGCAGCGGAATGCGAGGAAATGCCTCCCAGACGCCTGAATGTCTCCCCCTCGGAGGCTCACTTTATTCCAGGAGAAATATCTGAGTCATAAAATGGCAAGGCAAATCTCCCCTCTGAAGTCCTACGGATCACCGCGCAGACCAATGGGAGAGGGAGCAGTTCCCCGTGGGCCAATAGGAGAGCGGCAGCCACTGGCTGTACTCGGGCGAGGTTGTCAGCGGCATCGGGCTGAATTACGGGGCGTCAGCTATTGTGCCCGTTTGCTGTGTCCTCGCCTCGGAAGCCGGGGCACAAGATGATGACATCATTTGAAAGGCCGTATGGGACCAGGGTCATTGTCGCTGGCTTAGTGTCTGTTCTTATCACTTCACAAGCTTTTTGGGGCGGCAGTGTAGTATAATGGTTAAGGAACTGGCCTTGTAACCGAAAGGTTGCAGGTTCGATTCCCAGATAGGACACTGTCGTTGTACCCTTGAGCAAGGTACTTAACCTGAATCGCTTCAGTATGTATCCAGCTGTATAAATTGATAGTATGTAAAAAATGCTAAAAAAAAGTTGTGTAAGTCGCTCTGGATAAGAGTGTCTGCTAAATGCCTGTAATGTAATGTAATGTAATGTTGGCTGATTGTTTGCTGGTTGGATGGCTGGATTTTGATTGATGCGATGGAATCTGGGGTGGCTGTTGAAATGGCTTGGGGGCTGATTTTTCATTCACATCAAGAAGAACACAATCCAAAGACAAACCAAGGATTTATGGCTCAATTAAAAACTGCCATCAACAAGCTGCATCCTTCCATACTGTAAGGACAAATGCCTGCTTCTCAAACTGGAGATTCAAACTGGATACTGTTAAGGCTCCAATGCAGTTCATCTTGCAATGGAAATGCGACACGCTGTCAGTTTGCAGAGGCAAATTAGAAATTTTGTATCACTCAGAGTGAAATTACTACTTCGACCTGAAAAGTCTTAAAAAGTTATCTCTTGTGCACTTACAGTGACCCTATTACACTCACCCAAAGCACAAATTAGCTAATCTCATTTAAAAGGGCCAACTAAGGAATTGGTCTGTTGCTTGGAAACTACGTTTTCTGAACAGAGACAAGTCGATGTAACTGCAAACAATTTAGTTCAATAGAGTATTTAGTTATATTTTTCAGAGAACAGAGCCCTTGAGGGACATTTAAAATCCTCCCAGTATACCTGTACACTGCAACAAAAAACATTGCCTATCCGTAATTCCACTTCCATTGATCTGTTAGAGAGATATTCCATGTTTTCTGATGTTATTCCACAGCTACCCAAAAAGTAGGCAAATTAAATTAACTTCAAACTCTGTCAAGAAAGATCTGCCCTCAAAAACTATCCATTAAATTGACAGTCAGATGAGACTCTGTTCTTATGGCTTAAAAATGTACAAAATAAGATGAAAGGATCTGGAAAAGATGTGAGGTTAACGCTGTGCTTCTGGAGGCAAAGCGGAGGCCAGTGGATGTACCCTTTCTCTTCTCACCGGCAGCGTGCAAGGAGCGAGCCTGAGGAAGCCGTGTCCGAGGTTGTAATTAAACTCAAATGTTGTACGGTTTCTTTCTTTTCCTCGCTTTCGAGTGTGCGGTTCACTAAACGCCGCTAATTGTTGGCCTTTGTGCATTTCGATTTGTAGTTTGGCGTTACTGGCACCTCATTAAAATACATTGTGCATAAGGTTGTGTTTCTTTTATCGTTTCATTTTTTTGTTTGTTTATTTTTTCCTGTGGAACGGCAGCAGCCCTTTTAGACTCCAAGAGACTCATTTTAAGGAAGAGTGAACTCGGCTCCCAGGAAAAATAAGTGTGGCAATGTGCAAAGTTACTGGACCCATTAAAATGGACTAAAAGTCCATGCCTAATTGTCTGTGCTCTCCTTAATCAATAGAGGAGGTTGCGGCAATGTGAGCTAATAAAAATACAATTAGGCATTCCAAATTGGGAAGAAAAGGAGGTAAAAGCATAAGAAAACATTCAGCAATGCAGAATTGTTTAAATTTTCTTGGACATGTTAAAGGCACATGCTCTGGCTACCACAGCACAATTGGACTGAAGCGGACACCTATCTATCTTTAGGTAAACAGGTGGGTTGAATGCAATTAGAACACTTTTTATTTTTTATTTTTTTAGCAAAGTAAAAAATATGTTCTCTTTAACCGTTGACTCCCCCCCCCCCCCCCTTCCCATTCCTTAGTTTTTCTTCCCATGATAAAAATATCAGGCCTAACGTTCGTCTGGGACAAAGTAAAAATAAAAATGTTTGGAATGCAGTAATGAAGTCACGCATTCTTGCAGTGACAGAAGAGGACCAGACCTGAAACATGACACCAGTGCGCTTGGTGATCAACAGCTGGAGGAAGACTAAAAAGGCAATGCACCAAAGCCACTTGTGGTAGACGATGGAGTGGAGTTCAATGAACTCTCGACCTTTTCACCTTGTCCAGTTCCTCTTACACCCACATCACCTGTTTCCTTTGCTACAATGTCCCCTCTCTGCAAATCCACAGTGTGTCTGGAACTCCATTGTGACTCAGTGTGGAAACCGAGCAAAGACTTTCTAGTGTCAAATTGGATTAAGCGTGGCCAATTACAATCGCTGATTGGCTCAAGGATTCCTAACAAGTATTTAATGTTCAACATGCAGAACCTTGACAGATGGGGTCCAACATATGCCTTTGCCTTTCAACCATGCTATTACATTAACCAATCAGGTCATTAAATCCATGTCACATGGTGTCACTGGTTTGGTGCTCTGGACCTCTAAACTTGATACACCATAGCAGCTCTATCCTAATGCAGTACATACCTAACTTATACAAAAGTAAAATAGCTGGATTAATAGTGGCTGATCAGTTCTATTAAGAAGTAAACACTTGTGTAGTGAATTCATTACACTGATTTATGCTTGGCCACTTACTGGAATATCAGCTGCAAAAATAACGTCAAAGAATTAGCCTAAATTCCATAACGGACATAACCACTGAAAGTATACTATTACACACTTTTATGAGTGGTTAAAGGGATGGACCAGTACACGTACCCAGTGTTGTATTGGGGAAAAAATAAATAAAATAAAAAATAGGGTAATCCCCAACTCATTGGAGAGAGACAGCAAGAATAAAAAATATGAGTAAACAACCTCATTTTAAACAGGTGGGTAAACTGAGGCTACTTGAGTTCACCCTCTACTACAGCCCTGCATTTAAATATCACCCCCTTTCGCTCAAATTCAGGAGCATGCCAACAGAAAGCAAAATTCTATATTCCAAGCCATGTGTTCCAAGCCCCGTCTAAAGGAATGGGCAGCATAGTCAAGTTGCCACAAGAGCAGCTTACCTCAAATCACATGTTGATTCATTACACAATGTGCTTATCCAGCTGTCACTCAATTTGCAGACATAGATTTGCTGAGTTTTTTTTTTTTTGTTGCTGAGGCTGGACCCATAGAAATGTACCGTAAAAAAAAAATGTCCTGTAGAGCTAGCACAAATCCTTTAAAACCCTTTCACAAATTCACCTAAATTTGGAGTCAGTGTGACCATTTTTATATCGCAGTGTCAGCTTTCTATTATGTTTCCCCCCTTAAATGTAACAAAAAGGAGATTTCCATGAAAAGGCCATTAAAAAAATCCTTCCAGCTCTGCTGTCTCAATTAAACAAATTAAACATGCATACTGTACCAATTAGGCTATTCAGCATAAACTTGGAACTAGTGTAAGTGTTCGGTAGGGGGGCAAAACAACCCCCAGCAAAGATCACCCAGCTCCTGTGCTCTACAGCAAGTCCTTGATGCCCTGGGCTAGGTTACAAAAGTATATTTTGGTAAATATGGGCTAGTGGTGCACAAGGACATGGCCTGTTACCATATTGGATTAGTTGCTGAAAGTTACACAGCTGCAAAACTGCTTTATACTGTAGTATAATGAACAGGGCCACATCTATCAACCTACAGCTGTGTGTTACAACTGCATATAGCCTAATTGGGGGGAAATCAGCAACACAGGCAAAAACTCAATCACGCAGCTTGTGGAGATGTACCACGCTCACTGGTTTATCCTTCACTCCTGCCATGGAAGCGATGACATTCCCTGCCTTGTCTGGCCTTGTTCTCAAATATATCACACTAAATGTTGGGCACGTGCCGTTGTGCGGGAAACGCTAAATGAAGAAAGTAAGCAGAATAATTAACGATGTCTGAAACCCTAAAGATAGAGATTCCCAGTTGAAATCGCGTTTCCAACACAATTTAGCCGTCCATGGACGACTGTTGTTCACTGGGTTAAATGTAATAAATATGCTACAGTCGTTCGTTTCAAAAACACACGTAAACGTGTTTAGAGCACATCTGGAACGCGCGGAAGGGACTCTCTGAGTACACTAAATATCTCAACTCAGGATTAGAAAACACGGTTTAAAATACGAGCTGGCGTAACGCACAAAAGTGCAAATAAATTGCCAACACAGCGATCTCAATTCAATGCCAGTGTACCTGGGGGATAGCCAGTTTTCGGAACATCGACTGCTTGCCCAATGTCGAAATAATTCGCACCACGAGAATAGTGTGCAACAAAGACCAGGAACAACCAACGGCTTACAAAAAAGTAGCAAATGCCTTGAATGTATCATAATCATATCCTGCGCACCGCTTGTAAATAGCATTTCAAAAAAAGTGGAGACGCGTTCAAATAGTTTGTGCAATAGTTCCAGACAGAGGCTCGATGAAGCTAGTGTGACACATATTACATGTCACCATATTGTGTTCACCATATTACAAAGCCGGGGGGTTCTTTCTGTCATGGTAACGCACGAGAGGTCTGTCAGGTAAGAATTAACCTTTAAAGGGGGTATTTCTCGATAAATACATTATTGATAGGATATAATCTTACTGACTGATAACGGTGTAGGTAAATACAGACTTCACATTAAATAATTGAATTTTATACTGAGACCCCAGCTAACAAAATGTCACCAGGACGTCGCCTTGACGTCTTTTTGTAGGGTTTTCTAAATGTTACGTGGACGTCACAGAGAACGTTCGCGGGACGTTCTAGTAACGTCCCCCAGACAATCATTACATGACGTTATATAGTAACCAGTAACAGACGTTGCAGGAACGTCCCTGAATGTCCCATGAATTATATGAGCACAACGTCATATCATAACCGGATAGGGACGTTGCTTGAACGTCCCCGAAAAATTAAAATTAAATGTCATATTGTAACCAAACAGTGACCTTCCTAGGACTTTAATAACGTTCTAGTAATGTTTTTAGGACATCCCTAGGGAACGTCACATCATAACTTTGAGGGGACCAAAATGGTACGTCCCTAGGACGTCCACTGTTTGCTGGGTGTCAGGTAAGAATGAACCTTTAAAGGGGGTGTTTCTCGATAAATACATTATTGATATGATATAATCTTACTGACTGATAACGGTGGAGGTAAATACAGACTTCACAGTAAATAATTGAATTTTATACTGAGACTAAAGTGACCAATTGATAGGCTATATTGGTAACTGTTAGGTTAACGTACAATTTAATGATAGCAAAATCTACATTTACAAATACCCCATAGACTAGCAGACTCAAATGTAACATACATAGGGGGGAAATTACGAACACAAGGAAGAAGCACACAGGCTACGTTTAACGTTATACAGACACTCAGCAACAGATGACTGAATCGGAAAGCTAACGAAATTCAGTCAGTCAGTTTGCTAAAGTTGTTGAAGCAAAACCTAGTCCTCCTACTCATTTACAAGTTATTGATGAATAACGGTATTTAGCGGGTTATCGTAGGCAAAGCTGTCAACTTATCGCGTTGCGTGGAGTGGCTGAAATGTCACAGAAATCCAAGTGTGTCTATTAATTCGTAGCTTGTATTAATAGTAAACAAGCTACAAAAGCACACACGTGCAGACAGAAATCGTAGCCTATGTTCTCTATAGCATACATAGATAGTGAACTACACCTTTCTTTCCCTAGCCTATAATACACAGAAGACAAGATAGATTCCGTTAAGTTTGCTACGTTAGATATTAGCTACGAGAAAGATATGTGTTCAAGCGCAAAGCAAATGTTCAACTAATACCCGTTTTCCTGACGAACCAACGAGTGAAGCTTAGAAGAACCCGACACGCAGGCTACATTAAAAATGAGCCAATACCAATAATACATAAAAAAACTTTATAAACTGTGGTAGTCACCTGCGTAAATCCCCGTGAAGTGGTCGCTTAGTGGTGAATGCATCCAAGCGTCAGGTACTCCTTTGTGAGACTTGTGCAGACACTCTCACTCAGCGCTGGCGAAAAGGCAGCGGCTCAGTGATGTCACTGCGAGGGAGTGAACGAGAACCGTCCGCTCACTGATGTCATCCACTTGAAGTTTCATATTACAACTGCAACCCTTCGAGCTAAACATGTACTAGCCTAACTTTTGATTTAATACGGCTATAACTGTGAGACCCATTGAGTTAGGCTGTCCTATGTAGCCTAAGGTAGATAGCCTGTAGGCTACAAACAACGACGTAGCCTATTGTAAATTCGTCGACACGTTCATTTCAATCGAAGAGTAGGTCTAGGCCATAGCATTTTTTTAATTTTTTTTTTACTTTTAGGTGTAGCCTACATTATCAGTATAAAGGAGTAGCCTAATAGACAAACAGTGTTTAAGTAAGCTATTACTGTCAGGCTACTACTTAGCTATCGGCAAATAGTGTATTTAGTTTATAGCCTAGCTTATGCTACTGGCTAATTCTATCGACAATCCAGTTCAACCTGCTTGCTTCAGCTCAATAGTGTTTGCATGCAAAATACGACATGCAGTTAGTAAATAGGTCTACCCTATAGGGTATTGAAGCATTATAGGCTTTGCGATGAACAAAATCGGTGTGCTTCAGACAACCCAAGATTAAGACTGATGCTGAAACCCGTCCCACGTTATTACCCAGGGTCTGTTTGTTGGGAAAAGGTAATATAAATACATTATGTAAACATATGGATATATGAATAATTATATAATAAATTAAATATGGATATGATGTTCATAATTAGTCAAACAAATGATGTGTTTATTGTTCTGATGAGGGGGTCCATAGCTTTCATCACATTCTCAAATGGATCTCTGACCAAAAAAAAAAAAGTTAGGAACCACTGGTTTAGAGGATAAACTGGCACTCATATTTACTCCTTGAGTCTGCAGGCCTTCTTGTGCAATAAGTTTAAAAAACGATTGGACTGCTGTCGGAAATCATTTATTTCCGCACAAGTTAAGCAACTTTATTATCATATGGTCCATATTAGCAACAGTCTCATCTGTTTGCAGAAGGTAGGATGAAGGTCTTATTGGTCACTGAAATGCTAAAGGTAATTAGGCACAGTATTTAGGGCACTACTAATTGGATATTGGATATACCCGCGAGACCACCATATCACAATGCTTTGACATTCACAATTAACATTTCAAATATTTTAGGCCGTGTCAGCTGAGGCTTTGTTTGCATTTAGTAGTCCCCGGAGTAAATCAAGTCAAAAAGAGTTTTACCAATTTCTTCATTTCAAATGAAGATAATAAATATGGTAGCATGTGTCAGGTGTAGCATGCAGAAGCAACATTATATTAATGCATTTTCTAATTATCCAACTCTATAATTTATGTTGTGAAGCTGTCTTGAACTTGGAAAAAATGCAGGGCGGGTGGTGTCAGCAGGATTCTTAAGCTTAACTTCTTTCTTATTTTTTTCAGCTGAAATCCAGAACACATAGTAGTGGTGACATGGTAAAGTCATTGGTGCAGACTAATGAGATATTTCTGCTGTTGTATCAAAGAATGAACATAATGCAGTAGCCTCAGAGAAAAGGGGCGGCTATTTCACAGTGGAGGTGCTGCTCAAGTATTTACTCAAAACATTCACTGACCAAAAGGAGTGGGAGTGTTTCCCCTTGCAGATGTTTATGTTCTGTTTGTTTTGTTTTGTTTGCCTGTTAGTATTATTCATGCCAGGAAAACGTCCTTGAGGCCCAATAACATGCCCTTTTGGAGGGCTTGTTTCTTACCTGCGTTTACACTTTGCTCATCCACACAAACAGGGTTTTACTATTGCAATAGTAATGAGCTTTGACTCATTGCATAGCACTGTTGCAGACGCAAGTTGGATCATGTCTTAGAAGTACTGGCAAGAAACTGGTACAGACCTGCGGGTACTGGCCATACTCCGGTGAACAGGAGACGTTTTGTCTTAAGATATTTCGGTTTACACAAAGTTCTTTTTTCACTTCATTATAACGGAAGAAGTTTCTCTCCAGGGAGTCCTTTTTGCTCTCTTTCATATCTCTGGCATGAAGATTTTTTTTCTTATGCTTCTTTCTCAGTTGTTTGTAGCAGACAAAATTGCCCATGGGGCCTTACTTACTCATGTCCTCTAACTCAGAGGATCTTTCAACAGGCTGTTGCAGAGCCTGGTTTTTTTTTTTTTTGTGGCATCTTTTGAATCTCCACAAAAGGAATTCGTTCAAGCTCAGGCACAGAGCAGCTAGTCTTTTTTTTTTCATCACATTGTTGCGTTCATCCCCTGGCAGCAGAGGAGCTGGCCGAGAAAATGCAGGCTGGCCACGTGGGACGTGCTGCTAAAGGGAAAATAAAAACAGCAAAAATGCATTTCTTGTGTGAACATAATATATAAAGACATTATATGCAGAATGCCCCCCCCCCTCCTAAAAAAAAGAAAAGAAAAGCCTCCTCTCCCCTCCCTCCCAATCCCAGGATGTGCTCCAAGTGCTAAAAGAAAAGAGAAAACAAAGAAAGACAAAATCGTTAAGCTTATATTTCACTCAAAGGGAGTCTGCTGTCTCATGAAAACACAAGCGACGGTAAGACATGCCCAAGCGCAATGCAGTACAAAAGCTAAGTTTATATGAGTCCATGAGGGATCGAATGTACTCTATCAGAGTTGAATTAACACTGAACATTTTACAATGCAGGAGCAAAAAACCCCACGAACAGCAGTTATAGACACACGCACACACACACACACACACACACACACACTTTCAGTTTTGCATGAACCAATCACACAAACACCAACGCATGCGTTCACACGCACATAAATGGCTACACTACCATGTAAACATACACGCATGCGTGCACATGCACACACATCACACGCACAAGCTCTCTTAATTTCACAGCATTCCGTTTTCTGAATGGAAATCGAATTTACTGACGAGTACCACTGGAAGAGAGTCTGCTTTGCGCCTCAATGCTTCTCATGCAGTTCATTAGGTCTCTGACTGGGTTAGAGGGTGGGGGGTGAATTTCTCACCATTGACGGCAGGCAGGAAACGTGCAGACAGAGGGGGCGCTAGAGAGCGGATGATTTAGACGCAACATGTCTGCAGCACAGAATATTAGCACAGACAGAGGCATTCAAAGAAATAGGTAATTATAACACACACACACACACACACACACACACACACACCCCTCCTGCCCACTCCAGATCTTCAAGAAACAAGTATCGGACTCAAAATCCCCCCCCCCCCCGCACACACACACACACACACACACACACACACACACACACACACACACACACACACACACACACAACTTCTTGGGCTCCTAGGGTAACATCAAAAATGGACAATCCTTACTGTCACGTAAGCCCCACTGTCCATTAGCAATAGGCTTTGTTATTGCCTATAGACCTTTACCACACTTTCATTGGTTTATAGGAGGACTGGATGGTTCCAGTGAAGGGCTATAAAAACAAAGGGTGTTAAAAGTATTTGTCTATTGCCATGCAATCCTTAGAAACTGTTCCGGTATTTTCTAAAGATTCTGTTATATGCTGAGTGGGTCCTGCTGGTTGCTACAGAGCACAGTGCTTCCTCTTTCCTAATGTCCTTCATCAAGCACGTTTAACTTTTATAGATGTTGGACAGTCTGCTGACCTAGGACCCCAGCGAAACACCTGGGGAGCATAACGCCCACAAGGTTTGGCAGGTTTTTACTGAAGCCTTGGGGAAGGATTTAACCCAGATTCAACAGGTTTATTTTGGATCTGAAATGTACACAAAAGCCCCTATCTTTCCACACAGCTGAATATTATCTGAGTCATTCAATGACTGTTGAATAAGTTCAAAGGAATGAGAATTGAAATGGCCGTCTGTGCATTACCTTATCCGGTGCTTTGTTCTGGATACAAAAAAAAACATTTAATTAAAGAAATATATGCGAAAAACCCCACATTGTTTGGAAACAGTTCCCTCAATAGTCGCCCGTTGCACACACTCATTGCTGTGTTTCATTGTGACATTTTCTGAAGAAGATTAAACCCCACTGCTTGTGTTTTCTCAAACCCTAACATGATTATATTGTGTGAGCAATTTAATTAAGCCTGGTGATTGTCTGGCACTTAGAGATTTAGTTGCAAGTTTTGGGTTTTATTAGAGAGAGAGAGAAGGAGAGAGAGAACAGTTTGTTAGTTTAGGGCTGACAAAAAAATGTGAAATAAAATAAGACCTATCCACCAATGCCAGAAAACATAGAAACATACAAACTGAATAACCAGTGGATAAAAAATCTGTTTCCCTCAGGTGCAGGCTCACTGAAGTGGTTTGATACTCAGTGGAGGTCCAGTCTACACAAACAGGTGCTTATCTAAGCAACACAGCACAATATAATTCTTTATTGCCGATCTCACAAACTGAGCACATTCAACACATCAACATATACAAACCCTTAGAAACGGAACACTATCCCGGTTCTTTCTATCAGCTCCTGAATTCCTCAGCTCCTCACCCAGGTGAACTCACTCCTTTATCTTTTGTAAGGGATATGCCTGTGCTCTGTGTGTGTGTGTGTGTGTGTGGGAGAGAGAGAGAGAGAGAGAATGGTGTATTAGACCTGTTTCTAGTCATCATAAAAAGGGGAAAAATATGATAAAAAGGGTTTCGTACATTGAAGTTACAAGTACCAATGTCAAAGTATGCAAACAGCACATCTGTTATGGAATGTATAATTTCATGCTACAATCTATAGCTAGCTCTGAGTGGTTTTTGTAATTGAGGGATCTTGCAAATAATGTTGACGTTTCAAAAGTTAACCTTTTCAACTTAATTTCACAAGTTAAACAATGTGGTTTAGGATGTGGAATCAGATAAAATAAATGGCTAGGTTACAGGAACTTTGCTCACGGAATATGAAATAGCATATGCGTCAGTAGTTTGTACATTTCAAAATCTCTTTCAAACTCACCACAGATATGCAAAATGCAGAAGAAAGACAGAGATAAATAAAATTTACAGTGGGACTGAAGCCAAAAAACAATATTAAATATTGATTGTATGATACCTATATGAATGCTTAGCACTCTTAAGAGCCAGGGGGAAAAGCTGCCCTGAGTCTTACTGGTTTATACACCACACAGCCTGCAGCACCTCTGCAGAACCTGTCATACACGATTCCATTTGGCTAAGAAAGAATCTCTCCAGGGCTTTCCCCGCTTTTCTGAGAACATCCTCTAGCCATCAAAGCCCAGTCTTTTCACGGAAGCTTCCCTGTTACCATAGCGAGGGAAAGAAGCAGCACCACCTCCACCCCCACCCCCATACCCCCCCCCCCCCCCCCCCCCCCCCACATCCCTCCAGGCTAATCAGTATTCTTTTCCCAAGACAGGAGAGGGAAGAGGGAAGCACAGCCTTCTCTGCATAAAGAGGCCTCCAGCACCCCCAACAGAAAATGCTTTTATGTCAAACAACTCCAAACCTGCCAGAAACTTGATGGCTTTACTCTCTGGTCACCTCTGTTAACAGCCTGATGCTGCCCAAATCCTGGCAAAGTGGCGATGTGGTTACCATTTCATGCTGATCTAGCTTTGTAGACCCCTTTTCCCTTCTTATACGCAGCTATGGAACATTTTTAAAACTACTGAAATGGAGCTGAGAAATTTAGCTAGCTTTTCCCCACAGATTTATTATTCTGCTACCAAGAATATTTTTAAATAAATGGTAAAGACAAGGGTAAAGTCAGTATAGGGAGTGTTAGCACATCTCACAGTCTAAATATGCCCAGGTGCAACAAAGATGAAATGTATAGAGTCAAAGAAAATTTTGGCAGTCTGAGATAATTGCAAACTTTGTCATTAGACCTTTGTCAGGGCAATGTTAAAATAAATAGTGGGGTATCTAGGATATTATCTATGAGAAATGTCCTTGTATTTCTATAACTTTAAGTTAAATTATCTTTTAAAATGATAACAAATCAAAAACATCCATTCACAATGAATTTCAATTTCTCTGCCCAGGGGGGAATTATGTGCTCGAGTTAATATAACATCACTTGTCATAATAACTACACAAAAAAGGCAGGATAAACAAAAACTGATGTTAGCTATAGCTAAATTAATGATAATTTAACCTACTAGTCAAACAAATGCTATTACCATGCCTTGATGTCTGACATAGACATTGGAAAAAACTTTCACTATTTTTCAAGCAAATTAATGCAGTACTATTCCAAAGCAACATTGCCCAGGTTTTCCTTCATTTGTTCATGTAACTTGGCCCTGTGTTTCTTCATCGTACCATCTCTAATAAGGTTTCTTCAAAAGTTTTGTCATAACACAGAGAATCAACAAATGAGTGTGCATCATTCTTGGCATACGAGTACTCATTATTTTGACTCGCATTTTAAATCATTTTGGACTGAATCATTTTGTGCATGCACACATATACACAAACACACACACACACACACACACACACACACACACACTATTTTTTCAAGCAAGTTAAAAAGTCTTATAAAATCTGTCTACAGGTGGAGTTGCAGTCACAGTACAGAATGTGTTGGGATGGTGTCTTTTCATGGATCACCAAGAAGACCAAAAGTGAAACAAATTACTGTGGAATGTGTTTCATAAGTGTATGTATTTAAGATACATTTTTGTAAAAGTCTAACCATTCAACCAATAGAAAGAAGGAGACATTTCCCACCTGAAAATATGGCATATTGGGTTGTGAGGTGTAGCCGTTTTGGTCCAAAACCCCTTCGGTCCAATACCCCTTCGGTGAACACAAATTGCAAAGTGAAATTAACAAAGCTACTTCCGACAGTGCTGTAGCTTGAAACTTAAATAGTTTTTTTTTCTTTTTCATTTTGTATTAAAAGTGAGAGTGAATTTCAGGGACAGATTTTTGGGTATTGCCAAGCACACAACAAGCTGATGACTGTGAAAAGGCTGATTTAGAAAAGCAACAAACTTAATACTTTCAATGGGTTTTATTTATCACAGAACCCTGGAGAATTAGAGCCATTACATTCAGGAGTCCTTCAATAGGTGTTAAAGTTACCACCTGGACCATATTTCCACTGCATGTGTAGTGCACAGGTCAAAGGTAAGAGATTCATGTGGTGTATATCCAAGCAATAGTGGAAGCACATTTGAGTTTTTCTGAAAGCGTCAGTTAATTTGTTATCACAAAAAGTGGCAACATTGAAACATAGGCCCGGGGAACAGAAGTTGAATATATTATGGCTCACAGGCAATGGATTCATTATTTTTCTTTCTCACCAGCAGTCATTAGAATCTGCTTGGAAGGAAGAGGAACACTGTGAAACTGTGTAACTGAAGCCCTTAAACAGGTTGACTTGCTATTGCATAAAATGGGAAAAGAAAAAAACATTGTTGGCCTGCTTCAGCTGGGGAATCGAGGTAATATGTCTGTGGGATTTGGATATATCCTGACTGACTCCGTAAGTCAAATAAATAAATAAACGAAGACAATATCTCCAGAGAGAAGAAGCAATTTTCTATTACAGTCAGGATATTAAAGGCATTGGAAATAATTTCCTCGGGGCTATATGTCCACAGCTAAAAACCCTTTGTTTTATTACAAATGCTTGAGTTTCAAGAATATTTGGACAGACCTGAACTGCCTGGCACAGTGGTTTTTATTTTTTTATCTTATTTTTTTTGTGAGACCAGACAACTGGTGACAGTCCCCACAGGAGATGTAATGACCATGGAAATTAAAATATGGCGTGAATGCAGGTGCATCTGCATCGCATGTATTCTGTTTTCTTTTACTGCCTAATTGCTTTATCAACACTCACGCAGGCGGCACTGTGCAAGAACTGACAGATTATCTAAATCCACATGCAGAGGAAGTCTGAGTGAGATCCTTAGTGCCCCCAATGCTAAGACTCAACATTGATTCAACGTTAAGACTTTTACCATACTATCCCACCACAGTACTGTACTGGCATGTTTTTTTAATCTAATTCAATCTTTGACCATTCATTAATTGCACCATATTTGAAAGAACAGTTTCACACACACCTCATGAAACTTCATACACTGACACAGTAATTATCTCTTTAAAAGACCTGACTAAGTCCTCTGTTTGTTTGTAGCCAAGGTAAGTTTAAAGAATTCCCCTGGGGAAATTCAATTTTGAATTATTTATTTTCCCACCATATGGTTTTATCAACAGGGACTTATCAATGAAGCTACATATGGTAGCTAAAGCAATTGAGCATGTGGGTGCAGCAGCAATATCCACCAGATTTAAACCCAAAATTATGTCCTGTTCCCCAAAGGTCCCAGTCATTTCAGACTGTCTGCAGTCCTACACTGTAGTTGCCCAGGAATGTTACCATATGGTCAAATAAAAATAATAATAAGCACATACGTATATGCATATACATACAAAGAAATAAATACAATGAGCAGCAGAGTAGTGATGGGTAGAGGGTAGAGAGTGAGGGAAGTAGTGTTGCATGAAAATGCTTTTAACTGAGATATGAATGAGAAAACAGTAGTACAATAACAGAGGTGATGAGGGAGGGTCTTTCAAAGTTTTGGGGCCATGGCACTGAAATATGAGCCACCTATAGTGGCACACAGTGCAGCAAATTGCAGTCCAGTGGTTGTAAACCTGCATCTGACGGTTGTATGTTTGATTCCAAGGCATCTTCTAAGCAAATACATTATTTACCTTTCCTATTACGTTCGGGTCTATATGACCCAAAATGACTTTTTGTTTTTGTATTTCAAATTGGCGATTTTCTTCAGCGACCGCCTTTAAGACATCCTAGCAAATTAGGAAAAAAACATGTAAAAAAGATATTTGGAACTTTTATGTTTTTGTATTGACCCGTAACAATACCTTAACACAAATGGCAGTAAAATGCTAACATAATAGAATATAATAAATATAAAAATATTTCTGAGTATGCTTGGAGAGAGAGGGACAGAAACACACAGAGGAGGCAAAGATGAAATTACAAGCAGCAGTTATTGATGAATAAAAGGATATTATGAATCTGGACAAGTGTGAACAAAGGCCAAAGCTGAACAGACTCCAAATGAAAAGCACTGACAATTCTGCTTCATGATGTAAAAAATAAATAAACAAACAAACAAATACATTTAAAATGTAATGTCTGCTGTATAGATCTATAGCCATAAAAAATCATTATGTTTCTACAGTCTGATATGTACGTATGTTTGTCTTACTAGGTGTGTGAGAAACGGTGAACCTTTATCGAGAGAAAACTGACTAGGCCCTTTGGAGATGGAATAATTGAAATTCTGAGCAAAGAATAGCTCTCAGAAAATTTAAGATCAAAAATAGGAGTCTTCAAAGTATTCTTTTCTGACTGAGGAATCACATTCTATTGGTTATGAACTCCCATGCATGCACACATTCTTCAAGATATTATTGTAACGTTCCGTTCCCATCCGGTCCGTTTTCCGTATTTTGCCCTTTCCCTCCGTGTCATGTTTGACTTCCATTATCCGTGTCTTTCCCCGTGCTGCAGACTGGGCGTGTCCCCTCCGTTTGTATTACTCCATTTCTCCACTTCTGCCTCAGCCTATCTCCTCTTTCCATTTCGGCATGCATTCCTCACACTCCGCTCTGTTCAATCACCCATGCATACATTCGCACGCTTTCCTAATTGATACCTATTACACTCACTATTTAACCCACCTGCTGTCTGCTATCCAGTATCTTTGTCTGTCCAGTGTTTGTGCGGCTCTACCTGCCGTGCCTGATCTGCCTTGCTAACCACTACTCTGTTGTTGTCTGCCAGTCTGCAGTTGTTCGCTACTCCCTGTTTGTGTTGCAGTACCCCCGCTTGCCACCTGACGTTGTGCCCGCAGCAGGGCGTTCTGCTCCTCCATTCTACAGCTGTTCCTGCGTCCGGCTGTGGCAACCGCCAGTGTTACGGTTCCGGTTGCACTTGCTGCTGTTTGCCCTGCTGCCTCATCCGGGCCAACCCGAGGTCCGCTGCACTGTCCTGCCCTGCCGTATCTGCCGCTACCCCTTCCTCTGCATCAACTACCCGGTTGCCTGTTACCAGTAACACCCCGGTCTTCCCTTCTCTAACTTCATGCATAACCATAACCGGCTTGTCTGTTATTTATGTCCTCCCTCGCTTCAGGAGACAAGTTCGAAGCATAAATTATTGGATGCCTAGCGCTCCCCCTATCTGTCCCGTCTGTCCAGATCCGCCAAGTTTGGAACAATTCCTGAGTGACCCGCGAAGTCCAGTTCCGGCTTGGAACGACTCCCGGGTGATCCGTCTAGTCCTGTCCCGGTGCGGGGATACTCCTGAGTGACCCGCACAGTCCAGTTCCGGTTTGGAACAATCCAGTTCCAGTCTTGTCCAGTTCCGGTTTGGAACAACCCAGTGTTCCAGTCTAGTCCAGTTCCAGTGTGACCCGACCCAGGGTTCCAGTTCAAAGTCCAGTTCCGGTTTGGAACAACCCAGTGTTCCAGTCTAGTCCAGTTCCAGTGTGACCCGATCCAGTTCCAGTTCAGTCCAGTTCCAGTTTGGAACATCCAGGGTTCCAGTTCAAAGTCCAGTTCCGGTTTGGAACAATCCAGTGTTCCAGTTCAAGTCCAGTTCCGGTTTGAAACATCCAGGGTTCCGATTCAAGTCCAGTTCCGGTTTGGAACAATCCAGTGTTCCAGTTCAAGTCCAGTTCCGGTTTGGAACATCCAGTGTTCCTGTCCAGTCCAGCTCCGGCTTGGAGCAAATTGAAGTCCCGGAGAATCTCCGGACTTTTCTACCTGTGTTTATTCTGTGTACAGCTTGGGACTGCCCCACGCTTTAATAAACAACCTTATCTTGTACCTCTGCCTCCTTGTCGTTGCACTTGGGTTCAGCCCGTGTTCAGGTTCTTGACAATTATAGTGTAGCAAAGAAACAAAGCAAAAATAAATAAATAAATGAAATAAAAACTATTTACCACATCTTTAGCATGCCTAACACAGACTTTAATTTCCTTTCAGAATTTTGATCAGTACTTCACTCAAAAAAGGATCATCCCAAAATCGGGTGACTATTTGAATTAGCCAGAAACCGATGCTCCCACTATTACATATTTGAATTGTCTTCACATTTATTTGTCTCATACACAACGCCTGGCTGAAATATCTTGGTTTCATCAGATTGAGAAAAGAGTAATAACAAATGCAGAGCCAAGATAAGTGAGATAAGATGCTTGAATTATAGTTTTCCTCAGTGGACTAGAGTACGTTAGCAACCGGAGTCGATCAGACTCTGCATTTCATTACGCATGCTAACGGAGCATTGAAATTGATCAATTATATTCATTTTCCACACTTAATTAATTAACAGAGATTTCACAGATATTAAAAACAGACTGTGTGGTCCGCTTAATTCTCCTGCAGAGACAGAGGAGTTGTAATCGCATACATTCAAAATCAAACCCTTTGCTCAGCGTTCATATTCTCCCCTCGGTTTTACTTCTCTCAGCTGTTTGAGTAAAAGCAAGGATGGTTTCAATTTTAACTTTACCCAGACACTAACCGTGTTCACAGCAGGAACTGTCTGACCCCACAATCAGCTAATTGAGAACGGCTCAGTTTCAATTTTAGTTTCGTAAGACGTATTTAGACTGTTTCAGAGCCTGATTTCTCTTAGCCTAGATGGCAAGGCCCATTGAGTCCAGGGTAGAGGACCATAACTTAGTGACGGTGGTGTGAAATCAAACAGTAGTGGTCAATGTGTTAAGCCACATCAAAATTACCTTAGAGAATGTCTGTGGCTTTGGAGTAGCCAACATTTTTTTATAGGAGATTTGGAGTGTCAAACATATTTTAGTTTAAGGGCATGTTTGTACGTTTTATGTGGCACAGTTACGGGTTTTCCTGAGAGATCATCCAAGGAATTTCAGGAATGTTAGGAGACAAATTAATTAATTCAGTCTAAAATGTTTCTTAGATCATTAAAAGATTAATTCTCATTTTAGGCAAGAATGGCAGGCAAGACTCAAAATTATATTTTAATTTTGTTAATAGTTTTATTAACATTCATATCATGTTGACATTGAGTCAAATTGACCCCAAGAGTTTAAACTGACACAAAACTATAACCTTCTGTGTCACCTTTTGTGTGTCTTCCAATAGACTAACAATAATTTTATACCTAAAAATATTTGATGAAACATCTCACTTTAGAGCCTGAGGTAAGGGAAAGTTAATGAAGTTTAAAACCTGTAAGGGAAAGTGTCACCAGAATCACCCACAAAAAATCAATGATAAAATTTTTTTAAAAGGTTATATATTTTCTTATATTCTACACAGCTACCCCACAAATGACCCCACACAACACCTTTGTATACAAGGTTGGTACAGGACTTTTGAAAACATTGCATGTTTACTATTTCATCCCAACAAAAGTCATATAGCGTCAAGATGGAAAAATAAGGTTAACTGGTTTTTAAGGGACATCAAAAACTGAATTGGGTCAAATTGACCCCAAACATAATATGAGGGTTAAGTAAAAAAAATAGTAATTAATAACTTTGGGTTATAATCAAGAGTTATGAATAACCATTCTGTTCTTTTCTTTATTTAAGTGAACTGCACTTGGCTATGTACCTTAAAGGGATAGTTTGGAATTTTGGACATAATGTCTCAATTACGACTTACCCATGATGTAGTTGATTGATGGAAACCATTTTCAGCTAATTCCATGCTGTCCCTTCTTTTGGACATACACACGTTGCTAATGCTAGTGCAACTCTAAGGTAACCGGTAGCATCCACTACCAAACGCACTTAAACACTCCACAGTGCACCCAAAGCAAATAAAATACGACGACAGTCTATCTGGGTTATTTTGAGTGTTTATGCCATCATTTTTTAAGTCAAACTATCGTTGAATCCTTTACTTTGTGCTGACCTATATTCTCTGTGGAGGTACGGCGGCGGAGCGAACGTGGCCATTGCAACTTGTTGCTCTTCTTTGTTGTTGTAGTCGACCAGTGCTGGCAATACATTTGTAGGTAACGTAAAGTATCGCTCCCCAGATAGACTGTCGTCATATTTTATTTGCTTTGGGTGCACTGTGGAGTGTTTAAGTGCATTTGGTAGTGGATGCTACCAGTTACCTTAGAGTTGCGCTAGCATTAGCAACGTGTGTATGTCCAAAAGAAGGGACAGCATGGATTTAGCTGAAAATGGTTTCCATCAAACAAATACATCATGGGTAAGTCGTAACTGAGACGTTATGTCCAAAATTCCGAACTATCCCTTTAAGGTAACTAGGATGTGAATTTAAAAAATAAAAATAGAATCCTGTCTTGCCTGACATTCTTGCCTAAAATTTAAATTTTTTTAATGACAATGGCCATTTCTAATGACAATGACTCCATCGTTGCAGTCTATTAGCTGAATTTTCATGTGTCTGAATATTTATTGCAGTTGAGTACCTGTCTCTCTGGACAGCTACTCAACTAATCACAGTCAGGGTGATTAACAGATGTCATAGATGCCGTTGCACACATTTACAATGATCAAGTTTTACCCTAGTACCAAATGATATGTATTCAGTATTTCCAAGGTGTAGCGAAAGTATATTTTTCTCAGGTGTGTCTACTGATTTTGGATTATCTTGCACTCAGAATCGGTTCTCCTGAGGCGACTGAGTTTTTTTTTTTTAATGAATCACCAGTTCCTCTCCACATAAAAGCTATTGACAGGAGCAGGCTGATGGATCTCCCAACATGCTGGAGTTATTTGACAGAAACTGATGCAATGGGTTAAGAACAGGCTTTTATTACATCCCCGTAAAGCTGAAATCAAAGCATTTTGAGCCGGCTTTCTTCATAATTTTTACCTTATTTTCATCACAGGCTCAGACTGAATTTGAAATGCCTCTCCACTCCTGGTATTACCTATATCTCGCTGACAAACAGGACCAGGGGATTTAACAAGTGGTTTTGAAGATTGCCATGACAATGATGGAGCTTTCAAGGCCAGGGACTGTCTGTTACATGTGTGTAGGTGGTGAATATCATGTAAGCTCTCATTTTGGCAGTTATACTCTACCCGGGACTTCTTCCAGAAGCATCAGAACTCAGACACGCCTTGGGGGAAGCAATACCATATTTCTAATTTGGCTAATGCGTAGAAATGGGTCAGCAAATGTGTGTCCTCAGTAGCCAAACACGGGCCTTCATGCATGGCCCAGCCTGTGTTACCATGACAGCATGATCAGAGAGGGGAGAGTGAATAATGTGTTATCTTTGCAAGAGGTCAGCTGGACAGACTGTCCTTTGTGTGCATGGTGCTCTCAGAGTCAAACACAGGACATAAAACACACACACACACACACACACACACACACACACACACACACACACACACACACACACACACACACACACACACACACACACACACACACACACACACACACACACACACTCTCTCTCAGCTGAGCCAAAGAAAGCAGTGATTGCTATTTGTTGGCAATCTCATTTTTATTTATACACCTTTTGACTTTGAGAGTGCGCTGTTAATAACTTTCTATCTGCTACACCATTTTGTTATTCCCTGACAGGAATGCTATTGTTGCCGATATAAGCATTCCTTGTTCCTGTTCTGGAGGTGGGGGTACTTTGGGTCCAAATCAATGCCAGTCTGTTCCCTGCATCCCCTCTGCCAGGCAAACCTGCAGACTTATGCTAGAGCACAGCAGTGGAGCAATTAATTAGCTGACAAGGCTTTCCAGGTCAATACTGTAAAACGACGCTGCCAGTTTCTTTGTGTTTGTAATGGACACAGACACAAACACACAATGAACCAAGTTACTGAGGTAATCCCCCCCCCCCCACAAATATAAAGGAAAAAAATGAATGGGGGTGGGGGTGGCTATGCCATTAAGGCACTGTTTTAGCACATAAATGGGTCCCAGAGTCTGGTTTCAAATAATAGACCATGCATGCCAGTACCGACTGTGACCTGCAGAATTCAGGCTGATGCACATTTGGCTTCATCACTGCCCAGGGATGGGAGGGTTTCAGTCAGCTGACATCACAGTTAGTGATCATGCACCAGCAACCTCCATTAGTCAGTCAGTCATCCACAATTCCTCCTGTTGATCTGCAGATGAAGTGTCTTTCAACTTGTGTTCATTTCAACTCATGTACGAGCCCAACTTGCAAACCACGGTGCGATAAGAAGTGGTGGCTGACATCACGTGCTTCGGAGGAGAGCACATGCGTGTCTGCACTCTCCCAAATTGACTTCTCCAGAGCGACTTAGACAACTTACGTTCTTTACATACAATCCATTTATACAGCTGGATGTTTACTGAAGCAATTAAAGTTACGTAATTTGCTGAAGGATACACAGGTAGTGCCCCAGCTGAGAATACAACCTACAACCTTTTGCAGGCCCAGTTCCCCAACCATTACGCTACACTGCTGCTATTTGCAGTGATTGGTCCTGTGTGACATACAGCAGTAATTGATCGAGTATATAAACGGGACAGCGGCTTCTATACAGACCTGCCCATAAACATGACCGATCAACAGAGAAGAGGAACAATAGTAGCTTCACTTCACTTTTTGAGAGTGAGCTGTCATCACCATAAAGTGACTCCATATAAGGCCAGACAATTACTTCCATTGACGTTAATTTTGTCAGTTCAACTGCCTTTAATATTTTTACCAATACATCAACAAAAAGTCACATCCAACACGTTAGAAAAACAAGCTTAGTGGATGTTGACAGCGTTTTATGATGTTTTTTTTTTGACAATGGAAAAAAGTTAATGGGCTCAAAAAGCGTCTTGTTTTGATACATTTTGAAATTGTATTGTACCTACACTAAGGGGATTTTTATTTGTCACCATGTGGTTTTGTTTTAGTATTGGTGGTTTTGCTTGTCGCCCAGTGGCTACGTCACCTACTGACCAGGAGCTCCTAATCGAGCGTGCCCATTTTGTTTTTCTTGCTGCCCACTTCCTATATTTGTTCTGCCACTCAGCTGAAAGTATTTAGCAGGTGCAATCAGTGTCTATTGGCAGTGCTAGTAATGCTGATTTGACCCCTGAGTCCAACCATCAGCTGTAATTGTAATTACATCGGCTGGGTTCCTGGTCTTGTTTTGGAAACTGAGATTGGTGGAATTAACGTCTGGCATTGCGCTGACCAGGACCCCATGTTCAATACAACAGGCTATTAGTCTAATTAAACCTCAGAGATGGTTAAAAACGACAGTTCCGGTTTTCGTGTCTTGCCCGACAATTATTCCCTTCACCTGTTTTGCGTTTCCTGCGGGCTATAAATACCTCAGGACTTCTGCATTTCCGCACTTCGAGATTGTCTTTGCTATGTTGACGTACGAAGTCGGTAAGGTATAGGAATTTTGGTCGCTGCATTTCTGGTTTGTACTAATTCCGGTTATAAAGATTTAAGATTAGATTGGTTTTCTCTTTCCTTTCCAATCTTTCTTTATCCTTTATTCTTTTTACCTGTTGCCAGTTGTGTTCAGCTCTTTTGCCACAAGAGCTTTGGCTAACAGGTTTTTTCTATTCTTTTCCTTCACTCGTTTTTTCGAGTTTTGTTTCATCATCTCTTTTTACACCTAATTATTTAGTGCGTATTAAATTATTGATATTAAAATTAAATATCAATGCATTTTATTACTATTATTAATGATAAAACAATCCTAAGATATAAAAAGCATAAAACAAGTATAATAAATATAAAATAAATTAAAATAATAACAATGGTGTTAAAATAAAAAGGTGGAATTAATTGAAAGCTAAATCATAAAAATGGGTTTTGAGCTGTTTCTTAAAATGCTTTTTGTATCTTATTTTAGCTTCCATCAGAGGTGTCGTCTTTTGTCTTTCTCAAGGTACTACTGAAATGACTATTATTAATTATTAACCCTCCTAAAAATATATGCAGGCATTTAACAGGTTAGCATAGTTACACACTTTGCAACCCCTTTATCAACACAAGCATGTAACACTTACGTAGGTGAATTACATTGCAAAAGTAGTTTCCAAAAAAAAGATTCCACTGATGGCATGGTTCTATATGCTTTGAGCTTTCCTTTTCTTATTTCTGGCATAAGTTTCTCAGGAATCCAACAATGGATTTTCCTCCATTTGCTGCAAATAAAAACGTAATAGTTAGCCCAAAAGTGAAACTCTCTAAAAAAAAGTGCACACTCTAATTATTAAAACCACAGTCGAGTGAGATTAGTTGAGGGTTTTTTTTCCCATTCTATAATCAAACTCCTTTTAACAGAAGGGAAACCTTAGCTGCCGCACAAATCCTGTTTAAGTGGGTTCACTGCTGCTGTGTCATTGGCAGGGACACGAGCAGCTACTAGATCACACCAAAACACTGCTCCGTGCTACGCTGTTCATTTACTCCCACTTTTCAATTTGCTGTAATTTACAAAGATTCTTTTACCTCCAGTATTACCACCATCAGGCTCATGGGAACTGGGAATGTGATCATTCAATCTAAACTTGGCTTTCTCAGAGTGTGGAATTCAGTGCAAGCCCAGACTTGCCCCTTAGCTGTGACGACACCCCCCTCAGCCCTGTGCCACCTACAAATTGAGTTTACCATGGTATATCTTGGTATATTCGAGTGCTTTGCTGTACTCCAGATAAAATCTATTCTCCTTTGCACTCTCTTTTACGGGAATGGCGATACAACAGACTGCCTGTCCCTGATGTGACCTGGGGCTAAGCAGCTTTACCTTGTTTTTGACTCTTGGCCGAACTCGTGTATTGAATGGGACATCTCGCTATGGAAAGGGACGGAGTGGGAGTCGCTGAATCTGGCCGATGGGATTTAATCCTTCCTCTGTGTCTCAGTGCCTCGCACTGGAGGCTCAGTCTTTTGCGTGTCAATGTTTTGCTGCAAGGTGTGTGAGTGTGTGGGAGGATTGATGTAGTGGTTGTGTCCCCTCTTTTCCCTCAATCACAAATGTGAGCAAGGCATTGGAGGGTGGTGTCATGTTGCTAGGCGACATGAAGATTGACGAAGGATGGGGGGTAGGCGTAGGGGTGGGGGGCATTTATAAACCCATTATCCTGCGCTGCTGCCAGGGCCAGAGTCGGTTGGAAAAGCAATTTGGTGTCGGGAACGGAGGCCAAATGCCAACAGAGAAAGGCAGAGTTAAAAATGGCTTGGTGCTCTGAGTGAGATGACTTGAGGTCTGATGTTATTCCTCATCCGGCTCTGTCCTCTCTGCTTTGAGCAGTGCTGCTTTCCACATGCCATAGCTGTCCATTCTTAATATCTAGACGTTGACAAGAGCTCAACACAGCCAAAGGCACCTGTAGTCCACCACAGATGGATCAATAAAAAAAATTGTCTGAAAGAAAACTGCTGTTTTCTTATTTTTCAGATGTACAGTGTATCCTAATACATTCGTGTGGTCCAAGTTTCCCATTGGCAATGACAAAATTAACTTCTGCTATAATCAGTGAAAGTAGCAATAGTGGATTCAGATTCAGACTTTAGTTTAATCCCAGAGGGCAACTGAGGTGGCAGTGTGGCATAATTGTTAGGGATATTGGGCTGTAGTTGTTAGGGACATTGGACTGTAGTTGTTAGGGAATTAGCCTGTAGTTGTTAGGAACATTAGCCTATAATGCCCAGATGGGGCACCGCTGTTGTACTCTTGAGCAAGGTACTTATCTCAAACTGCCTCAGTAATATCTTGCTCTTAACGTTATTCGTGTCGTTATTCTGTGGATTTCATTTTGATTCATGTTACAAAATAAGGAACCATTGTCGCTATACCATTGGGATCATAAAATAGTTTATAGAGATAGAATTGTGAGTAATAACACTTTCAAACAGTATATAGTGTGACCAAATAATTTAACAATTTCACTGTAAAAAAATGCAATGAATGCAAATAAACTATAAACCACTCCAGGCCAGTGCTAGTTGAGGGGTTAAAAATATTGTTTAAAATGTGATTGCAGTCCCAGTCAAATTGGCATTGCTAATGGCAAGTAAAAGCAATATCCCATTAATCTCTCAGTCCATGGGCCCAGTGCTAAAATCAATATGTTGTGTTCCAGGTGTACATTAGGGAAATTTGTCAGACAGACACTTGAACCTGTGAAGAGAGGATTTCAGCCTGCTTGCATGTGGGTCATGCTGGGTGTGACCACAAAACAGATTACACCAGGAAGAGGAAATGGGATTAGGATTGGATGACATATACAAAATCTCCCTTGATCACTCCTTAATCAATTGTGTGTAGCTCAGGGGTTAATAATCCTCACATCCTGGAATACGTTGCACCCCCCCCCACCCCCCCCCCACCCCCCCCACATTAAGGGTTATCAGAATACCACCCCCACCCCACCCCCCTCCCCCAACTATGGCTCAAAGTCAAACCCAAATCGTGTTTGATTTCTGCCTCAACAATGTTACATCGGCTGAAGACAAGACACTCCCGCTGCCTAATCCTATGTCAACGAGAGGCCATCCAGGGGCTAACCCCAGAATAATGTTAATCCTCTATTTACTTTAACATTGTTTTTTGCTGATATGGCATGCTGAAATAGTCTACAAAAACTGAACTATAACCCCCCACCTTTTTTTTTGTTTCTCCCTGTTTTACTGTATTGTCTCATGAATAAATAAATAGTACGAACCTTCCACAAATCAGTTGAGATTCACAAATATTGTTTGTATCGTACAAACAAAATAATTAGCTCACAAATACAAATTATTGGTTCACAAATAGTACACATCAGCATGACGTCACAACAATAACTAACTTATGTCCAGGTGGATAATACCAGAACACACAGAACCATTGGGGTATTTTTGGTATTTTGGGGTACAACTGGCCGATAGATTACTTAGGACAAGAGACAACCTTTTGCCATTTTCACTTGCCTTCACTAACATTAGTTTTATCGTTGGCATGATATGATATGATAGATAGCTTATGTTACATATCGATAGATTTATCCACAGTTAGCTAGCTAGTATCTATTACAAACATTGTGGATAAATACCAGCTATTTATTTATTCATTTATTTATTCAGTTAAGATGGTTATGTGGTCAGAAAGGTAACCACCTGGAAGTATTGTGAAATCCTTTGTTTACAAACTGTTCGGATTTGTCCTATATGTTTTAGCACTCAAACAAATCTCTCCCGAACAGACACAATGTGATTGGTTCACAAATAAATGTAACTGGTTCACAAATAAAACAGCCGGTTCATAAATATGGTTTTGCACTCACAAACAAATTTCAGCCGAACAGACAAATGTAATAATACTGTAATGGGGGCGTGACGTGTGAGGTAGGAGGAGCCAAACGCAGCAAGGGGATTCATTAAGCCCTAAGGCCACTAAGGCGGGAAACCCCGCAGTTAAGGGAGGGAGACAAGACAATGAACAAGCCTACCGACGCTACTATCCGGCTCACTGTCACACGCCAATAAGTAGAAGCGCAACGACAGGTTTCTCATTAGCCAGAAATAATACGCGCCCTGTCTCGGTAACGAGACGCATAAGAACGGGCGAGTAGCGTAATTGCACAAATAAAACATCCAGTCAACAAACACTGCAAAATAATACGATAGTATATGAGGAGGCGAAAGGAACAGAGATCTAACGTTCCAAGGCTACTCTCAGACTCGCAGTCACACACAAACATGTCCACAACATCGCCCAATCTTCCCTATAGGAAGACATGTACCGAAGGACGAAACAGAACTACAGTTCCGAATAAAATCGTCAAAAGCTCCATGTACGGAGACAGGTACTGAAAGGAACGAACAGGACAGGCTGCACCGGACATTTACCGGCTAAAAGACCAAAGTGAGATTAGTAGAAAATAAACGCCCTACCTCTCCATAAAGAGGAATGTAACGAGGCGAACAGGAACAGAGATTTAACGTTCCATGGCTATTTCCATAAGCTCGCAGTCACATGCAACGACCATGAAGCAGGAACAGAAAAAAGCCAGGGGAGATGAGTCCTAATAACTACATCTACATAGGCAAGTACACCAGGGGGGAAGAGTCCGGATAACTACATCCACATAGGCAAGAATGCCAGGGGGGAAGAGTCCGGATAACTACATCCACATAGGCAAGTAGGCCAGGGGGGAAGAGTCCGGATAACTACATCCACATAGGCAAGTATGCCAGGGGGGAAGAGTCCGGATAACTACATCCACATAGGCAAGAATGCCAGGGGGGAAGAGTCCGGATAACTACATCCACATAGGCAAGTAGGCCAGGGGGGAAGAGTCCGGATAACTACATCCACATAGGCAAGTATGCCAGGGGGGAAGAGTCCTAATAGCTACATCCACATAGGCAAGTCCCGCATTACTCCAGAAAACGTAAAGAGGTAAACGCCCGATCTCCCAGGAGAGAGAAACATTTTACAGGCGAGCCGACGGAGCACCGTCGTCTCATAACTTTACTAGCAAAAATGACTAACACAAGCTTAGTAGAAAATAGCACGCACTGCCTCTCAATATAATAAAAAAACCCTGACTCCCAACAAAGGGGAAACGTAGTCCACGAGAAGGAGACAAAACAGGGAACAAATGTACCGAAGCTACTAACCGGCTCACTGTAACACACAAATGAGTAGAAGCTCAAACGCCTGGTTTCTCAGTAAGAAAACCAAACAAGGCGAACGGAACAAAGAACTGCTACCCTATACTTCTACGAGCTAAGCAACTCAGTAAAAGCGTGAACGCCCGATCTCCCAGGAGAGAGAAATATTTTACAGGCGAATAGAGCAGAGATCTGCGGTCCCATACTTCTACGAGCTAAGTAACTAAAGAGCCAGCAAGAATAAACGTCCTGCCTCAGTAATGAGACGTTAGAATAGGCGAGTAGCACAAATGGTACAAATAACAAATAACGCCCTGGCTCACCATATGGATAAAGCCCTACATCTCAGTAAGAGGAAAGGTAACGAGAAAAAGTAAGGACCAGGAAGCGGCGACTGAAACGAGCATGAAAAAAAGGAATTTAACCTTAAAGCTCAACGCACATAGGCAAGTCCCGCAAAACTCCAATCAAACAAAAGGGAGCAAAAATGGTCTCCTAAAATACCATACTGGCTAAGCGATAAAAGGGCAAAAAATAATACCACACACTAAACAGTACAAATAATACCAGACAATACAAAACAACATCGAAGCCCTGAACGAAGGAAACGGGAGGCTTATATAGCTCCAAGGTGACCATGCACAGGTGTGGACGCCGACAGAAGCTCCGCAATCAAAGCAGGGCGGAGCAAGCATCCACCAAAAGGGAAGCGCCCTCGCGTGGCCACCGAGGAAAACGACCGCATGGGAAAAAGAGTCGAAACCCATGAGAAATACATTGTAATTTCTAATCTAGACACATGTTATTTCTTCTGATAAGATTTACCAGTGTATGGGCATTTGTTTGACAATGACTCGATGTGCATGTATGCATCGCCTGGCATGTGTAGAATCTCTTGTATTAATTTGTGGATTTTTGAAACAACCCTCACGGCAAGACATGCAAATATATCCACAAATAGTTATTTTTTTCACAGAGTTTACTCCAGGCAATCAGATTTTTTAAACATCCTTTCGTTATTGCCTACATTACTCCAACAAATCACAGCACGTGTGTGCTCACTTCAACCAACCAATCCCTTTGATGAGTAATTTTATATATATATTTTTATTTCTTAATAATTTGGCGCCCAGCACGGGGCCATCTATATCCAATTCCCTCCCCAATTTGGAATGTCCAATTGTCTCCCCAAACCACGTTCATGAAACAAGCCCACTGCACTGGACACACAGGTATCTTTACCTCAGTGTAAACCCACAGAGCGGAATCGAAGGAAGACTGCCCTACCCTTTGATGAGTAATATGTAGGATATCTAATATTTAGATATAAGTAAACTACCTGGCTCCTCCATCTCTTGCTCCCCCCCCTCTCCTTCTGTCTCTCACTCACTCACCCCCACAAACATCAAAGATAAGCCAGTCTTTGTCATAAATGACCCCCGCCCCCTTCTCACACAGGGCAGGGATGCCCTTCCTGTGGAGAATAAGGTATTTATGGGGGCTAAAATTATTTAACCTTACGACCTGATTTAGACTTTGTTTTGACTTGTTAGTTGATCCACCAGGTTACTGTTCGACTTACCTATCAGAGAATTTGTTGATTTAATTGATGATTGTAATTTTTAATAATAATTATTAAATTAACCTACATTCAAAATATTTTACATGATTTAAGTGAGGGGTTCTAGCAAGCAATATCGCTTGTGTTCAATATTCAGTGCCGAACATTTTAACAAGGGCATTGACTGTTGGAACTGCTGGATTCAGAAAATACACATTTTACCGAATCCTCACTTACCCGACAAATAAAACAAGGTTTTTACAAGCGAACGACACCTTCAAACCTTAGAGTAAATGAGTGGGTTTGATTTAGTGAACCGGTGCGCCGTTACACCAAGGGGCCAAAACCGGGCTTTCGTTTTGAAGCTCACTTCCTGGTTGGGCTGGGAGCGGCCATAGTGCCGTTGCTCACTAGCGCCACTGCGGTTAGCTCCCACAACCGCAAGCAGCCAAATTGTGGGTTAAGTATCAATTGCTCCATACCTGTATAACCTTATCAATTTAGATATTAATTTAGCTATTCCACCCCCTCCCGTAAGCAATCGCCATACTCCCCTTGCCATGAACGTTACCCTGGCTTAGCAATGCTGGGTTAGCTAGCTAGCAATATGGGCATATGTAACTGGTGGGTATTAATTTTTTTTAATCAAAGGACAGATTCGGGCGGGTATTATGAACAATAGCCTAATGTTATTAGTCTAAGTTATTTGGTTGTTTAGGCCTATATAAGGTCTATGGAACAAGCAAAACCTTAAGATTAAGAATATGTGCGGGGAATAGAGCCAACATGTTGGGATGTTTAAAATAAAACCAATAATTTATCAGAAAAGAAAAGAATACGGAGTCTGCGTTTGTAGGCTAAATGTCTGCAATGTTTGTGATTAGGTTACAGGATGCAGATGATAGTTAATGCCAGCTATGATGTAATGTAGGCTACTATGCTTTAGCTAGTGTGTGAACCCACTGACCTACACTGACCTACAATATAGTTCATGGCAATAGCGTTACCTTATTTCCGTCCGTGTGCAGTGCGTCAAGCTTGGCTACCGAGCTCATGAACCCACTAACCTACAATGCCTACTTTATCTGGAACAGTTTTCAGAACGGGGTTTCATGCTGTGGAAAACCGTGACAGACGGCTCACCAGGACACCCAGCTTTACTGGTGAGCCGCCCCTCTTTGGGCGTATGGGACAGGTGCGTAGGACGTAGCCAGCTTGACCACAGTAGAGGCAGGCGCCTGCTTGAATTCTTCGGAGCCGCTCCTCTGGAGATAGACGTACCCTGCCCAGCTGCATGGGTTCCTCAGTTGGAGTCACAAGGACTAACTGTGAACCAGGGCAACCGGGTTGGTACGGGAGTACTGGTCAGGAGGAACGCCACGCCCCGTCTTCTCCCTCTGGCGTGCCTGCAACCAATTTCCCACTTGGATGGATAGAGAGATTAGGTCATCCAGGGAATTGGTGTCATCCCTCATCGCCAACTCATCCCTAAGGACCTCCCTCATTCCGTTGCGGAACACCTCTTGAAGCGCCATGTCATTCCAGCCAGACTCCATGGCCAGCGTCCGGAACTCAACCACAAACTCGGCAGCACAGCAGGACCCCTGGCGGAGGTGGAGGCATCTCTGCCGCATATAGGATAGTCAAATACTTTCCTTATCTCCGAAACAAATGTCAGGTAATGGGAACTGGCTGGAGGCTGGCTGTCCCAGATAGCAGTGGCCCAGTCTTGCGCACTCCCCCCAAGACAAGCCATGATGAATGCGATCTTCGCTTAGTCAGCGCGGTAGGAGCCGGGTTGCATGCCAAAGACAAGATCGCACTGTATCAGGAAACCCCTGCATTTCCCCAAATCGCCATTGTAGCAATGCGGGGTTCCCTAGTCAGGGGAAGCGGTGGCGTTGCAGGCTGCACGGAAGCGGGACGACTGGGTGGTGCCACAGGAACTGGAGGAGGCAAGCTAGCGGACATCAGCAAAACCTGGGACCCCCATCTGACCCACTTCCACGGAGAGGGACTTCAGGGTCTCCATTATGTCCCGGAGTAATTGCTTGTGCTGGCCAATCATTGCCCCCTGACAGGCGATGGCGTGGCAGAGTCCATCACTGGCTAGATCATTCTGTTATGGCAGTGTGCAATATTGGACCCAAATGCAGGATTCAGAGACAGACGGCTGGTTGAACTCCACGCAGGAGACTTTATTACACAAGACTACCCACACAAGGCAGCAGGCAGGCAGGATACAGGCTTGGGCAAAGCAGGGCAGGGCTGGCGTAGGGACGGAACCGGGATGAGGCAGGTGGGCAGGAGGGCTGGAGCTGGGCTGGACAGGAGCAGGGCTGGACGGGGACAGGCAAGGCAGGCAGGAAAACCGGAGCAGGGCTGGACGGGGACGGGCAAGGGCAAGGCAGGCACGAGAACTGGAGCAGGGCTGAATGGGAACAGGCAGGACAGGCAGGAGAATACAAACTGGATGGGTACACAGGACTGAACACAGGAACGAGGTGCAGGCAGGGAACAGACAGGAATCAAAAAAGGCTGGAAAGTAATATAACAAGCACAAGGCAGGGCACAAGACGATCTGGCACAGAACAAAGAAACAGGGGAGACTATACGCCAGATTGACGACGAGACAACAAGGAACAGGTGAGACGAGAACACATGAGGAAACACAATTCAGGTGTGAGAGCTCGAGGAACACAATCGGGGAAAGGGAAAACACGGAACGGAATACACATAGAGACAGAGGCACGGGACGTGACAGTATGAACGTGACTAATACCACACATTCAATGCGAATAAATGACAGTAAAATTGAGGATGAAAATTAAATGTTATATTATAAAACATTAGCAACTTAAGGAAGTTTATCACAAGTTTGTTTTGCAAAATAGTGGGTTTGGTCATACTGTGCCTGGACCATGAAGACTATGTCCGGTTGACCTGCTCCCAAAAACGTCACTTCGGCTCCACGGAGCAGACGCAGGCTGTGTCCGAATACGAGAAAAAAATAAACAGAAAGGGAAAATAACTCCCGGTGTACAGCCAAAGTATAGCAACCCAGAAAAGTGGGCGAAAAGCTTGCAGACTGGAGCAGGAAATAGGAGAAAATGAAAGGCCTCTAGCGCAAATAACGAATGATCAATATTAAAGAGGCGAGAACGAGAAAAGGTAACAAAGGTTACTGCCTCAGAGAGGACAGGGGAAAAACCAAGGCAAGGAAAAGAAAGTGCAAATGCGAAAAAAGCTCCTAATAAAGAATATCTAACGCGCACCTACAGGCAAGTCCCGCGTTACTTTTTAGCAAAGCTTAAAAGCAAAGTGGTCGTCTGAACCTGTTACCGGCTTTACATGGCTAAGTAAGACACAAAAGCACAGAACCAAGAAGTAGCTGCGCTTAAATAACTAGCAGATGCTAGCACAGGTGAAACGAATGAGTGAAGGTAGGCGGAAAGGAAACAAAATGGAAGGCCCGAAAGGAAACGTCCGCAGAACAGAAACGGCGAGCTGCAAAACCATGACAGGACCCCCCCCTCTAAGGATCGGCCCCAGACGGTCCCTCAGAACCATGCCTACGAAAATCCTCTATAAGTCCCAGATACAAAATGTGCCTGGACGGGACCCAGCAGTGTTCCTCAGGGCCATAGCCCTCCCAATCCACGAGGTACTGCTTCCCTCTGCCCACACGTCTCTCGGCCAGGATACACCGTACAGTATAAGCCGGGCCCCCCTCAATAAGCCGAGGAGGAGGCGGCGGTTTCTCGGTAGGAGCTAATGCGCTAACCAGCACCGGCTTAAGTCAGGAGAGGTGAAACGTAGGGTGAATCCTCATGGACCGGGGCAGCTGAAGGCGCACCGTAACCGGGTAACCTGCGGATAATCTTGAACGGTCCCACGAAGCGCGGGGCGAGCTTGCGAGACTCCACTCGCAACAGAAGGTCTCGCATAGACAGCCAAACCCATTGCCCTACACGGTAGGACGGAGCCGAGCGGCCGCACCTATCAGCCAATTCCGTCTGCCTAGACGTGCAGGAGAGATGCGTAAACTTTTTTCCATACGGCCTGACATCTACAGACAAAGGAACCCGCAGATGGTACCTCTATGTTCCTTTCCAATTCGGGGAACAGAACCGCCTGTACAAAAAATCCATCGTCCGATGGACGCCAGGATGACCCGTAATGCAGGAGGAATGTCCCCACTGCAGTACCTGACTCCATATCCTGGAGGGCACAAACAGGCAATTAGGAGGTCCCCCACCCGGACCCGGGTCCCGACGCTGGGCTTCTAGCACAAGGAGTTCAATGTCCCATATAACCGGGGCTAGAATCCACGCAGTGGGAACAACAGGCTCCGGTGGGCGGTCATCCTTGGACCGGTCAAAAAGTTAAACCGGGCAAAGAACAAGGATGAGCGGGCCTGCTGTGAATTACATCGCTTGGCGCCCTGAATGTACTCAAGATTTTTGTGGTCCGTCCACACAGTGAAGGGGTGCTCGGCTCCCTCAAACCACTCCTCCAGCATCAATTTCCCTGAGAGGAGCTCCCGGTCCCCCACGTCATAATTCCTCTCAGCCGGTATAAGGCCACGAGAGAAATAGGCACACGGGTGAGTTTTCTGATTCAGGAGAGATTGTGGGGATAAAATGGCCCCTACCCCAACCTCAGATGCATCTACCTCTACCACAAAGGGGAGGGAGGGGTTGGGAGTGATAAGGATGGGCTCAGAGCAGAATCTCCTCTTTAACTCTATGAATGCAGCCTCAGCCTTAGGGTTCCATTGGAAAAATTTACAATTAAAAATTAAAAAAATTAAAAATTAAACAATTAAAAGTTTGCAAATCCCAGGAATCGCTGCACCTGTTTTACCGAGTCTGGGTTGGGCCAGTTCCTGACTGCTGAAACCTTCTCGGGGTCCATCTGAAATTTTCCTTCAGAAACAATAAACCCCAGGAAGGAAACCGAGTTCGAGTGGAAGACACACTTCTCAGCCTTGATGTAAAGTTGAGCTTTGAGAAGTGCTTTTAACCCTATAAACTTCACCCCTAGTGGTTGAGACGCATGCGACTCAGTTACAGTATTCATGTTCATCTGAAAATATACACTACAGCTTTAAGAAAACCCCGAAAATTTTGACGCAGTATTTTTTTAAACGGTAGCCTCTTGCGAAAACCGAAGCTTCTCCAGTTACACTGCCGTGCAATAAATTAGGAGGGTGCTATTAGTAGCCCACAGCACTTATGATCCTCCTCTGGCTACAGCCACAGAGTGTAAAATGCATCAAATGCACCGTTTATACACGCTAAGAAAATCATGTTGACGTATAGAAACAATAATATTTTTTTAAAACGTTGTACAAATGAGTATTCGCCGTTTTCCCTTGCTTACTGTACTATATACAGTACCTGATACACTTTCGGTTTAGAAGACACCTCATTTTCTGCTCCAAAATCTCTCGTATAAATATGTTTAAGAAACCAAGTACTTACCAGTATATTCAGCTACAGCTGTTTTCTCATGAACCCTGAAGAGTTTATCTTGTTATATTTTGCCAAAGTCCCGTACAGTCGACATTTCCGCAGTGACCACCTCTCGCACTGAGGGCTGAAATACGTTGCTGTACTTGTGTGAATACACACGCGCTTTCGTACGTTCTTTTTTAAACGTATTTAAATACATTAGGCGACGTATGTTATGGTTATTATATATATACTGTATGTGACTATTCTGAAATAAATGTATTCTGTAGCAAATTTCTGAATGATACAGCTTCTTCTTCAGTTCAAACTTAAAACCATGGATTTTGCAGGGAATATTTTTTTAGATATTGACATTTAAATAAAACTAGTAGAAACCAGGAGGACATTGCCTCAAAAGGGCCAAAGTAAATAGGGTTAAACCCATCTGACATGCATTATGTGTTCAGCGAGATTGGCGGAGAAAATTAAAATGTTGTCTAAATAGACAAAGATTAATTTCTCCAACATCTCCCTGAGCACATCATTAACTAGCACCTAAAAGACAGAGGGGGTGCTAGTGAGCCCGAATGGCATCAGTAGATATTCGTAGTGTCCGCTGTGAGTGTTTAAAGCTGTTTTCCACTCGTCTCCCTCGCGCATCTGCACTAAATTATAAGCGTTACGGAGGTCGAGTTTAGTGAACACCGACGCCCTCTGGAGGCGCTCGAATGTGGAATTCATGAGTGGCAGCGGATACCGGTTTTTAATAGCGATGTCATTTAATGCTCTATAATCAATGCACGGCCTCAGACTCCTGTCTTTTTTCTCCACAAAAAAAAAACCTGCACCAGCAGGCGAGGTGGAGGGTCTGATGAAGCCGTTGAACAAAGCTTCCTTAATATACTCTCTCATAGCTACACTTTCCGGGACCGATAAGGAGTATAGGGAACCCGAAGGAGGTACCGTGCCCGGATGTAAATTAATGCCGCAGTCGTAGGGTCGATGCGGTGGCAAGGTAGTGGCTTGCTGTTTGCTAAATGCCTCAGCGAGGTCTGCATACTCGGACGGCATGTTAGCTGGCAGGTGGAATTCAAGCGCTCCCATAACCTGGGTATCATAAACACAGGAGGGCGAATGGGGAGCGGAGTCCCACATAATTTCAGAATCAGCGAGCCCGTCCAGCCAACGGGCGCCCTTCGAGAGCCGTGATAAAACGGGGCTGAGTGAGGCGATGAACTGGCATTTTAAGCTCCAAGGCCCATTTAGCATCAATAAAACACTCAACTGCTCCAGAATCAATAAATGCATCGGTTTTGATTGCACGCTGATTCCAGAGCAATCGAACTGGCAGAAAGGTGCGGGGGCCTGTACTATCATGTCTCACTAGGGTCCCTAGTAGCGACACCACTCCTCACGTGACTTACCTTGCGGGGGCTTGCGTAGAGTAGAACTATCCACCTACATAGGCTCCTCTGCGTTAAAAGAGGAGTGGGGGCGAAAGAGGGGCTGGAGGCGTTACCGGAAGAGAGGAGGGATAGCAAGTCCAGCGATCTCTCCTCTCACTTCTCTCTCTTTCTTGCTCCCTTACACAGTCATCGATGCGGATAGCTGTGGTAACCAGGGCATCGAACGTAGCGGTTCGAGCACTGCCAAGGCGTCTTTAATGGGATCCAACAATGCATTAATTAATTGCGACATCAGGGGACCCTCATGTTTCCCCTGCCAGTGCTCGAAACGCAATAGTAAAAGCCTGCTACTGTATCATTGCCCTGGCGGAGACGGGTTAGTCTCATGGCCGCCTCCTGACCAGAAATGTCATGGTCAAAGACCAATGCCATCTCTTTTATCAGACTATCCACATCTCTCATGACAGGGGCGTTAGCCCGAATGAAGGGATCTGCCCAGGTGAGAGCGGTACCGGTGAGCAGTGACAACACAAAGGCTACCCGGGAATTGTGAGAGGCTAAACGTGAGGGTTGAGCCTTAAAAAAATTAAGCACTGTGATAGGAAGCCCGACACTTCCCCGACTCCCCGTTATACTGGAGGGGAAGTTAGAGTTTGGGTGCCCTAGCAGTGAGTGGGACGGGCAGATGAGGAGGACTCTCAGGACTGGTGCTTGTGAAACGGTGGGTTCAGCTGCGATCGCCAGTAAGCGGAGGCTGTCTGCCAACTCATGGAGGCAGTCCTACTGGCGGCGCAGCTGGTCCATAAATTGGCCCTGCTGAGCAAACATAACCTGCTGTTGCACCTGGAGGGCACGAATGCCCCCCTCATGAGAGGCCAGAGCAGCATAGCCAGCACTTGCTCTATCCCCGGTGGGGTCGCTGGTACCTCCATAAAGGCTTTTGTGTACTGTGAGGTGGCTGGGTTGGAGGACCAGACGCGACCGTGAGGGGATCACAAAACAATCCAGGAATGGAGTACCACAAAAAGGGGACAGGAATTAGAACTCCGCGAATGGAGCAGAGAAAAAATAAACAGAAAGGGAAAATAACTCCTGGCGTACAGCCAAAGTATAGCAACCCAGAAAAGTGGGCAGACTCGAGCAGGAAATGGGAGAAAAGGAAAGGCCTCTAGTTCAAATAACGAATGAGCAATAAAAAAGAGGCGAGAATGAAAAAAGGTAAGAAAGGTTACTGCCTCAGAGAGGACAGGAAAAAACCAAGGCAGGGAAAAGAAAGTGCAAACACGAAAACAAACTCCTAATAAAGAATATCTAAAGTCCCGCCTGTTTTAGCAAAGCTTTACATGGCTAAGTAAGACACAAAAGCAAAGAACCAGAAAGTTTTAATTAATTAATTTGCAAAACAAAAAATTTAAATGAGTGTACACCCCTGGGGCATTTCCCATAGACCTACCAACCACCACTGTAGTGTGTGCACTTGCTATAGCCATTGACAAACAAAGGTAGTTTTTTGTTGTCACCTTTACTTTATTGATAGCTGAGTCAGACGTTGTCAGGAATCTGGAATTCGATGGTTGTCTATTGTGACCACTTTTGCTTGGTGGAAGTCGAGGAAGACGTTCAGGACACATTTTATTTATATCATGATGGTGGTATTTTGCATAGCCTATTACATAGTGTTAGGATCCTGTAATTCTGTCTGTTTATTTCTTTATTTGTTATTATTTTCCTGATTTCTTTTCCCTCGCGATTGTCAGTCCGCGTTCCATGTTTTCTGAGATTCCACTCCCTGTCTTTGTCATTGCACTATTCGAGTGATTTTGGGAACATTCGGGTTTCCTCTGTATTTCGTATATCTCGTTGTCTTCCTTCTGGCTTTATTTATATTTGTATATAATACTAATGTACTAATCATACTAACTGTTAGATTAGATTTAATACTAACCTGCTAACAAACTAACATGTATATAATACTAACCAGCTAACCTACTAACATTAGGGTTCTAGAGTTCACTACTAACATTACTAATTACTAATTCATCTTGAGTTTCTATCTGCAGCTGTCATTTCCCTCCTCGTTATCCTATCCCTGTATCGATCTGTGATTTCGCATTCTCTGCACACGTGTCCACTTTCGTGTTCCTCTCCTCTGAGCTGTGCACTTGTTTACCTGCTAACTCCAGGCCGTTTGTTATCATTGTGTCTGTGTATTCCAGTCCGTGTCTTACGTTTCCCCTGTCATTGTTTTATTGGTCCCTGTTAACCCTCACTGTTCTCACCTGCGAGCAATCTCCCCTCCCTGCTTCTACACACCTGATTCCCATTATGTCTGTCTCCCTCTGTGTATATACAGTATACCTTGTCATTTCAGTGTTCTTCGCGAGTTCCTTGTACTAAATATTTTGCTTCTGTGTTGCCTGTTTTTTCCTGAGATTCTGCCCGAGTTGTTCTGTTTATTCCTAGTATCTGTTTTCTAGTTTTTTTTGTTTCCCTCGTCCGTTACCTGTTGTTGTTTTATTTCTGTTTTGTTTTCTTTTTGTTCCTCCTCTGCCTTACCGGTTTTGACCCCTGCCTGTGTTCTCGCGACCCTGGTTTTGGATCCTGCTTTTGTACCTTTGCTGTGCCTTCCCGGTTTGACCCCTGCCTGTTCCTTGACCACTCTTTGGACTGTGCTTTGTACCGTTACCCTGTCTCCCCGGTTTTCAACCCAGCCTGTTTACCTCGGATTGCTGCCTTGCCCTTTATTAAACTTCGGTTTTTTTATACTCCTGCCTGCGTTTGGGTCCTTCCCCCACCGACACCTAACAGAAGGAACTCGCCAGTTAGGACCCAGCGGGCGGTCGCCAGTCATGGCGACTGGGGATTATTATTTTTTTGACCCCTTCCTTGACAACACCTCCTATGAGGAATACCTCATGGGTATCTGGGGGCAAAACCCCGAGTTTGCCTGTCAGCATGCCAACCACCACCCATCACCCCGGACCCTTTATCAGCCCACCTCTCACTCCGTTGGACTCGGAGTCCTTACCCTCCAGCCGGCCAGCCCTGAGCCCACTACCCCTTCAACCACCCAACCCCAACCATCACCCTTCGACGGGACCCGCCTGGTCCTGTGTCCGGGGAACTATGGGCCCAGGAGGAAACGAGGGGGTCCTGGTTCCCGGCTCCATCGACGGACTCAGCTACCCGTCGACGGAGGATCCATTTTCCACCCATCCGTGTTTGCCCCTGTCCCGCCACGTTCCAGCCCTCCTGTCCCGCCACGTTCCAGCCCTCCTGTCCCGCCACGTTCCAGCCCTCCTGTCCCGCCACGTTCCAGCCCTCCTGTCCCGCCACGATCCAGCCCTCCTGTCCCGCCACGTTCCAGCCCTCCTGTCCCGCCACGTTCCAGCCCTCCTGTCCCGTCCCGCTCCAGCCCTCCTGTCCCGCCACGTTCCAGCCCTCCTGTCCCGCCACGTTCCAGCCCTCCTGTCCCGCCACGTTCCAGCCCTCCTGTCCCGCCACGTTCCAGCCCTCCTGTCCCGCCACGTTCCAGCCCTCCTGTCCCGCCACGTTCCAGCCCTCCTGTCCCGCCACGTTCCAGCCCTCCTGTCCCGCCACGATCCAGCCCTCCTGTCCCGCCACGTTCCAGCCCTCCTGTCCCGCCACGTTCCAGCCCTCCTGTCCCGCCACGTTCCAGCCCTCCTGTCCCGCCACGATCCAGCCCTCCTGTCCCGCCACGTTCCAGCCCTCCTGTCCCGCCACGTTCCAGCCCTCCTGTCCCGCCACGTTCCAGCCCTCCTGTCCCGCCACGTTCCAGCCCTCCTGTCCCGCCACGTTCCAGCCCTCCTGTCCCGCCACGTTCCAGCCCTCCTGTCCCGCCACGTTCCAGCCCTCCTGTCCCGCCACGTTCCAGCCCTCCTGTCCCGCCACGTTCCAGCCCTCCTGTCCCGCCACGTTCCAGCCCTCCTGTCCCGTCCCGCTCCAGCCCTCCTCTCCCGCCACGTTCCAGCCCTCCTGTCCCGCCACGTTCCAGCCCTCCTGTCCGGTCCCCTTCCAGCCCTCCTGTCCGGTCCACTTCCAGCCCTCCTGTCCGGTCCCCTTCCAGCCCTCCTGTCCGGTCCCCTTCCAGTCCTCCTGTCCAGCTGCAAAGCCAGCTACCCGCCTGCCCTGAGCTGCTGAGTCAGCTACCCGTCTGTCCTGAGCTGCTGAGTCAGCTACCCGCCTGTCCTGAGCTGCTGAGTCAGCTACCCGCCTGTCCTGAGCTGCTGAGTCAGCTACCCGCCTGTCCTGAGCTGCTGAGTCAGCTACCCGCCTGTCCTGAGCTGCTGAGTCAGTTACCCGCCTGTCCTGAGCTGCTGAGTCAGCTACCCGCCTGTCCTGAGCTGCTGAGTCAGCTTTCTGCCTGTCCTGAGCTGCAGAGCCAGCTGCCACCTCCTGTCCTTGGGCTGCCTAGCCTACAGCCGCTCATTCGTCGCCAGCCTCCACGGCGATGCAGCCGTCGCCGCCGGCCTCCACGGCGATGCAGCCGTCGCCGCCGGCCTCCACGGCGATGGAGCCGTCGCCGCCGGCCTCCACGGCGATGCAGCCGTCGCCGCCGGCCTCCACGGCGATGCAGCCGTCGCCGCCGGCCTCCACGGCGATGCAGCCGTCGCCGCCGGCCTCCACGGCGATGCAGCCGTCGCCGCCGCCCTCCACGGCGATGCAGCCGTCGCCGCCGCCCTCCACGGCGATGCAGCCGTCGCCGCCGCCCTCCTGAGCGGTCCTGCCGGCGCCACCGCCCTCCTGAGCGGTCCTGCTGGCGCCGCCGCCCTCCTGAGCGGTCCTGCCTGTGCCGCCGCCCTCCTGATCGGTCCTGCCTGCGCCGCCGCCCTCCTGAGCGGTCATGCCTGCGCCGCTGTCCTCCAGAGCTGTCTCTCCTGCGCCGCCTTCCGGTATTTATTCTTCCCGGTTTGACCCCTGCCTGTTCCTTGACCACTCTTTGGACTGTGCTTTGTACCGTTGCCCTGTCTCCCCGGTTTTCGACCCAGCCTGTTTACCTCGGATTGCTGCCTTGCCCTTTATTAAACTTCAGTTTTTTTATACTCCTGCCTGCGTTTGGGTCCTTCCCCCACCGACACCTAACACATAGCCTAAATGGTGATGTTTTGTCTATGCTTTTGGTTTTCATACTGAATATTGGTAGGCCAGTCGGTGCATGTTATTGCAATGTGTTCATGCCTTATCGTTTGCGTCATGATAAAGCGTGTGGTATCATATAATTTTTAATGTTTGGCTACTGTGTAAGTTATCTCAGTGGATTTGTTAGTGTTAACAATGCTGAATCTTATCTCTCATCGTGGATAATGTTGATGTTACCGTCTATTTATGTTCAAGTCAGTTGTTGGATGTGACATGGTGATTACAAAGCCTGTATTTCAATGACCTCTGTTGCAAGTGGAGCATTGTTGCAAGTGGAGCATCATGATCACATGAAAGCAGAAAAAAACAATATTACTTTTGCAGTGTTTAGTCAATTATCTTGTTCACTTGAGATGTGATGCATTGTAAATTGTAATCACTATTAGATTATTTATATTATGCTTTCTGTCAGCCCAAAGCATAGACTAGAAACGCCCGTAGTCAGCTCATTTTGACAACTTAGTTAGCAATCTAACTTTAGCTAACTGTATAGCCTAGTAAATGTTTCCGTCTAAACTGTTGCTACTTCTGAGACAGTCTGCTATAAATCAAGGACATAAAGAGTGGCATTGAAGAGTTTATTTGGTCCATGGTTTTTGTGGAAAACGTAAGTGTGTTTAGTCCTAGAAAGAATGAGGTTTAACCCAAACGCTTGCGTAATTCGTAAATAGACGCCCATCACACCGGTGTGACCATAGCCTATGCTTCAAAAGGTTAATACAACAGTCAAAAGCCATGTGCATATCAGAGAATGACTGCTGCACAACTAAAAAATAACTCACTTTATGCGTGTTTATTCGTCAACACTGCCACAAAGATAATGGGCCTCATTTATCATTCAGGCGATTCAGATGAATCAAGTCGCAGTCTTCTATCACTCACGGCCACTTTCCCAATGATATCCCCACCCTCTCTTCTGCAGACGAGAGGTCCGGGATGCCATTTCCCGTACCGTCTGGCAGAACTTTTTTCGGGAATGGTTATTTTCTTTTTAATTTTTATCTCAGTTGTAGTTCGCAATTCAGAGGAAGCATTTTAGCCCTGTTTATCCTCTGCCACATCGCGGCTTTTGAGCTTGGCTGCACACTACTAACGCTCCCAATAAGCACACATTTATTTTCATGTTCATTCATAAGCATGAAGCTTAGAAAACCGTGTTGGCATGTGTGTTTTAAAGGAGGTGGCCTTGCCAAATATAGATAATAAAATGGGCGTGTGGTGTGAGTATGGTAATTCATAATGATGTGAACGCGCTTCCTAATATACGAACAAGTTTGATTTATCATACATTTACGCTCAGATCAGTGATATAAACAAGTTTGATGAATCACACGCAAGTTGGATCCGTCAAATATACGTTATTTTTTAGGACCATATTGATAAATGAGGCCCATTATGTTTTGACACAGGCTACTTCCAATGTTTGGGAGGTGGGACAAAATTAACAAAATTAACAGTATTTTTTATTTTGTTCTAACCGGTTCAGGAACTTTGTTGCAGGACGAACAAAAGAACAGAAACACAAAAATTCAGATTCTGCTTGGAAGGAACGGAAAGAAAAAACATATTGTTTTCAAGCCCTGACAATGAGCATGGCGCAGAAAGTGACGTGAAGATGGCTATGTCAAAGCCTTATGAGTATGTAATTGGTTGTCAATTAGCGTGCACAAATATGATGTAGGCCAGAATAAATAATAATTAAAAAAATTCACATCTTTGTCTGAAATTAATGGAACCCAATGGGGAAACTTTTAAGCGCAACTTATATCAGCAGAGGGCGACATTATATCCGGTGCTGAGGTTGAGAGCCGAAAGCTGACCCCTTGCCACAAACCCATTAGTATTGGAGAGTAGCTGATTTTAAAAACAGCTGTATGGTCAACAAGGCCACACATAAAGATGTGCAACTCAACTAGTTAGCTTTCATAGTGTATAGGCCCTGCACAAACATTCATTTTAAAACATAACTATAGAGGGGGCTATAGTGCTGAAGGCAATGATAGGTTGTTCAACAACAACAACTTGACACACAATTATGTTAGCTAGCTAGCAAAGTCAGCAAGATGTTTGTGGTATTTCATTGTGGTACGTAACTTAAGCTAGAACTGTATTCAGTAAGTGTGCAAATCACCAAGCTAACTAGGGAAATATAAGAAGTTGTAATAAGCAATGTCAGTACTGTTTACCTTTTACAGCATGATACTCAAGTGTTGCAAGTCTTTTCGCGCGGCCATGTTGACGATACAGCTTTTTTTTCGTCAGCTCCTCCCAAACTAATGGGACAGTACAAATATAAGTTGATGTGGTTTCACTTTGATTCAAGGTCTGAAGGCTTCATTTGTTGATCAAAGAGACAGCCATTACAGCCATCTTCCCAACCGAGCGTTGGTCTTGTTGCTACAGGACAGAAACCTGTTGGTCGGAGTCGGAGAAAGGATGTCTTCTTGCAAAGCTTCTTGAAATGCCTGCCATCCCAAATACAGTCTTCATTAATACTGCCATATTCACAAAGTCCTACTACCAGTTACATTTATTTGTGCACCAATTACATTTGTCTGTCCAGGAGAGATTTGTTTGTGAGTGCTAAGACATATGAACCAATTATTTTGTTTTTAAGTTACAGAAAATATTTGTGAATATCATTTTAATTGTGACAGGTTCATACTATTTATTTATTTACTTTTTTATTTATTTATTTGTAATACCCTCATATATACATGCCAGTGCAAAGCCGTTTTTCAGATAGGATTCTCTGCTGGTTGTACGTGACCTCAAACCCATTCCTAACCACTGAAGCCTTTACTCACAGATGGTTCTGTTTTCATGACAAGACATGTCACATGACCATGGGTAATCATGTGATCTCTGTGTGAGACTGTCTTCTCCAGTTCACTGGGATTATGTGTACCCACACTATTGTGGTGTTTTTGTTGGTGCTGGTGATGGTGCAGTGTTTGACTAATTTAACAGGATTGTACATATTGCTCACAATGGCTTCGGTTTGAATATAATATGAATAAATAAATAATTAAGTGAACTCAATCTTAATTTTACCTTTTCATAGAAAATTGTAATGATATGATTAGCACCAAAATAGCTCACCGGACTCTTTATTGCTGTGTAAGTGGCAAATATAATGGTTACATATCTCCATCTAGTGGGAGATATCAGAACTGTAAACTTATTTCGTAATGGTTCCCAATCACATTTTTATCATCCACTATTTTATATTATTTAAATACTTTTAAAAAAACTGTACAGGTATAGCAATATATGTAGTCCGTTTTTAGACCAGTTGAGGGTAAAAGAAAATCAACTTAAGTCTGCAAAACAATGTTGATTATGATACTATAGTATCACAAAATATATTTCCCTGACCTTTTCCCACATCAAGTTTTACAAAATAAAGGATTTAATTTATAAATAGTTTTCATTCATAAATTGAGTTGTTTTTTTTTAGGAGAACAGAATCTGCTCGAGAAGAAGTCTTTTGTTACTAGCATGGCTGGATCTGGAACATGCATATTGTAATTAAAATTCTTACCTCAGAAAAGCCAATGAACAGAGTTAAAACTGCTGCCATCCCAAATAGAATTCATTAATACTGCAATCTTCACAAAGTCCTACTACTTCTCCCCCGAACATCCTCTCCCTCACACACACACGCACACGCACGCACGCACGCACACACACACACACACACACACACAATCTCCCGAAAGGTATTCTGTAATGAAGTTATCAGTTCAGATTTTTCTTTCTGGCTTTTCCACCATTATTCACTGGGATGGATTTCAGTATCCATAGCAACAAGGAAAATATTATCAAATACATTAACCATAGTCAACATTTCTGTAAATACTCTTGGTTCAAGACTAAACTGAATTATTGGCACTGTCTTTTCCAGTTCCACTCTCCATCAAATAAACATAAAATGAACAATGTTTTCTAACAACATTTAAAGGGAGTCTCCACAGTAGAATACAGATAAAATGCACAGCTTGTTAAATGGAAAATATCTATCGTTTAGCAAATATTGCATATTTACATATCTGTAGTCTCTCCCTCCAGTTTCCCTTTTAGAGAGGATGTTGGCTGTTGCCTGTGTCCTGTGCTGAGGTTTTAATCGTTGTTGATTTGCATTGAAGTCTTTACTTTCTTCACCTTCACCTTTGTTTCAAGCAATGGGCAGGTCTAGGCAGTATCATGCATTACTATGTTACTATGAAGAGAGGAAAGGAACTTGAACCCCATGGTATAGTCACACAAACACGCACACAAGGAGACACAACCCTCTCTAAGAATGTGTTTTTTTTTTCAAAATATTTTTTACCCAGTTTCAGAAAAATGTAGATAACTGTATTCATGTTGCAGACAAAAATGTAAACAACTGACTTGCAACACCTGTGTAATGATGGAATATTGCTGCAAAAATATAAACAGGTGGACACCTTATGGAAATAAGAATCTTAATCTTACAAAAAATATTTTTTTGTTCTGCAGGTGAATGATTTTCTTCCTGTGGCTGTGTCTGTTTTTTTTTCCGAGCATAAATTACATTAATTTGCATTAAATTCATCATGTATTTTATAATGCATCTTTATAATTTTATAATACATATTTGCTCCGATGTCATGTAACACAGCACAATAACAGGGATAAGATGACATCAGAAATAAATATATTACCTTGGGCTTCAAATGCACAGCATTCAACACGATTAGGGTGATACACATCAAAGGGTTAAGTATCTTTTTAATTTTGGTGCCTGGCAACACTAAAGGTTGCTACTCAGCGATGGGGTCAGATCAGTCTTCAGTAAAGTGCTTGGAAGACAGCCGACTGTTTTAAGCCAAAGTCTGTGGTCACCTCAGAGCACCATCACACCACCGCCTGTGTCATTCTGAATCTTTTTAGAACTGGTAAAGATTTAAATCTATATAAACTGACCCAACTTTACAGCTTTTTTTTGTTGGCACCCTGCTGCTAAATAGGAAGTTTCTTCAATTTCAAGTAAAATGTTTACGTTACTATTGTTCCATAAGGTTTTCAGCATCTGAAGCAGCTGCCCGGACACACTCCTTGCTTAATACAATGAAAGACAATCATTTGAAAACCAGTAACAAAAAACAACAACCTGCTCCAAAAAGGACAACTTAAAGCCAGAAAAACAACAATGCCTGTGTACTGCCCCGCATTGTAGGCCTGCCTTTCTTTACGTTTTAATGTGAATTACAAACTAAAATAAGGAATACTAAACTGTGACCTAAATGGTAGATCCTTTTATTTTAGCATTGTGCACTTAAAAAAAAAAAAAAAAAAAAAAAAAAAGCCCCCCCCCCACCCCCCCTTCTCCCCCCCACCCCCCCTTCTCCCTCCATTTTGGAATGCTCAGTCATGCTCACACTCCAACGACGCTGAGTGCAATCTCCATTGTCGGGATGGGATGGGATGGTTCCAGTTGGCCATGATGACAGTGTCTCACCGCACTCCAGCGGCCATCGAAATGTTCTTCATGACATATACAAAATGGTGGAAAGTGGTTTGTGCAGCTTTGTGCACAAATGAAGAGAACCCTGGGATAAATGCTGTGTAGACTTTTCCAAAATGTAGTGCCTGTAATCAAAGGGCATATGGAATGTACATTTTTGTTCTCAACAAGCCTTACTGCGTAATAAATAAAAAAAGAAGTTTCATAACTTCTCATGGTCTCATATCAGTGTGACTAGACTGTTGTATACCTGCTTTTCACAGTCACATATATGCAGGTTGTGCTTTGCACCCTTATCATCGCAAGTTTAAGTCTACGATTTGTCATTTGCTGACTGTGACCGGGAGTTTGACGGTGGTGGGACGCAGGTGGCTTCATCCCATGGGGGTAAACAGGCTTAAGCTGGCTCAGGTTCCATGAGGGACAGCAACAAAAACACCAGCAGTGAGAAGTGTGATTGGCTCTCACGCTACTTCAAAGAGCTGTGAGATTCGTAGAGTGTAAACAATAATTGACTATTTCCATGACATCCACGTAGTGGCATAGTGGTGACATAGAGGTGATACAGCGATGCCATAAGAGCACAGTACAAGCGACCTTTCTAAATGAGGGGATGAGCATTTTTAAAAACATAAATAAAGTGCACAAAAAAATTAAAGCTAACTACAGTACAAAAAAGACCAAGAACAGTCTGACCTTCAAAAGAAAGGACAGCAGTTCTCTGTACCCTTTGAGTTCTGCTAAGGAATGCCATTGGTGCAGAGTCATTAAAAAAACCTTGTCCGCATGTGCCAGCTCTCTCAGAACACTGCACAGCAAACAAAGTCGGGCTTTTGATTGGCTGGAAGCACCAGCCATCTATTGGGCCAGGGGGCCGAGCCCCTTGTGGTGGGACTCCAGGCGATGAGTCAGCTCCTTGGCATACCTTTCCGGCCCCGCGGGTAGCGGCCACGGGTAGCCATGCCACCGGGCAAGAGTGTGTCACCATGGAAACAACCAAACAGAGTACACCGGACACCAGCATGATCTCACAGCCTGGTGTTTTGCCAACAAAAAAAAAGACGTTTTCACTGAAAAAGAATTTGGGGGGAAAACACAGGCAGTACTTGATGGCCTAGATTCATTCAACTTACTGTCCTTAATCAGGGTTCACCATACCAAATACGTTTCAGAGCTTGCTAGATTACGTAACTGGGCTTACAGTTGATAATCACCAGGAAAAAAAAATCTCAAGGCATTATTACACTGATCCAATCACATAGACTGTGTTAATACTGGTAGTGCTGCAGTGCTGTTCTCTTGTGGCACCTTATGTGCCTTGAAGCACAAAGAGGATGAAGCAAGTCTGTGCTTAAATGTCAAGCTGAAGAGAAGCAGGAGAGGATGTGCTGTGATTTTAAAAGTAAAAAGTAAAGCATGACTAAGCACTGGTAGATTTCTACTGTTTATAATGAATTGAAGGTGTGACCATGTGACTATGTGCTGGCCAATCAGTGTATTTCTGTTTAAATGAGTGGTTGCATCAAGTCTCTGTTTCCCAGTTTTAGTTTATCAAGCACTACTCTGCCCAGACCTTCACTAACCACTCTCAAATTTGATTCTCTATTTTATGCTTTGCAGAATACAAAATTATTATTCCAGTGTTTCTGCTAACGAGTTACAGATAAAGGTGGTTCATATGTTTTATTTATGAAACACATGCTGAATTTAATTGATAATGACTGACCTTTCAACCCATCCAGTGCAAGTGTTAAAAAACATAATAAAAAATATGAACCCAGCCACAAATGGCCTTGCTCCTCTTTACAATGTTCTTAAATATCAATGCCTTTGTGACAGTAAAATTTGCAATAGCTAAGGGCTCTGTGCATCCTCAGAACCAGTGTGTTTTATTTAATGCAGGGTACAATGGTGTGTATTAATTATCATCCCAAGGATTAACAGATCTTCAATTACATTTTAGGCATTTAGCATACACATCTTATATTACTTGCATGTACAATCTTTTTATACTGCTGGATGTTCTCTGAAGCATTTCAGGTCAAGTATATTGTACAAGGGTACAACAACAGTGCCCCACCTGGGAATCTTACCTACAAGCCCAGTGCCCTAACATTTATGCTACACTGCTGCCCTATTGTGCAGCACATAGATTTACAGAAGCACTGATGGCCATGCACGTGGGGAGAATATTGCACCCTGGTACAACAGTCCCTAACATCATCTCCCTGTCTCCTGAGAGGAAGTCAATGGAGCCATTTGATTGGCTGTCTAGCTGTTCAGCGCTGTCTGGTGACAGGGACGTCCCAGCATCCTCGGCGTCCCCGTATACGATAGAAGGCTGCCAGACACATGCTCCTGAAGACTCACTTAAACAAAAGCCCTATTCTTTTCTGAATTCAGGGGCCAAAAACCAATACAATGACAGTACTGCGCAGCAACTGTTACAAGCAAAATAGCAAACAAGTGAAGGAGTTGCAATCTTCTGTACATCGTGGGATGAAAAAGACTGCAATGACAAGCATTCTTATGCATACACAACACTTGTACTTCTGCAGCTGTCAGTCGTCATACTTTTGCGAGGCTGGAAGAAATTCATGAAGTACAAAACACAAAATTTATAATAATGTTATTGTTTCATACACCCATTTAAATCCAATTTAACAGCTATGCAGCATTGACTGGGACTGCATCTCTCAGTGTGTGCAGATTCCACACATAGCAATGGAGTGAGATAGAAAGCATACGAGAAACAGAGATAGAGAGAGAGATGAAAAGTATGGATTATGGATAGGCAGGCGGGCGGAAAGGCCCTCTGGCCATGCCCATTGTCACACACTGGAAGCAGTGTTTGGAGACAACAACAGTTTCTTTTTGTCCCTTGTATGTGAAATCTATTTCTGAAAAGAGACAAAGATTTATTTCTTGTGTGATAAATGAACACTTTCATTCCCTGACCTGCCTGCAAACCAGACGCAGGAAAGTGGTAACAGTAGGAAAAGGAAAGGATAAGACAGCCCTGCCTGACTGCAATCACTGTTATTCTACTGTTTAAAAGCACATACAGTTTGTTGAGAAAACAAGACATGGGAAAAGCATTTGATTGACCAATGGCTGTTTACTTGTTGCCTTGTTATGTCAGACTAAAGTCTTTCCAGTTCAGTTTCAAATGCATTTGACCTCAATCTATAACAAGCCCTGAGAAGCATTAAACCATAAAAACACATAACCTAAAACCATAAAAATGCAGTAACCTGAATTGGTACAAAAGGTGAGAGCGCCACAGGGTGGGGAACCAAGATGCAGCCTAAAGAAGTGGGTCTTCAGTCTGTGTCAGAAGATGGCCAATGAGTCTGCTGTCCTGACTACTCCACCACTGGGGGGGGCTAAACAGTGCTGAGCAGAAACATGCCCTCAGAAAGCTATGTAAGGGAGGTTCCATGCAGAAATTCAGATGTATAAAATAATATGTGTTGCGTGAATCTGCGTTCCTCTGCACACGCTGGACACCATATGTACGCAATGTTTGGAGTCAGTGTGATATGACGACACTGTGATCGAAAGGCAGAGGGAGAAAATGCAAAACTTTGCGTAAGCAGATTTCCGACTTTCTCCCTGAGCATTCTTTTACGCATTCTTTTACTCAGAGTTTTATACATGCGACCCCTGGCCGAGATTAATGATTGAAGTTTGATTCAATTCAGAAGAGCACTTTCTAGATGGCCCACTCACTCCCTACAAAGTAATTGCCCCTTGTATCTAATCGTTTGTCCTCCTTTTTCCATTTAACATGTAAGCAGAAGCAGTTTTACCTTTAAAGTTAACTACACTTCTTGAAGCGTTACATACTCATGAAGTGATTTATTAAATGATACGTAGATTTCAAGTCCCGCAGAGCATCACAGTCGCTGCACTGACTTGCTTGCCGGCCCACTGCAGAGCATCACAGTCGCTCCACAGTTGCCATCTGAGGCTAGTATTTGTCTCTATTTAACAGTCCAGTCATGGTTCTGGCACATGTCTGGCCAAGTCTGCCAGTGAAAAGGATTTAGTCATTAACATTCAGTGCCATCCGTTTCCTTTGAAGCAGGCCGTTGTGATCCAAAACACAGCACAACCGATCTTTTGTGTAAATCACGGTGACCAGAAGCTCCAAGACAATCGACGGTACAATTAGAGTAAAAAATGCTCTATACATTATTGTGTGAAATGGATTAGAAATGGAAGAGAGGGTTGATTTGCAATGTGTCATATGATTAATGGCAAAGGGAGTTCACTGTCAGTTAGATAGTGTTTGAATTTGTGATTAGATTACATATGATACAATTTTAGCAAGTTACTTAATAGCTAGTAATAACTATTAAGCCAATGAACGATAAGTCATATATTGATTAATTAAAGAACCAGATAGATTATTCTGACTTGATATGTATCACCGGAGAATGTTACTAGAATTCCTAATCGCACCTGTATACAGTCACAATTCCCCTGGTTCTCCCTTCATTGCAAAATCAATAATATGCCTTGATAACCTAAATATCACACTTTAACCGTGTGTAACATGATGTGTTATGGTCTGGCATTGGCTACAACTATTCTTCAGAGATAGTTTATAAACTGTACCCCTACGTGAGTAAAACTTGTGCCACATGACAGAAAACACTGTCATGCACACTGTGTGTAGAGGGACACGGATCAGAGGTCACCTGGATGAGTTTTCCAAGGGGAGGTGTGCTGTCTCACTGACTGACCACTCTATTGGTCAGTGAGGTTGATTGACAGGGATGGTGCCCAGATGCCTTCCCCCCCCCAAACACCCAGTGTATAAAAGCCACCTCTTTTTCTCATTGACATTACACTCTTTGTCCCACAAAATAACTTCCTCCACTCTCCTCCATTGCAGCACCACTGCGGTAAGTCTTGCTTTTTAATTCCTCTTACTTTTTTTGCCTGCAAATACTGTTTATGGTTCTTTTCCAGTTTCATAATAGACACCATTATGGAAGAATGTCCTGTAATAAATATTCAATTAAATATATTATGATTATTATTATTATTATTTCCCTTTCACAAATATTTACAAGTACATTGTTATACATGGTCCATGCAAGTACGTAACATGGGCTGACTGACTGCAGGTATAGTTCTTTACTGTAGGTGTTAACGGGGAAAAGACAGAAACATCTTAGACATCAGAAACATCAGCCACTTTTTCCTGTCCTTCCTCTCTATTATATTAATATTACATTGATATATGCCGATCAGAAAAGGAAAGGCTGCGGATATGTACATGTGACCCGACATGCCCTGAAACTAGTACTGACTGCTTTACCGTGAGTAACGAGGTTTGCCAGTTTTAGCAACGATTGCCCATTGACAGTGGATTTATTTTCTTATGTTCCTTCCCGTTACCAGTGTACTGAATGTCAAATATCATTCTCTGGTGTGACTACAATCAAGTTTGTCCTTATGTTTGTATTTATTTTCGAATAGTGACAATACGGGCTGTACTCTGGTTGGAATGCTAGTGTAAAAGATGGAGCGGTGGAATTGCTCATTTCGTCTGCGTGTCAATTACTCACCAGTGATACATTGTAGTTTAAAGTGGATCTTGTTAAACTGTTTTTTCTTTTGTTAAATCTGCTTTTCCAAACTCCCCCTTTCAGTGGCTTGCGATCTTTACTTTCATTTTATAAGTGTTTACAATTGACATTCACACTTTATAAAGCATTAATGACGCATTGTTTACCATCATAAAAGCATGTCACTGCAATTCAACAAATAGTTGAAATGTAGAATATGTAGAATTTTCTTAATACAAATGATAATTAAAAAGACAGTAAAGAAATGTGTTATGCAAAATTATGGGCCTATATTTCATACTTCATTCATTTTTAGCATGATACAACCTCAAATCTCATTCTGAAATCAATAATAGTTATACCACAGTGCCGCAGAAGTGCTGATTACTTTGAAATCCTTTGATTTTTGTGTTCCAGACTGAACATCAGGTAAAAATGTCGGACTTGGAAAATTCTATCGCCACCATCATTGAAGTTTTCCACAAGTACTCAGAGAAAGAAGGAGACAAGCATAAACTGAAGAAGAGCGAACTAAGAGATCTGATTAACAGCGAGCTATCATCCTTTTTGGGGGTGGGACACAAGAACACATGGCCCTTGTAACATTCTTTTTAAACGCCCTTCAGCTGAATCGCTGCTGAACCGAAGGTATCCATGTTCTCAGTTCTCTCCTCTTTTGCTTTTGCTTCCAGCACATTAAAGACCAGGCCACGGTGGACAGTTTGATGGAGAGCTTGGATGCCGACGGAGACTCAGAATGCGACTTCCAGGAATTCATGACTTTCATCACCATGGTTACCATCTGTTGCCATGAGTTCTGTGAGCACCATGAGGACGAGTAGGTTTGAGGGGGCGGGGGCTTAGTTTAACAAGATAAAAGTAATGTAAACCTTTTAACACACATTTGTTTACACTTGTTAGACTCTGTAGCGATTCGGATGTGCCTTATCTGGTTGTGTTGCATCACTGTGTCTTTATTTTATTATTTCATGTTCAGTGCATGTTGTTCAGTGGAAGCTGGAATCCCTTCCCACAATCCCTTGCATGCAGAGGGTACTAATGCTTCCATTGTGTCACTAGATAGTGCATCTCCGATGTACAGTCCTGAAAAGATATAAGTAACAACACATGCCTTTGGTTTGCACATCTGTCTGTATGTCATTTACAATTTCAGTTAACAATATGAGGCAAAGAAATAAAGAATACATTTTATACATCACATATATAGTCATAGTTACAATACAAGGGGGTTGGGTTTTCATTGGAAATATAAGCAATTTTACATTTCAAAATAAACAAATACATTTCATGAACATAATTAGTAATGTTTGTCACAAATTGGCTACCAAAGGAAACACAAGACACCACCAGAAATATAGACACTGCTGTATCATCTCCTTATGAAAATGAAAATCAATGTGTGTTTCTGAACAATAACTTGTCAATCAACCAATCACTGAAGTCTTTATTGTTGTATAACACCCTTTACAAACAGGTTGCCAAACTGAATTTCACAATGGACAATGCACACTTTGATCAAAATCTACAATCATAATTTATATACATAAATTGGATTCCCCACACAGCCAGTCAACTGTGGACCAAAACGAGAAATACAAGGCCTCCACACAATGTAGGCAGTGCAAGTGTCAACACACAGCAAGAAAGACAAAGCATCCATCAAATCTGTATGAGTTCTGCTAACCTCTCTGCATGCAGAGATGCAGAACACAATACCAAGATAAGGCTATCTCTCTGTTGTATTTAATCTCTCAGCAGGCTTGTGAGCAAAGATGGTTGCTATTAAAAATATGCAATTTCACCTCTTTGATTTTGACTTTGAGTCTTAGGATGCCCTTGAATGAAATGATGAGTTCATATATATGTTTTTGTATTTTTTTTGCTGGGCATACTTTACACAAAGTGCCCTGTCAAAATGACTTCATAAAGCATGCGTTATGCCTTCTATATCCCGCGGAGACCCGGCAGAAAAAAGGTTTAAGTACTTTAATCTTTTTCACATAATACAAGTGTCTTGGGTGACAAAAAAACAAATATTTCCAAAAATATTATTTCATTTTTATTGAATTTGTAGTGTAGGCTTCTGCATAGTAGAATACATGGTTCATGAGATTAAGGCCAGAGACTCATATCCCCTACAGGATGAATTGCCGGATCTTATGAGGTTATGTAATATGTAATAACATTTTTTTTTTTTTTTAAACATTCTTAGCAAATGCAATGACTTACGATGTAGAACCTAACATATGCCACTTGACCTACGTTCAGCACTGCAACACCATCAGTCCAAAACTGCAAACATGGTTAGGAATGTTTTATGAGAGTGTTTGTGTAATATTATACTTTATGATAATTAAGGTTTCATGAAGGCTTTTGCAATATAGATTTCACATAGTGTCATCACAATGGCACTTTAAAAATCAACATGTTAAAAATGTTCATATCAAAATGCAATGGACGTGAGGTTTGACTATTTTTAACCCATGGTTCACTATTCACTGTTCTTATACAGAAGGTTATAAGACCTGGAACCCTTATGTTCAGCATCCAAAACAAAAAATAAAATAAATAAATAATAATAAAAATACATTATTATTATTGGCTTAGTGTTTAATGCTGAATTATTTCCTGTTACCATGTTTCACGGGCAAACAGCATCAACACCCCAATGTAAAAAAACACTGCCCTCTGGTGGGGAAACAACGGAAACGTCAGATCCACACCCACAGGGATATACAGTATAGTAGAACCTCTGAGATAGGAAAGGAGCAGGAGAGGAGGCATTTGGAACTCGTATTGAATGAGGTCATACTGTAGCTTATTTTTTATATAGGCTACTCTCATTTTGTTTTGTAACCATAAATCTTAGTTGAAGTAGTTAATTGAGTTTAACCATTAAGCAAACCAACGATAATTATGGTCTGATAAGGAAATTCATTACCCCCTCCTCCCCAACCCCTGAGAAAGTCTGTGTAGCTCAGCTTGCAGACTGTGTAATGGATTGAAGCAGGGGCTGGCAGAGGAGGACCTGTGCGTACGTGCACTCTGCGGAATTGATGGAGGCCATCGCAGTGCTGAGATGAACCTCTTAAAGCAACTCAGCATTCCAAAAACAAAAAATAGGGTGTTAATTTCAATAAAAAAAAATATTGCTACAGGTCAGCACTCTAGCAAATGTCTACTCGCTGTTGGGAAAAAAATAAAATAATTCACAGGCTTGGTATTCTGGAAGAAAAACGATCCAATTATTTCAATAGGCATGATGAAGAAAATGAGCCAGATCCTGCCTTTGGTACAAGAACTGTGTATCATAAACTAAAGCCCCAGGGCCCTTTCAATTGTTTAAACATGGGTGAAATTTGACGTGACATTTTAATCTATTCCACCTTCAGCTACAGCTTTCTCTCAGTGTGTTTCTCCAACTCAATTAAACCTCAAGTTGTCCCCTTGACAAACACGTCTGAGAGATAGTTTTATCCGTGCTATTGTCCGATGAAGAGAAAGAACACAGACAGATAAGGCAGATAAGTTGACAAACTTATGAAAAATGTATGATAATTGTGTTTGTTGAGCTCCTATGGCACATTGCTTTCAAAATCTCTGCTCTAATGCTGTGCTGTTGTTGATTTATCACAACCAAGTCATGCATGCAATTATTGGGGTCTAGGTTTAAAATTCTCCGGGGCTACAAAATGACATCCCAAAAATATTGCTCTGTCTAATAGATTTCCTTTTTTTGCCTCAACCTTTGATTCTTTAATAATTTTTGGCCAGGTTTTCCAGATGGGTAAATCAGTCGCTAAATGGACAGTAAACCTGTAGAATATTGAGGAGTAGAAGTGCTCCTGTGTGCATTAGATCACTAAAGCATCAAATCATTGCACATTTTTTAATGTTAATTTGCATTAGTCCCACCCTTAAGACATAAAAACACAATTTGCTGACATAAAAACACAATTTAATTGTACCTGTCCTGTGGTAAGGGCACAGGCTAGCTCCTGCCAATAAATATTATCACTTTGGGCCTTCAGGCTGCTAGAGGAAGGGGAAGGCCTTTAATTTATGCCACCAATATAAAATAATCTTTGGAAGGAGAATGAATTGGTCTGCATGTAAATCAACCTCCTATTCCAGCTCTTATTGACATGTTCTATGTGCTGGGGTAAGCTATCTCTATCTTGCGAGCCTGCTGCAATGAACAGATAAACATCACTCAAGCCTCAGTACTCATAACCTAGCTAGCCACCTAGCACTGTCTGTGAGATTGCTAATTAATTTGCTATGGCTATGCTATGCCAAGTCATCCAGTAAACCACAAGACATGGTGACAAAATATTTTGTAAGCACTAGGGGTTAATAGCTAGGTTAAAGTCACTAACTGAAAATGGCCTTGATTTTGCAAGTTGGAATTAAGAACTTATGGACAGCGCGATGTAGGCTATGCGTGAGTAACTTGGCTTTTTTTACGTCGTAGACGTTTTTGATCTGATATCACTTATTTTTTATAGCTAACTAATGATGAATAATGCATGAAGATAAACACGGAGAGAGACATGCATTCCAAAGAAATGTATGCAGACACATTCGCTTAAACATAACGCCCTCTATTGACAAGAATGAGAACAGTTATCCTATTACAGACAGCACACAATTACATTAAAAGAGTTTGTAGATGAGCAGTATTTAATGTGGAATGAAATACAATGAACAGCACCACCTGAGCTATGGATCATGAAGAAGCATGTAAATGAATGAAGTGTATATGGAGACATGCATGCACAAGCTAGACGCAAACACATTCTAGCTGAAAGACATACAGCCTAAATAGCTAGTACAGCCTAAATAGTTTGCATCAGTAAAATATGGAAATACAGTTTTAAAATAGGGCTATTAGTATTCTATGAAATACATTTAATGTTAGGCTATTCAACACTGGATTGCCGGATGCGTAACTCCAACCTTCCATGCGTGGGCTACGAGCTAGCGAGCGAGCTAGTGAGTTCATAAGCACAGCAGAGTTGGGCTATTCAACACTGGATTGCCGGATGCGTAACTCCAACCTTCCATGTGTGGGCTACGAGCTAGCAGGTGAGCTAGTGAGTTTCTGCACAGCAGAGTTTTTTTTCCGGTAGTGTAGAATGTTACCTACGGGAAATGTTTTGGTACTGGACAGCTAGGTTTAGTTTAGTTTTCTGTAGTGCAATGAAAGTAGGCTATAGTGCATGTTGATTCGCTTCGTAGTAGCCTAGCTTGTATCTGCTTCCTGACGAGAAGCAGGAAGTAACGTTGGCAAACAAGCTTAATTGGACAACGGATATTTCCCAGGAATCTTAGCCAGAAAGAAAACAAGAGATACTACTAAGAAAGTACATACCAGAGATTATTCTTATTATTATTATTATTATTATAATAATTAAAAGTGTTTGCAGTAAGCTATATTATCAGCAGAGTAGCGTAGACTAGAGCCACATTCGGAGACTATCTATTTATTTATAAGTGACTAACCATGAATCGGATATGTTTGAGGAATTGGCTGTTTATAAATCCGATCGCTTAAAGGCTTAAAAGAGGCTATCCTCAATTCTTAATGTAGGCTATTATCGTAAATTCTTAATGTTCCTAGTAGTTAATTTTATGGTGACCTTGTGTTATGTGTGAAAAGGATAAAATGAACAGAGCTGAAGTGAAGAAATTAATGAATTAAGAAATGTTGGCCGAGGCAAGGGGTTTCCACAGTCAGTCAGTCATGACCGCAACAGCAGAGCGTAACACCCTCCCCAAACCAGACAAAAGTGAGCATCCGGTTTGGGGAGGGTGTGATATAGTACAAGTGAAATACAAGTGAAACATTGAACAGTTAATATTGGAAACCTCTTTTGCCTTTGCAATAAAAATACATTAATGTGTCAATGTGAAAATAATAACAGTCTAAGAAATGAAAAGTACTTAACAGTTGCACATTGTTTTTGTGGAAAATACACATGTGCCCTGCTGGGCTTGAACCCACAATCCACTGTGTGAGAGACCGCAGTAGCTTCTTGGAAAGCATGAAGCCATTAACTACATTAACATTAAAAAACATTAGTATGAAGCGTTTTTATTGGACGATAAGCTTGATGAGCAGGTATACGGACCATACCCTCAAATAATAATTGTCCCCATTGGATAACATCGCGACGGAGGCAGGCAGTTTGGCAGGAAAATGGGAAGAAGAAGAAGAAGCGGAAGAGGAAGGAGAAAAAAACGGCAAAATAACCCAAGTTTGGGGCTTTATTGTGTGGATGTGTGAAGTTGTATCTGAATGCTGTGTGGTTACATGAGGTCAGAACATACAGAAGTTAATGTTTTTAAGGGCTGAGAGTCTATGGTCATTGTGGTTACTTCTGTAGGAATCCCTGAAAAATGCCAAACTCTCTGTGATGTATAGGTATGGGGCATGCCCACCAAGCCGTAACTTGGCGGATGGCATACCTGCTATCCCAATACAAATACTGGAGGTTTTACAGAACTCTGAGATGTTGGTTTGAATTCATTTGATTGAAATTTTTATTTACTATAGACTCACTTCCAAACAGACTACAGACACAATTTCACCAATAATAAAAAAGTATAGTAAATAATATTTCATCAGAACATTTTCTTTTTAATGACAGCTTTCTGAAGACAGTTCTGTTTTTCAGTGATCTGCTGTCTTTGACCTTTTGTAAACGGTCTGATTTAGTTTGGCTCTTCTTTATAACACAGAGTGTTGATTTGCCCACATAGCACGTTTGAGCAATTGGGTTAAGGTGCTAAGACATGCTTCTCTTTCTGAATTTTGATAGTATTATAGATTTTTTTGTATCAGTTTAATATTGGCCTTTTTACATCAGTAATAATAAATAGCTTGTCATTGAAAAGGCATAATTGTTACTTTTAAATATATAAATAGCACAAATAACATTGAGGTCTAATACAGTATTATATACTATAACCCTTAAATTACTTTATTATAATTATTAAAATAATGGTGCTTCGCCTCAGATGCACACATAATAAATCTAACATGGAGCCCTTACCTATTTGATGAATAAGAGGTGCTCAGAGGGAGTTTCGGTTCTTTTAACCACTCCTGTATCGGTCCGATTTGAAACAGAACCATGACATGGGACTGAGATGCAGGTAGCTACCTGTGAAAGGAGGAGAGTGGCACTGTCCTCGTTGTCAGTACCTGTCGGCAGGTGAGCGCTGTGGAGACAATGTGTGTGTGAATAATTCACTCGGCAGCAGGAAGAGCCCGGTCCCTTTCCACTTATAAAAACCCAAGGGAGAGACGGTGGGATGGTGTGCGCGACAGAGGAGGAGGAGGGGGAAGGGGGGGGGTTGGTATAGTCTGCTGCCTGCACCACAGCACAGCAACGCTTAGCCTGGACTAGATTACACCTGCTGTGCCAAGAGACACCAACTCTACTGTTACCTGCATCATACAGGGCCTACGACACACTTCTCATTATGAATCTTCAGCTTGAATAAAAACAATGATTCTGAAAACAGAAATGCAGCTTGCAAATGCATCTTGTACATGTATTCTGTAATTTCTACAGATTTGTGTCCTCTGAATCAACAGGGGCCTGCACTATGGGCAGTATTTGTGTCTATAGTTATTTCAAACATCTTTCAAATTGACCAATCACGTGTCACCGCTCGCTAATAACATCCCATCTGACACAACATTGAATTTCCAAAAATAAGCACATTCTGAAAGTTCCAAAAGAGTGTTTATATCCAATAATATCTTGCTATTATTAGCTTTTTATATTTATATATATTTTTATTTATACTGAATATTTATACCCCAGCTCTATATATAAGCACTTTTCTTCCATCACCATTGATGACCGTTTTCATGGTTTAATTTGACAATGTCAAACTGTTTCTCTTACGTTACATTAAAGTTTTAGATCTTGATTTGTCTGAATTATTTACAATTACATTTTATTCGCATTTATCTTCTTAGCATTGGAATTAAGAGGTTTATGAACGTAAATCATCGTGCAGATGGTGCTTGAATGGATGAATTATCTGCCATTAACAACCTTTCATTGCTCAGAGCGATCTGAGAATGGGCAATAAAATGTTTAATGCTTACTGCTGATGAGGAAACTTTCTTTGTTAAATATCCCTGATCATCTAAACGATTTCCTGTTACCACTCTTTCCTGTAGAAATGTAGCTGTGGCAAGCCAGATAATATAATTATGGTATCGCCAAGACAAACAGCGCTAATAATGCACATTATACCAGTAAAATGCATTGCTGCCCCTCTACTTTAAAATGAATGCATTTATAATGTCTCCCATAAGTTCTCTTGTTCCAGACTCAATATAATATCACTTAATGGGCGATTTTCCCCTACATAAATACATTACATTTATTACACTGTAGAGAGAGAGAAATGTTTCTTTTTGTAATGTTGAAAAATGAAGCTTTTATGGATGAAAGAGCAAAGCAGCTGAACCCTCTAATGAAGTTAATTTGTCAGTGGTTTTAACTCTCCCGGAATGTAACCGCCAATCATCCACTATTTACTGTATCTAATGACATGTGACTCTTCCGCGAGGCTGAGATAAACAGGCTTGATTCCACTGCAATATATCAGACGCAGCACCCCCTGCGGCCAATTAAAAGTATAGCAATGTGGCAGTAAGTATGTATATGCAGTAGATAAATTAAGGGAACTTATAAACTATTGGTGATGACTGAAGTAGTTTATCCTAACAGAACACTGTTGAATTGGAAGACCAATGGGGCTTATATCAGTAAGATTATTAAATTTCCTGGATGACTTTCAAAGCTCGCAATTCCAATGCAACGTTTCAATATAGCAGTATATTTATTAAAGCAATTACAGAAGATTAATTATGCTATTCAAGGGTACAACAGAACAGTCCCACCTAATGGTTTAACCAGGAAACGTCTGATTATAAAGCAATTCCCTAACCACTGTCCAGCCAAGTGGAGCAAAGCATATTTCTTTCCGGTGTCTCCTTGACTTTGCTGTAGGGCTGGTTGTTCAGATGCATCAGTATTCAGTATTGGAGATCCAGGCTGGTTGGGATTCAGACCCTGGCTTGCAGTTACAGCCAGTCGCTTTGGCAATGTGCCATTTTCGAGATATGAAGGCAAATGAGACCAGACCCAGCAAGGCCACGGTCTCAGGTCCAGCCATGTAACGCAAGGCGAATCTTGCCCTTGCATTCCCCACACCGTCTCCGTCTATCCCTGCTGAAATAAAGACCACAAGAAGTGACCGATTAAAGATGAGCTTCTCCATCCCCGTGTGCACCTGACTTCTAACCTAACAGGCGCAGACATGAGTCAGGCCATGCTGGAGGCTTACAGGTGAATATTACGGCCCTTCACTCAAACCCAAACCTGTGCATGTGTACGTGTGCGTGTGTGTGTGTCAGAGAGAGAGAGTTTGCGCATCGATGCATATATGTTTGTCAGTGTGTGTGCGCGAGCACACATTTTTATACTTGCATGCGTGGACATTATTTCTGGACAGTTGGAGAAATCAAATGGCTTGGGGTGTATTGAATTTCTCATAGTACATTAAAATAAATTTGCATTATGTACACAAGAAAGCAAATATTGATATGGGGTGTGAAAGGTACATACATATAAATACGTTTGATGTGCCCACTATAGTTTACAAAAGTAATTTCGCATTATAGCATCACCCTCAGTATTTACAATGACAATTTTTCAACATAGCTAACATTCAGAATTTACTTTAATACAGCGGCAGGTGATCAGAAAATCCATTACGGGCCGCTGCGGTGGTACAACGGTAAGAGCGCCAACTTTCAGTCGGTGCAGTTGTACTCCGAGGGGTTCGCGCCCCGGCCCTGCCAGATCTGAGCATGGCCGGCGCCCTGTGGGAGCAGCAATTGGCGGCTGCCTCTGGGTGGGGGGAGGGGCTCGGAGAGAATCGCTGCGCGCATAGCGGCCCTGGGTGAGCTGGAATCACGGTCAGGAGCCCTAGGACGAGTTGTGCCCCAAAGAGGACGTGGCGCCCCCCGTCCTACCGCCGGCTGACGGGGTTGTGCAACAGTGACTCTCTAGCGGTAGCTACACGGGGGAATTGAATTAGAATAGGGGTTCAATTGGGAGAAAAATGGGAAGAAATCAGAAAGAAAAGCCATTACACACTTAATGATCAAAAAACCTCATTATTAAAAACTCATAACTGTGTGGCAATATGAAGTCTTACAAGAGAGTCAAGAGTGACGTTATGCCTCCAGAGGTTGTACATGTGTATATTACCTGATTATTTTCCACAAAATTATGTTGAGACTTACTTTCGATTGTGACCATTTTCTGTGAAACATGCAGCCAGAGACAGCTGCGCTGAAGAAGTGGCATGGTTTCCTATTTCAACAGTACTATAGATGTGGGGAGAAGCAAATTACTGCATAAGAGAAGACAACAGGACTGAAAATGGTTTGTGCTTGTGTCACGGGTCATAAAAGTTGTACACATCAAATGACTGACAGAAGACCATGGGTTCTTTTCTCCCTCCCATCACTCTCACAACTCTGCCGGACGAAGCCGGACCCCACCCGCAGGTAAGCGTGCCCGCCCCCACACACAGTACACGCTTGCCACTCTCACCACTCGTAAACAAACTGTGCAAAATATATTCAGGCTACTGGCATGGGCACACACACACTCGTGATCACACACCCTCAATGGCCCACCTCCGGGGCAGCCGGCCGCCCGGCCCCGCTATTACTCACGAGGGAGAACCCACACAGACTGGCACGGCGGCATACACACACACACACACACACAATAACCAAACTCACTAACACTCCACGCCACAGACAAACAACATTAAACACAGAAATCAAAAGTAGTGGAGTCCTGCCCACACCGCACCACTGGGAGGACTACCGCAAAATAAAAGACAAAGAAATACGCATGCAGAAAATAACCATACACACACACACACACACACACACAATGGTGGTTGCCAACGGGGTATCTGCCTATCGCCCTCGTCACACCCGCCGGTCTCGCCACGGGACAGAGAGAAAGACACACCCGCTACCACTCAGTTCCCCGCTCACACCAGTCTGGGATCCACGCACGCTGTGCTTAAGTATGGCGCAAACACATTCCTTCCCAGGTAACGAGAAACTTTTGGGATTTTTAAAGAATACTCCCTATACAACCCTGTAATGTCATTGCAGAACATTACATTGGGAACATTCTGGGATGTATAGGGGAATGTTACTCCAAGATAACAAAATAAAATACCAGGAACATCCCATAAATGTCACAGATGTTGCAATGCGTCATAAACAACTAACATCAGCAATGAACAATAACAACCTGTTTGAAAAATTCCAATCTGGCTTCCGCCCGCATCATAGCACGGAGACAGCACTTTTAAAAGTAATAAATGATTTACTTCTAAACGCAGATTCAGGTGAAAGCTCAATCCTAGTCCTTCTTGATCTTAGCGCGGCATTTGATACAATTGACCACTCTATACTAATCAACAGACTTGTAAATTGGATTGGCATTTCCGGTACTGCCCAGAACTGGTTTGCTTCTTACCTGGCAAACAGAACTTTTTCCATCTCAATAGGTGAATTCACGTCCTCATCAGTAACACTAAAATGTGGTATTCCCCAAGGCTCGATCCTCGGTCCAATCCTGTTTTCCATCTATATGCTTCCTCTTGGCCAAATTATTCAAAACCACAATATATCTTTTCATTTCTACGCTGATGACACACAGTTATACCTGTCTATCAAACCAAATTAATTAAACAAATTAGCTCTATTGCAGGACTGTCTGAAGGATGTTCAGAGCTGGCTATCTCAAAATTTCCTCCAGCTCAACCCGGATAAAACGGAGGTCTTAATCATAGGCCCGAAACATGTCTCTGATCAAATTCAATCTAATTTAGGCTCTCTTGCACTAAATGTAAAATCTGTTTCTATAAATCTTGGTGTGATTTTTGATCAACATCTTAACTTTGAGTGTCACATAAAGAAATCAGTCCAGACATGCTTCTACCAACTGAGGAACATCTCCAAAATCAGAAAAATATTGTCTTTTAGTTGCCTGGGACGCAAAACTATGGTCCGGCTCCAAGTGGTGCAGAATGCAGCTGCCAGGCTATTAACTGGGACAAATAGGAGAGAACATATTACCCCTATTCTAGCATCCTTACACTGGCTCCCAGTTGCTTTTAGAGTTGATTTTAAAATTTTACTAATCACTTTTAAAGCATTAAATGGTTTAGCACCTGCCTATATAGTTGAGCTTCTTACCCCTTACTTACCAAACCGGACACTCAGATCTGCTAATCAGAATCTGTTGGTTGTTCCAGATTCTAGGCTAAAGACGAAGGGTGACTGTGCCTTCTCAGTGGTTGCGCCTAGACTCTGGAACAGCCTCCCACTCAACTTAAGAACTGCAAACTCAGTATGCACTTTCAAAAATAACCTGAAAACTCACCTTTATAAACTAGCTTTTACTTAAAAGTATTATTTTATTTATTTATTTATTCTTCTTTCTTTTTATTATCTTGTATTTCTGTATACTTATTGTTCTTGTTCTTCTGTTTGTTATATATTTTGTCATTTTTCCTTTGCCTGTCAAAGCACCTTGTATCCTTGCATTAGAAAGGTGCTATACAAATAAAGTTATTATTATTATTATTATTATTATTATTATAATGTTGAGTTTCCTTCAAGTCCTCAAAACATTCCTAAAACGTGTTTGTGAACTTCCCTTTCACATTCCAAGAACATGACAGGAACATTCTATGTAACATAAGTGGAATATTGTAGGAATGTTAGTCGCAACGTTCCCTTTGCGTTTGCTTGGATTTAACGTTCCATTACTGTGAGACCGGAGTACATTGCTAACATTCCCCATACATTCTTGCCACATCATTACAAAACATTATTTTGGGAACATTCTTGGGTGTATAGGGGAATGTTACTCCAAGATAACAAAACATTCCAGGAACATCCCATAAATATCACAAACGTTGCAATGTGTTCCCCGCATGTCATAATGTTGAGTTCCTTTCAAGTCCTCAGAACATTCCTAAAACTTGATTGTGGAACTTCTCCTTCACATTACTGGAACTTTCTATAACATTCATTACAAAACCTTACTTTGGGAACATTCTGGGTGTATGGGGAATGTTACTCCAAGATAAGAAAAGAACATTCCAGGAACATCCCATTAATGTCACAAACGTTGCAATGTGTTCCTTGGATGTCATAATGTTGAGTTCCTCTGAAGTCCTCAGAACATTCCTACAACTTGATTGTGGAACTTCCCCTTGACATTCCACTAACATTACAGGAATGCATGCATATGCTACAATCAAATGATCACCATTCAAATTAATGTTATATCAATCTCAAAAGCATAACTTAGAATTAAATTTTATATTGCCTGTTCTTTGGCTGCTGAGTAGATGGTGATATGTAGTTCCATTTAAATATATTTTTTGGGCTTTATTGGACAGTAATCAAGGATCAGAGGGAGAGAGAGAATGGCCTTTGAGGTTTATCTTGAGCGGGATTTGAACCCATGTCGTGGAAAACAGGAGTTGCTGATGACACATGACTTGCTGATGACACATGACTTACCTGTTGAGCTACTAGAGCGGCTCTTCCCTCCCAATGAGCAATTTTCAGGCTAAAGGCTGTAAAATAAACGTCTAGTGCAGTCGGTGAAAAGACCTCTTAAAATGGTTCAAAAGTGAATTTGTAGAACTCTTTAATAAGTTCTTGTTTAGACCACGTTTCAACCAAATTTTTACATGTAAAAAAAACACCACACCAAGCAGGAATCAAACTCACAATCTTCAAATCTGAAGACTATGGCTTTTCCACTGAGCCATTGAGGCCACATGCTTACTTGTGTGTTGTAGTGTTTAATGAATGACATCACAAACGAGCATGGCCAGGCAAGTTGTGGACTCTTATGTCCAAGTCCACACACATGCGCATAGCAGCAATTTGTCAATTCAAACCTGTTCTAAATTAGACCATAACTGAATATCATCCCTGTTCCCTGCCCCCGTCCACCAATTTACTATGTGCCATCTCCCGCAAACAGTGTGCGAAATAAATCCTGCAAAACTCTTTCCGAACTAGTGAGGAAGTAGTTCGTAATATGTCACGCTCTTGTACTACAAGATGTAGGCCGTGACCAAATATTGAGGGTGCATATTTGAGTAAACTTCGTCAAAAGGTTTTTGAGTGGGCGACTTTTTCGCACAAATAGGGGCACTCACAAAAGCGGGACATATTACAAACTACTCGCTTTTTATTTTTGTTAATTCTATCTTCATTCATGATCAACACTTTGTGACCATTGTCATATGTAAACTGATTGATATTCTCAATAAAACAAAAAAAATTGTTTCGCACAATCGCACACTCTAATATGTTGTTGGACCGCCTTTAGCTTTGATTACGGCGCGCATTTGTCGTGGCATTGTTTCGACAACCTTATGCAACGTCACAACATTTATTTTCGTCCAGAGTTGCATTCATTTTTGCCCGAGATCTTATATTGACGATGGGAGAGTCGAACCACTCCGTAAAGTCTTCTCCAGCACATCCCAAAGACTTTCAATGGGGTTAAGGTCAGGACTCTGGTGGCCAATTCATGTGCAAAAATGATTCCTCATGCTCCCTGAACCACTCTTTCACAATTTGAGCCCGATTAATCTTGGCATTGTCGTCCTGGAATATTCCCATTGATGGGATAACCTGGCCATTCAGTACATTCAGGTACTCAGCTGACTTCATTTTATTGCTGCATAACGTTGCTGAGCCTAGACCTGACCAATTGAAGCAACCCCAGATCATAACACTGCCTCCAGAAGCTTTTACAGTGGGCACTATGCATGACGGGTGCAACAGCGACTTTTTTTTTGGCCAGGCAGTGTATATTAAAAGATTTTAATATGAATGAAGACATGTGGTTTTAGCTAACTGAACATAATTAAACCCAATTCACGTGAAAGCAAAAGATTCTCAAGATAAAACAACCTAATTTTGAAATGTCCTCTAAAATGCACATAATTGAAAAGGACAGCTAACCTCCTTTAAAAAGTCACTTATAAGATACTTGCAATATTTCTGTTGCACAGATAGATGTCATCATGATTTGAACATTTTCTACCCTTTAAAATGTGTTAAGGTGTGTTAACCCAAATGTGTTAACCCACTAGCTACATAAAATGACAGTCACAAACGTTTGAGATTTCATTCCTGATTAGTTCTCCTAATTGGTAATGCAATATTTATGAATACAATTGAAAATACAAGTATTCTTTGGCACAGGTCTGGTACAACCAAAGTCCTACGTTATAGGTTGGTAGTGTGTTTTCGGAGATGAGCTAAATCATCACAAGACTGTAATGGACAGGGGCGCAAGCTCTTGACGAAAGGATCGCAACTTCGAGTCCCGGCATCTGCAGGATCTAAATTGAGTAAGTGTAAATGTTGTATGGAAATTGTTGTAGAACTCCCCCTGAAGCGTCCCTAAACTCTCATTGGGCACTATCTTACACCCGGCGCAAAGCGGCGCTAACCAAAATGCAAGTGTCTTTGCTATCTTACACCCGGCGCTGGGTTCATTATAACGCCTAGCGCTCACGTCGTTTAACTACCATGTATTCTTGCGCCTGTTGCAAGTGAACTGGGCGTGTTGGTCTTAAGATGAGGAGTGGCCAGGATTATTTTTGGCGTATTGCTATCTTGAGCCAGCAGAAAGCGCTTGCGCTAGAACCACCACAAACCTGGTCTAAAGGGGAATGCCTTACATTGCTTTCAGCCCACTCCATCAACATCCAGGCGATGTGCGATGGTACGGGACAATGGCTATCCATTAAAAAGGAGCTGATAGCACCTATATCAAGCCTAATGCGCAAATTGTCATTTACACCTACTGCTTGAATTGTCATTCAATGGAAAACTCGAAAAACTGTCATTCAATGGAAAACGGCAATAGACGGACATTTGAGTTCTGAAAATGCGCTTCAGATGTCATTACAATACAGCTCTGTTTATCTAGGAATACAGCCTGTAAGTAAATAGAATGGTGTGTGACTGAAAAAAGTTCAAAACCATGTCCAGTGAATATTGCATTTGTTTTTCAAATAGCCTAGGCTACAGCGGATTCGCTGTGCATAAGGTTTTTTCGATAGCCTATGGTTAAAAAACGGAGATAAATGTCACCATGTTAACTAAATTGTAACCTTAGCTATTCTTCGTCCTTTATATTTTTTAAATTACAGTGACCAGGTTTCCATACTCTCAGCTTATTAAAACCCAGCTGATTTCACCTGTTATTCCATAACTGAACAAAACAATTTTAAAGAGAACTAAGCGTCTAATTATAAACTAAAACAAATTTGCAGCACGTTACACAATTAATTTTAATGCCATTCTATGTATGTGCGCTGCATGTTCTCTGTTTCCCCTGCTGTAAGTCGCACATTTAACGGTCTTCCTGGGAAAGTGGATTGTTTTAAAGCATTACGCTACGAGTAAAACACGTTGGTCATATTTCCATAAACAGGACATTATTAAACAAGGGGAAATATACGTGAACATATGGGTTGCCAACCTGACAGCTTTATTGTATTTAGTGTCATCATTAAGGCAAAATAACGGTATTTATGTTATTAATCAATATTACTATGCAGGTAGCCTAATGAACTTCGGATGAAGCTTGAACTTCGAGAACTCCATGAGAACAGCCTCATGGAATTGATGTTTGACACTTTCATTGCATAATCAAACGAAATTCGCTGAACAAGCAGGCTAATTTGGCATTTTCTAAGGTGAGACTGGAGCCATTGATAGCTTATTCTCAGCTGTTGCAGGTCCTTTTAACGAAATTTAACCGCATATATTTTGTAAAATAACAGCCCTGTCAGGAATTACCGGGAACTCATAGGCTAATGGTTAGTCCGAATAATATTGATCATACTCCATTTAGCCTATTCCTTGATCGCACTAAACACACACGAGCATGTCTGTTTCGCCATCATAAGCAATCCGCCAAGGTGGAAAAGCAGGCATTTAAAGGGAATGGGATATGACATTTTGATTGGTTTATTGCATGTCACGCCCAAGACACACCTATAATTAATGAAGCACCTTGCACCGTGCTTAGAGCCCAAAAAACATGCTGTTAAAATAGCAAAAGTGGACTTGGATACGCCCAAAATTGACTTTACGCCATGCGCTTAGACCAAGCGCCAAGATAGAGCCCATTGTGTTGCACTGTGTACCATAACCTGAAAGCTGTGGATTTAAGTGCAACCTATATCTCCTCTGCTATGATTCTCAATTGCCAACCTTGCTTTCCTATCAGTCATCACTAAATACTGTCTAATAAAGCCAAAATACAAAAAAACACACTCCCAAATTTTGATGGTGAGCCCATGTGTTAGGCATTTAAACCTTTTAAATGAGCGTTCCCCTAATGTTATATAGAATGTTCCTGGCATGTTCTTGGAACGTCATTGTGGCAGGGTGGGCGTGGTTAGCCTCTGCTTGCAGAGAGAGAGTGAGCGGAGCGGCTCTCGGACCCGGAACCACAGCTGTCATGAGTTAATCAGGACAACACGATAATTAACAATTGAATGATTGTTGGATTGTTGCCTGATTGCTTTGACAGTGAGCCTGGGCTTTAAAGGAGGGAAGCCGGAGATGAAAGGGGGCTGGCCGATGACGGGAGAGGACGGAGAAGCGTCGAAATCGAACCGTAGCCAGCAAAATAAGCAGAACAAATAAAGTGTTTTGTTTGAACTACAAATTCCCGTGTACTGCCTGTTCTTCCGCGAGGGTGGCACTCTATCTTTGCCACAGTCATATTGAATGTTTGAAGAATACAAGAGGAAGGTTCCCAGAACATTCCCCCTATGTTACATGGAATGCTCCTAGAATGTTCCCCTGATGTTATACAAGCTGTTTGTAGAGCACAAGAGGAAGGTTCCAAGAACAATACCCTCATGTAACATAGAATGTTGCCCTGATGTTTTATGGAATGCCCAAGAGAATGTTCCCCTCTGATGTTACATGGAATGCTCCTAGAATGTTCCCCTGATGTTATATAAACTGTTCCCGGAGCGCAAGAGGAAGGTTCCCAGAACGATACCCTCATGTTACATAGAATGTGCCTAGAACCTATGAGGAATGTTAAATGGACGTTCCTCAGAAACGTTGTGTGAAAGTTCTTAGAACCTGAAAAAAGCAACACTGCATCAACCACGGAACATTTAGAGCAACCTTAATAACATACAGGGAACGTTCCTAGAACGTGATTTCGTTAGCTGGGTTACAGACTGGGGGACGTTGTTTCCCCCAGCAAAAGCACATCACAATATCCCCGGTTCCACTGGCTCCGTCGCACCGACCGGCTCTGCAGTCCGCCACCGATGCTGCTCGTCGGTCCCAGGTATGACGCCGTCTCTTTCTTGCTTCCGCATTCTCCGGCCACTCCAGTTCTCTCACAGCCGCTCGCCGCAATCAGGTAAGTTTCGCCATACACACTCGCATTCGCAAAAAAATAAAACTCACCAAACTTAATAAACCAAACAAAAAGAAAATACACCGCCAAACATTTCGGGAACTCAGAGGCAAGCCACCCTCTCTCACTCGCCCTCTGTCAGAATCTCTCCTTTCACCCCAGGTGCGCTCTATTTATTCCCTCAGGAAACCCAGCCCCTTGCGTCCACCGCTTCAATCAATCAATTCCCCCGGCCATGAGTACCAACCAGTTATTCAATCATTCAATCTCGTTCCGCAATTATCCAATTCACTACTACAGGAACCACTCTCATTCCCTCCTCACTGAGGGAGACCGCAAAACATGTTACACTTGCGCAATTCCAATTTGCAAGGGAAAAACAAAAACAAAATAGGAGTCATACTTTCACCAACTACCTTTTGACAACCCAGATCTATTACAAATGTGCAAATGTGGCTAGTTGTCATCAACCAGAAAAAAAACTGATTTAGAGTTACATTAAATGTATTTTCTTATTTATTATTATTTTTATTATTATTGACAAACTTGTGATTACCCACATACCAGCGACAGACCTTCACAAGATCCCACCTTGAAGATTATAACAAGGCCTTTTGGTAAAATGTTTGATAATTTATTTTTGATATTAAATATCCATACTGTAGCACACCCATTATGGTGACAAGTCATTAGAAGCATAATTATTATTATGTCAATGTACACTACAAAGAGGCATGTACACAACAGAAATAAAAAATAAACATTAGTGTAAAATGACAGCATGAATGCAGGCTGTACTATGTTCCTTTTAAATTTAATTATACAGTTTGTTTGTGACAGCACACTTAATTTACCAAGGCAAGTAGTGATATCTAGTGAAGAAGGAAAATGTGTTTTGCTGTTTTGAAAATGCATCTTTTGGGGCCCATTGATTGAAAATCCAGTTTTGTGATTGCTGTCGAGAGGAGCCTGATTTCTTTTTCACACACTAATATTGCAGCAACAATTCACTCTCCAGCCTCTACACTCCACCCTTCTATCGCTGGTGTGGGAAGGGGTTTCAGCAGTAATCTGGGGATCTAATGCTGACAGTGTGACTGTCCATAGATCACATAAACTCCTGGACTGTAAAACTGGATTACAGCACAATGTGCCCATTGTTTTGATGTACTCCTCTTCAGGAGCAAACAATGCCCAGGTAATGTCTCTTTGAGACAGGTAATTCCCCATCTCCTTATTGACTGGATATTGCACCACATTTATCACAGAACACTCCTCATTTTAGCTAAATAACATTAGAGAAGCTCTCCCCACACGTCTTGCACTACAGAGAAGTTTATTTCTCTCTGCCGAGAATACAGCTTTTCTGTCTTTTCACACACTGGACAGTTATAGCGACCAAGCAGTTCACAGATTCATAGTGAAGGGACTTTGAGCTCACTGTAATAAATGTTAGAAATAACAGTTGTTCTTCTATTGCCTGTTTCATCTTTATGTCCAAATTAATGGATTTTTTCAGGCTTCAGGATAGTTGCTATTTTTTAATGAAGACACACAATGATATAGTATTTTTCTCCAGTCTGGTCCTGTTGCTCAGTTTCTGTATAAAGAATTATACCTTTTTGAGCTGAGACATGTTATATACTCTATATTGGTGTAAAGTATTTCATGAAAAATTATATTTATCATAATAGCAACACACACAATAACCTGTTTTTCTCTTTTGATCTCTCTATTTGGGTTGTTTCACATCTGTGAACTGCTCTATGATTTTATTGGGGGATATTAATATCATTGAGGATTAGTGAATTTTCATTCCCTTTGGAATTCAAAGCAGAATACTGTAAATCTATACATCGGCCATTTTGCGAACACAACTCAACAATCTACTCACATTACTGATGACACAACTACTGATACTGCTGCTATTACTATCACCACAACCACCACCAATAATAATAATAATAGTCTAATGTTTACAGTTTGCATAATGTGCTCGTACATGAGATGTATTGTTTACACTGGAACTGTGGAATTGCCTGCTCTACTCATTATTTTGTATGTGGATCGATAGATGGCGCTGTTGTTACAGAAATGTACATAACATGAACCTGTTAAAATCATCTTAGAGATAAGAGAGGCAACACAGGAGCGGTCTTAATTTATTTGACTAATTTTACCATGTATTTTTTAGTTTTCATTTTGTAAACTGTATTGCCACTCAGTTGCCATTGAGAAAATGCTAAATTGTCAAACGAAGAGACTGTTTGTACATTAGCAGGCGTGTCATATAGATCACCTTTTATTGGTCATTGGGGTCTGCTTTCAGAGGAAATTACACTGTCAGTGCAGTGTTTCAGCTGTTTCCTTTAGCAACCCAACGGTGCACTGCTCTGTTGAACCACGTACAAACAGGTTATTAGCTTCTCAGTTTGAATCCCATCTCTACTTCACTTTACCGGGTTCTTCCTGTGCTTCGTACAAATACTGACAGAGCAGCGCCAATCTGGGTTTTTGCCTGGACGAGCTTAGACATGCTGAAGTACTGGCAGAACTGTAGGGAGCCTGATGCGAGGGAATTTTTTTTTCTGCTCTCCTGGTTCGAATAACGTCACTTCATCCACTCTGACACAGTTCATTTGCGTTCAAATACAATTTCCAAATGCATTATTCCCTTCCACATTAGAGGTGACCCAAAGGATTGGAAAACATGCCATTTACTGTTTGTGCTGCTAGGAGCACAATTACTCACAAACAATACAAACATAAAACAAACAAAAAAAAAAAATTATAGTAATCATAAAAATTGAGAATAGAAGCAGGGTCTTTTTTCTGAGGTAGTTTCCCAGATCCTGTCACCGTATATAGCAGACTGGAGGGAGGAGAGGGAGAAAAAGGGGAGCTCTAAATTATGGAATCATCACCCCCAGTGATGTTTGAATGAAAAGTGACACACCTGTCATAAAAACTGGGGGAGCTCTGTGGGGTGCGCGCAGGTGTCCTGTCTGTGTGGGGCCTGCACATAGACAGGCAGGTATATGGTTTGGACACCTGCCCCAGACTCTTCGTAAGTGAAGGATCAACTGTTTTGGCTCATAAAACTCACCTCCAATCATTTTCAAGTGGGATTTACTATATTTTCATCAGTATAGGGGGATAGATATCTATGGGTCAAAAAACCTATCCAAAACCTGTCATAAAATTAATAAAATATTTTTTGTCCATTATAAAGAATATACATTTGCCCCTTCGGATGGTTTAAGATAAAAAACAATTGGTATCACACTGGTACATGCACCTAAATATGTAGCCTAATCATTCACTTTTGTACCTCAATAAAATATCACTTTTGTCTACAGCATATAATCTTGTTGTAAGGGGGAGTGTAAGGTTCGGAGAACCAAACGCGACCGATAAGGATTTCTAAAAGTGTATCAAGAAAGATACGCCACAAACATGGAAGTAGCCGCACCAGGACAGAGATAACACAGGATCGGGAGCAAAACTTCCTTAGCACAAGGCAAAACAAAGCAACCTCAAAAACTGAGGCGATCTCGATAAACAGCGAGGATAACTAACAAAAGAACCTCACACACTAAATAATTAGGCATAACAAGAGGTGGTGAAACAAAGAAAAACTCAATAAAACGAGAGAAGGAAAAGAACAGAAAATAAAACCAGTTATCCAGAGCTCTTGTGGCAAAAGAGCTGAACACAAAATATAACAGGTTACAAGAATAAAGGATAAAGAGAAAGATTGGAAATAAAAGAGAAAACCAATCTAATCCTAATTCTCTAATCGGACTTTCTGTGTTTCTTATTCATACGAACCAGAAATGCAGCGACCGAATTTCCTATACCTTACCGACTTCGTTATCAACATAGCAAAGACAATATCGAAGTGAGGAAATGCGGAAGTACGGAGGCATTTATAGTCGGCCGGAATGCAACACAGGTGCAGGGAATAATTGCCGAGCGAGATACAAAGACCGAAACGGAGGTGGAAAAAATCTGATAGAGCGTCAGACGACGCCAAAAAGGAAAACCGAATGCAGAAACAGCAGAGGCTGCCAATAACCATGACAGGACCCCCCTTCTAAGTGATGGCTCCAGGTGATCCCTCAGCCTTGCTTCTACGGAAGTCCCTCTTGCATGATCCAAGATGTTCCTGGAGGGGGCCCAGCAGCGCTCCTCAGGGCCATAACCTTCCCAGTCCACCAAAAACTGATAACCTCTGCCCACACGTCTCTCAGCCAAAATACGCTGAACGGTATACACTGTACCTCCATCCACGAACTGGGGAGGAGGCGGCGGCTTATCAGCTGGAGCGAGGGCACTAACAAGCACAGGTTTCAGGCAGGAGATGTGGAAGGTGGGATGGATGCGCATGGAGAAAGGCAAGTGGAGACGCACTGTAACCGGGTTAAGTTTTCGAATGATTTTAAAAGGACCCACGAACCGAGGCGTGAGTTTACGAGATTCAACTCACAAGGGAAGGTCCCCATCCCTCGTTGCCCCACCCGGTAGGAGGGAGCAGGACGACGATGCCTGTGGGCCACCACCTTCTGCTTAGCCAAAGCGCGCAATAGAGAGGAACGCACACACTTCCAAACCGCTCGACACCTGCGAAGATTACATTACATTCATTTAGCAGACGCTTTTATACAAAGTGACGTACAGTAAGTGCATACAGAGACATCATCAAGATCACTACAGAACAGACAAAGCACATCCTTCCCATAATGTAGCAGCTATCCCTAGCAATGAACGTCGACTGTAGTTTACAGTAAGCTGTGGGCAAATCAGTAACAGCACACTTCCATTCCAAATACTATTATAAACTATAATAAACAGACAGGAAAACACAGGGAACTAGTAAACCGGGAACTGATATTCCTAGGTGAGGATATCAGTCAAGGTGGAGTCTGAAGAGGTGTGTCTTCAGGCCTCGACGGAATGCAGGCAGGGTTGGAATGAAGGAAGCGGCGGAGGGAACCTCCGCATTTCTCTCAGGCAAATACCCCAACTGAGCCTCAAAAGGAGAGAGACTAGTGGAAGCGTTACGCAAGGTGTTATGAGCGTATTCGACCCAGGCAAGGTGACGACTCCAGGAAGTGGGATTAGCCGCGGCTAGGCACCGAAGAGTGCTCTCCATACTCTGGTTGGTGCGTTCCGTCTATCCGTTGGTTTGGGGATGAAACCCGAACGAAAGACTGACAGATGCGCCCAACAGAGTACAAAAGGAGCACCAGAATTTAGCAGTGAATTGCGGACCGCGATCCAACACCATATCCAGGGGAAGGTTGTGCACCCTGAAGACGTGGTCTACCATTAACTGAACCGTCTCTGGTGCGAATGGCAGTTTGGGCAGGGCGACAAAGTGAGCCACCCTCGAGAACCGATCAACCACCACCAAGATAACGGTGTTCCCATGGGTCGGTGGCAGACCAGTTACGAAATTGAGGGCGATGTGACTCCAGGGACGACTGGGAATGGGAAGTGGACGTAAGAGGCCAGAGGGAGAAAGCCGCACATCCTTGGTACGGGCGCAAGTAGGACACACGGCGAAAAATTCCCGCACATTGCTCTCGAGTTTGGGCCACCAAAATCGGCAAGAAATTAAATCTTTCGTCTGGTGAACGCCTGGATGAGCCGCTAATTGAGAGGCGTGACCCCACTGGAGAACCTGCGACCGCAGCCGAGAAGGTACAAACGGGCAATGGGGCGGACCCCCACCTGGGCCGGGCTCAGAACATATAGCCTTCTGTAGAGCCGTATCAATATCCCACCTAACTGGGGCCACAATTTGAGAGCTGGGAACCACAAGCTTGGGGCGTGACTCCCTGTCCCAATCGAAATCGGAGATGGAAAAATCATCCTGCTCCATAGAACCCCCCTCAACAAAGGGGTCCCAGGACAGACTCTCCTCTCTACTCTCAGCGAGCGAAGAGGAGTACAACTGGGAATCAATAAGAAAGAACCTTATTCTCTCTGAGTGGCCCTGGAGAGAAATGTGCATCTCTACGGGGCTAGTTCTCTGCTCAATAATCCCGGAACCCAAAGAGCGACCGTCAAGGGCGGTAACCTGGCGAGAACTAGTCAGTCTGTGTGTTGGGATTTTTAAATACCTGGCCCATTTCACGTCAATAAAAGACACTGCCCCGGAATCAATAAAAGCGACAGTTGAACGGGTAACAGCGTCTGAGAAGGAGTACTATTTTGTCTCACTGGGGACCTCGGTTTCCCCTGTGAGACCCCCTCATTTCCCATTGATCCTTTGTATGGCTTCACGGTTTCACTCTCCTAGATTGGTGGAGAGACGACCCATCCACCTGCATAGGCTCCTCCTGATCAGTGGAGGGATAGGTGGGGGAACTGGGCGGAATACCTACTGGCAAGGCGGATTTAAAACGGACCGTGATTGCTACGCTCACGGGTGGCTCGAGCATAGCTAACGCATCCTTAATGGGGTTGGACAACGCTTTTAAAAATAAGGATGTTAGCGGGCCGTCTGGCCAACCTGTCTCCACGGCAAATGTTCGAAATGCTATGGCAAAGGCCGCAAACTGGTCAATTTCCTGGCTGCCTCTTCACCTGAGACTTTGTGATCAAAAACCAGCTGCATCTCATTCATGAGCTGGATTGAATCACGAATAACAGGGGTGTTGGCCCGAAGAGGGTCAGCCCAAGCGAGAGCCTGATCACCAAGGAGGGACAAAATAAATGCTACACGGGATTCTGGTGTAGTGAAGCGGGAGGGTTGTGCTTAGGGTTGCCAACCGTCCCTTGAAATAAGGGACGATCCCTTATCAGTTCAATAAGGCTTATTGAACAGATAAGGGATCGTCCCTTATTTCAAGGGACGGTTGGCAACCCTAGTTGTGCTTGAAAAAAAAAATACATTGTGTCAAAAATGGTCTGCATTTCCCCAGTTCCCCACCATAACGAGGCGGTATTTGGAGTTTAGGCTCTTTAAGGGTAAGGGGCATGGGAATGGGATGAGTTTGTGCTTGTGTAACTGAGGGACGATTCACCGTCACAGAAAGTCTATGCAAACTTTCAGTAACTTTCTGTAGGCATTCTCCCTGGTTGTGCACTTATTCTATCAACCGGCCTTGTTGAATTTCTAGGGATAAAATAGCCTCAGTAGCGCCCTGGCTAACAGTAGCGCCCTGGCTAGGCAGCGTTTTGTAAAATTCGGTAGAAGTTGTGCTGCATGCCCTGGGATCACATTGCTCTGTAGCAATTATTATTTTTTAATATCCCCAATCATAAAGACTCCAAGGAAAATTTTACATTCATCCAGCACATATCAGTACACAGTAAATTGGAATTAGTATTTTCCATGCCCTAAGTGACAAGTATAGCCCAGGAAGATACTAATATGCCATAGTCTATTGGGATGGCAGGTATGCCATCCGCCAAGTTACGGCTTGGTGGGGTATGCCCCATACCTATACAGCACAGAGAGTTTGGCACTTTTCAAGGTTTCCTACAGAAGTAACCACAATGACCATAGACTCTCAGCCCTTAAAAACATTAACTTCTGTATGTTCTGACCTCATGTAACCACACAGCATTCAGATACAACTTCACACATTCATGGTTAGTCACTTTAAAAAAAAAAAAAAAGCCTCCGAATGTGGCTCTAGTCTACGCTACTCTGCTGATAATGTAGCTTACTGCAAACAATTTTAATTATAATAATGATAATAATAATAAGAAGAATAATCTCTGGTATCTACTTTCTTAGTAGTATCTACTGTTTTCTTTCTGGCTAAGATTCCTGGGAAATATGCGTTGTCCAATTAAGCTTGTTCGCCAACGTTACTTCCTGCTTCTCGTCAGGAAGCAGAAACAAGCTAGGCTACTACGAAGCGAATCAACATGCATTATAGCCTACATTCATTGCACTACAGAAAACTAAACTAAACCTAGCTGTCCGGTACCAAAACATTTCTCGCAGGTAACGTTCTACACTACCGGAAAAAAAACTCTGCTGTGCAGAAACTCACTAGCTCGCTCGCTAGCTCGTAGCCCACACATGGAAGGTTGGAGTTACGCATCCGGCAATCCAGTGTTGAATAGCCTAACTCTGCTGTGCTTATGAACTCACTAGCTCGCTCGCTAGCTCGTAGCCCACACATGGAAGGTTGGAGTTACGCATCCGGCAATCCAGTGTTGAATAGCCTAACGTTAAATATATTTCATAGAATACTATTAGCCCTATTTTAAAACTGTATTCCCATATTTTACTGATGCAGACTATTTAGGCTGTACTAGCTATTTAGGTTGTATGTCTTTCAGCTAGAATGTGTTTGCGTCTAGCCCATTGTGCATGCATGTCTCCATGTAGACTTGGTTCATTAATTTTCTTGCTTCTTCGTGATCCATAGCTCAGGTGGAATAGGATAACTGTTCTCATTCTTGTCAATAGAAGGGGTTATGGTTTAGCAATTTCTGCATACATTTCTTTGGAATGCATGTCTCTCTCCGTGTTTATCTTCATGCATTATTCATCATTAGTTAGCTATAAAAAATAAGTGATATCAGATCAAAAACGTCTACGACGTAAAAAAAGCCAAGTTACTCACGCATAGCCTACATAGCGCTGTCCATAAGTTCTTAATTCCAACTTGCAAAATCAAGGCCTGACTTTAAAAGTCTTGATATCAAAATGTGGCCAAGTTACAACTAACAATATTGCCTATCGTAGCTCACACTAAATAAACTAGCTCTATTCCAAAGCAATGCTATCCTAAATAATTTAATGCAACTTGGCCCTGTGTTTCTTCATCTTACCATCTCAAGAGAATGTGGTCAATGAAACTGTATGTGCCACATCAAACTGCAAAATGAAAATAATTTATAGTGGAAATACTCTGATTCAGATGTGTTCCACTTAGAAATTAAACAGAAAAATTACTACACTATAGGGCATGTTTGAACAATTGTCTGCATCCACTGCTTTGGGTCTATGAAAAGCACAGAATGAATAAAATGTATTATTATTATTATTATTATTATTATGTATTTATTGATTTATTTATTTGGATTTCTATCAACACCTGTGTGGTCCTACAGAGCATAGATATCCTTGTGTTCACAAAATTCAGTTTGCAAATATCATAAATACTATTATGTTAAGAAAATTGGTACTATTACTTATTTGCCACCATCTGACCCACAAACATGTCTGGATACGTTTGTACGCTATTTTCTAGGTAAAAATATTACTCATTTTTATCTGCATTTATTTATTCATCACCCCTTTCTCTATTGTACATGATGTTTCTTCATATAAATGTCTGTTTGTAAATTGTAAAGAATGCTGTAGCAGCAGTTAACATTTTAAAACCTGTACATTTTCAAAATAAACTTGCCAACAAAGTCCAATCATATCCTTTCTGGAGTGTAATTATTCATCAACTGTTAAAAACATTCATTGAAATCATATGTTGTTCCATGAGGCACAATCTCTTCACATGCAAAGATGAAGAAACACAGGGCCAAGTTGCATTAAATAATCTAGGAAAGTTTGGATAGCATTGCTTTGGAATAGAGCTAGTTTATTTAGTGTGAGCTACGATAGGCAATATTGTTAGTTGTGACTTGGCCACATTTTGATATCAAGACTTTTAAAGGCAGGCCTAGTTTTTGCAAGTTGGAATTAAGAACTTATGGACAGTGCTATGTAGGCTATGCGTGAGTAACTTGGCTTTTTTTACATCGTAGACGTTTTTGATCTGATATTATGTACAATATGATTACAATACAATAATATTCTACCATCAGGAAAATGCTGCCAAATGTTCTAGCTTCAATGGGAATCGGTACATCAAACATAAAACATGACTGAGCCACAAATGGACGCTTACAGTATGTGACATGCACTTAAAATGCAAAAATAACAATATCAATCATATTGGACAAGACAATGGTCGAGCGGAAAAACTAAAGTATATATAGCCAGCAAGACCAACCGCATATTAGAAGCAGTATTACTTACATATTGAGGAGGAAAAACTCCTGCCATGTTCATAGATATATCCTCCAATAGAATCAATACTTCTTCTGACCCACTCCCAAAATCCATGTAAAAAAGGCGGGGATTATATTTTTTTTATGAACTCACAGATAGACTCTATTGTCCATTGTGTCACGCATGGGTAGGTTCAGTTGCAGGTGAGACTGGGGGGGGTTATTTGTTAAATGGACTAGTAGCTACGTGACAACAGTGGCATTTAGAAACTCTGTATTCAATATTGCTGTCATGTATCGCATACTAAAGCTAGAACACGGAGTTTGTCGTTTCCACTCATAGTTGCAGGAGCAATGAATCTCTCAGTTGAGCAGTCTCACGACACCGGCGTCTTGGCCACTAGGGCGTATGCGTGAAGGGGTTAACAGCTGGTGAAAATATTGCTTTAAAGTTAAATGTTTTGTCATGGCTGCTAGCCATGGACTTATCACTGGAATCTGTAAGTGATCAATTTTGGTGCCAGGGGTCTCAAATTTCTTCTAACAACAAGGCCTTCAGTATGCCATTGAGTGTTACATACACAATGTAACATTCACAGACAAATTGATCAATGCCAAATGTCAGAGATCCATGCAACAAAAAAATAAATCATCTACCTCCATTGGAAGTGAGTGCCAACAGGGATATCATGGGGAAAAACTGCCCATGTACTGCAGGGTGTGAAACATTAGTAAATGATTTTACTAGTCTTATGTCATTTACAGTGATGACTGCTGAGCTGAAAATTACGGGGCAGAAATATTCAACTCAACTATTGACTACATATTATAAACCAATTGTCAGTGTTCTAGCCTTTCAGGCTGACCGATCGGCTGTGAAATCTAACCAAATGCCAAAAGTTGAAGTGTAAGATTAAATAAGACACAAGTGTAGATGAGGCGGGTTGAGCTACATGCTTGGGTGCCGTTCTGACAGCAAAAGAATAATTAGTCTGCTCATGCAAATAATATTTGAGCTTATTTATCTGATGCTGTTACAAATGACTAGGGGGGCTGTGAGGAAGGGAATGCTGGGAAATTAAGTGTTTGTGTGGGGGGTGCATTGGGTCCCTGGATCATCGTGAATCTAGGGGTACCAGAGCCCTTCTCCCCCCACCGAGCGTACAGATGTACTGAGGTGACCCGCAGCAGTGTCCAAGGCAACGATGAAAGTTGGGAGACCACCCTGCTGTTTTCTGGCAGGTTCACACCTGCCACCCTTCCAGAGCTGTGGGTTGTGTGCAGATGGAGAGAAAGAGAGAGAGAGAAATGTGCAGGAGTGCATGTATATTGTGTGTGTGTGTATGTGAGTGAGAGATGCAAAAGCACACAATACTTGATCTCTGACATTTTCACCCTATTTTCTCCCATCACCATGGCTGTCAGGGTGTGTTTGCTGTGGCCCCCAACACACAGCTGTTCTCGGCCGACTTGCAAACTGTGGCGAGAAGCAGCAGAGGACATAACATGCTTCTCTGTGCTCCCCCAAGTAAATAGCACACGGCTGCTGCGATGAGCACTGATAAATGTGATTGGGCATTCCAAATTGGGGAGAACGAAAGGGAAGCGTGACTGACAGATTCCTTGTTGCAGCATGGTGGGAAACCGATAGTGAGCTTTGTCAGTGGTATACACAATTGTCATGTGCAGTGTGCTGCCCCTCTCTGTATATAATTCTGTGGTACTGAGAGGAATACCTTCAACTGCATTTGTTGAAGGGACAGCTTTAGTGAGAAAGGTGTTGTAATTGAGGTGGAGAAACACACCGGGAGGAAGCTGTAACAGAAGACGGAATAGATTAAAATGTCACGTCAAATTTCACCTGCGTTTAAAGTATTGAAAGGACCCTGGGGCCTTGGGAAAGATTGCACAAGTCCCTTACCACAGACGTGACACAGATCACATTTATTCTTATTGTGTCATCTCATTTCCGGTTGATATAATTGGATTATCCTTTCCCCCAGATGCCAAGCCTTTGAATGAGATTTTCAGTACTGGGGAAGGCACCGCAGGTTCGAGAATTGACCTGTAGTGCCATCTGAGAGAGAACTTGTTGAGAGAACTCTTATTGTCAGAAAGGATTACACTCTGGTTTTTACCTTTTCTAAGCAATAAATGCAAATATATTGGCATTTGGAAGATCCATTACGGACCAGAATACAGTTAAGAGTCCCTCTAGTGAAATGGAATATGTACATAAATATAAGTCACAGTGATACTAAGGGAAACATAAGCTAGGAAGTACTCTTGACTGGACCCAATTTCTTCTTTTTCCCTTTAGATGTAAAATAAGCTCAATGGATTTCCTCTAACAGTTTGTATATAAAAACAATAGTGTTTACAGATAGCTGCATAACACCAGATTTTGCGTTATTATTTTAGAGATTAGATTAGTAACAAGGCAATGTCTATTAATAAAAAAACATAATCATCATGTAAGGTGCCCAAGCACAAATATAAACCTTCACTGTTTATTTTACCATGGAAACATTGACGTTTTCTTGGCAGCCATATATGAGATTGTATTCAAACGCAACTCATCACCCCAGCACACCAGGAATGCTAGCAACAGATGGTAACCATGGTGATTAACTCTTGTAAGTCACATTCTGAGTCTCTGTCAGCACACAGGCTTTCCATCAGGCTGTGAATGGTGGCCTGGTTGCTGAAATTAAAATATGGGAGGCGATGTTAGGTGTTTGTGGGGGAAGGACCCAAACACAGGCAGGAGTACAAAAAAAACGAAGTTTAATAAGGGCAAGGCAGCAATCGGTGGTAATACAGGCCGGGTCAAAAACCGGGAAGGCAGGGCAACGGTACAAAGACAGTCCAAAAACAGGGTCACAGAACAGGCAGGGTTCAGAACCGGGAAGGCAAAACAAAGGCACAAAAACAGTATCCTAAAATCAGAGTCGCGAGAACACAGGCAGGGGTCGAAACCAGGGAGGCAAAAGAGAAACAAAAAGAAAACCGAAGACAGAAAACAGAAATAAAACAGCCACAGGTAAACGACGAGGGATACGAAAACTCGGGTAGATACTCAGAGAAACAGAAAGAAACACAGTGGCAAAATATTTAGTAAGGAACCCGCGTAGACAGACTGAAATAACAAGGTTTAAATACACAGGGAGAAGATTACACAAAAGAAATCAGGTGTGAAGAGGAGGGGAAATGGGAGAGTACACAGGTGAGAACAATGAGGGTTAACAGGGACTAATAATACAATAACGGGGGAAACGTAAGACACGGACTGGAATACACATAGACACAATGATAACAAACGGCCTGGGGTTAGCAGGTAGACAAGTGCACAGCTCGGAGGGGAGGAACGCTAAAGTGGACACACGTGCAGAGAATGCAAAATCAGATAGATACAGGGATAGGATAACGAGGAGGGAAATGACAGTTGCAGGTAGAAACTCAAGATGAATTTGTTAGCAGGTTAGTATTAAATCTAATATAACAGCTAGTATGATTAGTACATTAGTATTATACACAAATATTAATAAAGCCAGAAGGAAGAAGACGAGATACGAAATACAGAGGAAACCCGAATGTTCCCAAAATCACCCGAATAGTGCAATGACAAAGACAGGGAGTGGAATCTAAGGAACATGGAACGCGAACTGACAATCGGGAGGGTAAAATAAATCAGGAAAAATAATAATACAGAATAAACAGACAGACAAATTACAGGATCCTAACAGGTGAATTGAGAACATGGGTATTCTCTTTTCAGCCATAATTCAGCTCAAATGTGTTACTAAGAATGTTACATGTTTTTGTGTTATGAGTGAAAATTATTATTATTAATAATAATAATAATAATAATAATAATAATAATAATAATATTTTCTAGGTTAGTTTCACACTTGGCCAAGAAAGGAACTGAAATTCTCATTGCAGACAATAAAAAAAGCATAAAACAAACAATAAGTTGAGTAAAAAAAACACTCAATAGCTGAAATATGCATTACACTAAAAATATAGTTCAGAAAATAATAATGACAGTCCCCAGTTGTGCTGAACCCCAAGTCTTTGACCACCTAGATTTAAACTACTTTAGTGTAATGAGCTCCTGTAATTTCAAACATTTTTGGAGTGTTATGGTTTTGTCAGCCTCTTTTTCTTTCTGTGGTCGTTCTCCTTCGGAGCAGCGTGAGGGCGCTCTTGCCTTACTTTTCCGTTCCGCACCGGGCTATCGCTCTGTCTCGGTACTCACACCTGTTCTAGGTTACCTGCTGGCTCTTTAAGCTCCGTGCTTCCGTATTCTGGTGATTCTGTATTGTATTGCATTAAGACACAGAGCCGGTACAGTATAGGGCTTAGGCACTTAAGGAGACCACATTGCCCCAAAGTATTGTTTAGGAGTAACGCGGGACTGGCCTTTCGTGCATTTAGAATTTCTTAGGATTCTTTCTTTTTTTATCTGTACTTTCTGTCCCTCGTTTTGGTTTTCCTTTTCTCGTTCCGCCAAGACAGTTTTGTCTTTACCGTTTTTCTGTTTACCTTTCTTCTGTCTGCTTTCTTTATTGAGAGCGAGAGGTCTTTCCGTTTCTTTATCTTTGTCTTAACTTGTGCCTTCGAGTCTTTTCGCCCATTACCTGGGTCGCTATAATTTATCTTTTGTTTTCGTTCTCCTCCCCTTATTTTCCTCTCTTTTATTGAGAGTCTGAGGCGAATCCTTCCTTCTACACTCTCGTGCCTACGAGTCTATTCGTCCAATTTCCTGCGGATCTTTTATATTCTCCTCTTCCCAGTCTCCCTCTTATTTTGCTCTCCTATCGAGAGTGGGAGTCTGTTTGTTTTCTCCTTTTATTCCTTCCCTTTGTACGGAGTCTCTTCTGTTCTAGTAGCTTCCACGTGTGGAAGCTTTCTGATTCCTTCCACCGTGTCTGGTCCTCCGAACCCGACTCTCCCCCCTCACATGGAGATCATTCCTATTGTATGATGTGGGGTGTAAAACACAGATATGAGAACAGTACAGAACACATTCACGGTGAGGTCAAAAATATTCACATATAAGTGTGAAGTGACATTCCAATTTAACAAACAGTCTAGTAGTATGAAAGTATGCTGTGGGAGAACCTCGGAATTGTGCCTAATCCTATCCGGGACACGTTATTCCAAGAAGTCGGTGGAAGAGACAGATATAGCAGGGGGCTCATTTCACAGCAGACTGACTTTAACAATCAAACAATATAATACGAATCGAGGACGTTCATGTCCAATTACTGCCAAATTACTCTGCATATTTTCATGGCTCTTCCCCTCTGTCGACTTTCTCTGAATGATCTGTGGACAACAGAATCAGGGAGTGAAGGAATTAAGCAGGGTTTTGAAACTTAGGTTATGGTTACACTAATCACTTCATGCAACTTCTGGAATTGGGTGTGCTATTAACGCAAGTATTGCACTTCTGGGTGCATCAGCTGTTTCGGGGGAGAGGAGGGTATTGGTCTCAAATGTAGCTAGCACTGGTAGAACCAAATAAATAAATTACATGTGCACGCACGCACACACAGCCCTCCAGAATTATTGTCACCCTTGCTAAAGAAAAGCAAAAAAGGCTCTGAAAAAATATCTTTGTTGTTTATCAGCTTGATCTCACACTCAAAATTTGAGAGAAATCTAACCTTTGAGGTAAAATTATTTAAAAAATTATATTTTTCTCAAAAACACGTCAAAATAACTGCCACCCCTAGAAATTCTTATGAACTAAATATAATTGACGTATATATAATATGACATATTTTACCTGAGTCTTTAGGCACTCCTATGTTGCCATTCTCGATTTCCTGTTTCACTGGGGTATTTCATAAATATGAGCGATATACAGGCCAAACTCCTTTAGTCATCCATCAGCATGGGGAAAATAATGTCATAAATCAGGCAATGTCTGTGAAGAAAGTTCAACCTCCAAAATTTCCACTATTATGGCAGTAATTAAGAAGTTTCAAACAATTGTAGCTGTGATTAACCTGCTTGGAAGAGGATGCAAGTTTTTTTTCCCCCATACACAGTGAGAAGGATGGTTTGAGAGGCAAAAGCTTCTCCAAGGATCACAGTTGGACAATTGAAGAAGTTGGTTGCATCCTGGTTTGATCATCCAACAGGACAAAGATCCAAAGCATACCTCAAAATCCACACAAAAATGGTTCACTGACCACAGAATCAAGCTTTTGCAATGGTCATTCCAGTCCCCTGACTTACACCCAATTGAAAACCCGTGGGGTGAGCTGACGAAGAGAGTCCACAAATGAGGACCAAGGACTGGATCTGGAGAGATTTTGTATGGAGGAATGGTCTCAGGTCCCATGTGTTCTCCCATAGATCAGCAACCATTATAAGAGAAGACTCAGTGCAAAGGGAGAGTGCAGAAAGTACTAAATGCAGGAGTGCCAATAATTGCATAGGCGGAGAAGGCTATGCCTTGCCGGACATGGCAATTAAAATAATGTAGGCTCTTAAACATAGGCAGAGAACAAACTGCAGAGTAAGGCTTGGTTAGGGCGGGGGAGGCATCCACCTTAGTGCAAGCGGACACAGAGCGCGAGCAGCTAAATTTTTAGCATTAATTTCACCATAAATACAGTTTTTTGAGTACAAGAGCCCATGTAGGCTTTGGTTGTAAAGTAGTCGTGTATCGGGAGACATAAAACCATCCACGAAAATGACAAGCAATAAGTCTATAACGGTTCTGTGTGAGATTTTCTAAATATAGCTGCAAGTAGCGATTCCCGGGGACCGAGCGGCATGAGCAGCATTTGTCAAACACAGAGACTGCAAAATGGTAGACAACTCTAGACAGGGTTGACCGAAAAAGCAAATATTTGTTTCTAAACAGGGCTTTTGCCTTTGTTGATGGCATCAAAACCCGATCCCGCAAGGTCTTGTGAAATTCTTCATTTTCATAGTAGCCTACATCATTTTTATGGTGACATTGTGCTGTGTGGAAACCGTAACCCGAACAGAGCTGAAGTGCACATTCCCTTTGTTGCAAATGAATCAAGAAATCTTGCTTGCTAAACCGCAACAGGAAAACATAGGTAGGCCTACACATAGACGGATGTTTTTGTCAGCTTTTGTGTGAGATTGAGACTAGTGACGATGTTTGAAAATAAATGTTAGTTCAAAACATGTAGCCAATGGCACAGTTATGAATAGATTGTTTACATTACTGCAACAATGCGCTCTGTACCAGATCATATTTTGCGTGAAATCTTTATTTTCTGTGTCTGACAAATGGATACTTGTTCCCATAGCCAACTGCGTAAACGTGACCTGCAGTAAATCTTTCGTTGGTCGGTAGTATCGTAAGCTACTGGATCATGTCGGCGGCCATTAACGTCTTTTAAGTACAAGTGAAACAGTGAACAGTTAATACTGTTCAATTTCATAACCTTTGTAATAAAAAGGCGTTTGTCACTGTGAAAAGAACATTAAAAGAAGCATAGCATTTTTTGCCAACATCATTTTGCCAAACATTAACTATGCCATAGGCACCAAGCGGGAATTGAACCACTAACCTAACACATGAAAGCCAAGATTGTAACCACTAGGCCAAAACAGGTTAACAGAAATGTGCAGGCCAAATAAGACTTTTGTGTTGCGGTATCAGATTGTGTTGGCTTACTGACTTAATAATACAAACAGTTAACAGATATTGTTCAATTTCTTAACCTTTGCAATAAAAAGGTGTTTCTTAATGTGAAAACAACATTAAAAGAAGCATAGCATTTGCAGAATAGTTTTGCCAATCATTAACTTAGCCATTTGTGCTAAGTGGGAATTGAACCACTGACCTTGCACATGGAAAGCCAAGATTGTAACCTCTAGGCCAAAGGCCTCTAGGCTTGTATCGAATTGTGTTGGCTTACTGACTTCATAATGCAAACAGTTAATATTGTGAAATTTCTTAGCCTTTGCAATAAAAATAGCTTAATTTATGTTAAAAGAACATTCTTAGCAAGACATTAACATTGTGTGCCTTAAAAATGTTAGGAACAGGTGGGGATCGAACCACCAACCTACTACATGGTAGTACAATGGCTGACCCACTAAGCTACAGGAACTGTCACACATGGAATGATTGGGTTAAAACGGCTGGACTCAAGTATTGATCTAACTCTCAATCAACCCACCAAGTTTCAGAACTTTCTATCAAACGGTTTTAGAATTACTAGCATTTTTGTGATAAGCCACGCCCAATGCAAAATTCATTGGCTTCTCATTCGGCCATTTTTTGCCATAGGCCTTAGAAAAGTAATACATGTATGAAGGGACGTGGGCTGACTCCCTCGAACGGGTTTCATGCAAATTGGTCAAATCCTGTAGGAGGAGTAGCATTTTAAGTGTTTTACAAAAAATGCTAATTACGCTGCTCGGTCCTCTAATAAGTTCACCAAAATAAGAAAATAACTATTCTAATGGTCTGCATCTTTTAGCTTTGCAACTGTAGGCTACACTTAACTGTGGTTAATGTTATTGTTATAGCAGCACCTAGTGGTAAAAGTTGGTACCTAGGAATTTTAGGTTTTAGGTTTGGTTAGGATTTGTGTAGTATTCGCCTGGCCCGACCCACCGAACCCGACCAGACAATGTAAAAAGCAATGTCTAAGCATTACACATTGGTAAAAGATAGATAGAAAATATAGATTAATTTCAACTGAATTGACCACCAGGGCAACAACTGGGCTATCAGCCAACTATTTCCAATTGAGCTTAACTCGCTCGAAGGTGGATGCCTCCCCCGCCCTAACCTCGCCTTACTCTGCAGCTGGTTCACCCTCCGCCTATGAATAATTGTGATGCACATCGTTTTCAGAATACAAATTTTGTCTGAGGAATAATAATAAAACTACACAATACAACTATACAATTTTTTGAATGAGACACTGTTGTGTCTTCTCTCATAGATTGATGATTTGTGGAAATCTGCTCACACAAGGATAATCAACACTTGATTAGGTGGGAGTTATTGCAAGCTTTTTTGTGTTGTTTTGTCCAGTGTTTAATACATGAATGGTTTATTGTCTGTCTGTGCTGTGAAGTTGTTGTGGCCTTGTTCAATATATGTTCACCAACTGCTGAGTCATGTATTCTGACTTCCTGACTCTTAAACCACAAGGTGAGGTCAATATATAGACAATATTCTCAGTTCTGTATGTGTGTTCCACCAACCTGTACGTTGGCAGATGGTATAGCTGCCACCCCACTATAAAGATATGAATATTTCTATTAGACTCTGGCACTTAACACACAATCACTAGCACATTATAAACTTGAGTACAGTGGGTAGCTGTTAAGAAACATTTCTGCTGTGATTCATAGGGACAGTAATGATGAAATATGTTCACTAAATGCCATTGATCACTTTCTGTGGAGAGCTCATTCAAGGACAGCATATTTTTAATAAGAGTGATTGTAAACTGTTGATTACCCCTCATCCTCATTTGCAATTAAAATTTATGTAAATGCATTTACAGGCTCACAAAATGCAGCAAGTCTTCTGAGTAATCACTCCATTTAAAACATTATCTTAATTTAAAAACAGAATGTTAGGCATGGCGGTGAACACACTGCTAGTGCTTAAGTACTCCTTAAGTATAGTTTGTTAGACATGTTATTTTATATGCTACATTAGCAACCTAATCTGGCATCTGCATGTCAGGATCAGGACCTGGATTCAATGAACATTTGTCCTTAAATTTAACTGACAATTAAATGGTAGTGTGAGGTTTTGTATTTGGCCCTCCTGTTTTTCACATGTTTCTCCGGAACGGTTTGTGATTGCTTCAGGGGAAAATAAGTGTGTGTTGTCTGTGTGGAAGCTACAGCCATGGAATTGGGAAACAAACTTTAGCAGGCTGCTGAATGTGGGGGTGAACTGTTTTTCGCCTTTCCTGTGAAATGTGTCTGGTGCTTTCTTCTTATTGAGGTGCTAAAAGATCTGCACACTCCTTGAATAACTAATGCCGGACCATTATGCAGTGGTTTTGGTTCTCCATTAGCCAAGAACACAAGTTCATTTTTTAAGAATTAAGATTCAGGGAACAAGATGCAAACTAATTAACTTGTGGGGGGGGGGGGGGGGGGGTCTGGTCAAAACTGCTTGTGTTGTGATATAGCTAATAGAGTGAACTGCCTTTGCCGGTAAACTATGTGACTATGATCAAAGCGCAAGCACTGAGCTGCAAGAGAAGCTGAAGACAGAATTGTGGATAAGAATTTTTAAATTTTCTATCCATTTTCCGTGTGAGTGTTTTGTGGTTGTCTGCTTAATGCTCAAAGCAGTAACCTGGGAGGAATGTCAAGTATGGATCTCATCAGGTTCTATAGCAGTGGCTGATTCAGGGCAGAGGTGAGAAGTCTCATGCTGTCAATGGAGTCTGCTACATATCAGAGATCATCTCTCAGGGAGTCTCAAGCGTGCACTAGTCTGCACTTTTAAGTAATTTCCGACTTAACAGGTTGTAAATTTCTATCTGTCAACAACATATCACAGTAAATATAATTTGGCTATGTTGTAAAAGCCTTTGGCCACTGATAGAGAAGCATAATCTGCAGCAATGCCAGAGTGGCTAATCGGGAAGAATTCCGGTGGGCCGCTGGTTTTTGGGCTGGTGGCGAGGATTGGTAAACACAATAATTGTATTTAGATCATATAGGCTACTGGCTGCAGTGTGGGCCGCATGAGTTCTCACCTGATGTAATTAGTGTAGTTTATGAGTTTGTGCCAGACGAAGATGCTAAAATGGAGAATAAAATAAGAAAAGGAGGAGCAGAAAAGGTTAGGATAAAAAAAGAAAGGCACTGGAAGAAGAAGCGGCCAAATGTGCCAAATTAAACAACGTATTTCGAACAAAAACGCAAACGCAGCTGATGATGAGAAAGGTAGCGTATAGTGTTAAGATGTCATTGGTGTGTAAAGCACAATATCATTGCATGCAAACAACAATGAAAGCTTATTGTCAATGAATTTTAAAGCATGACTGGCGTATTTACGAATAACTGCTTTGATAAATGCAAAATGGTTATGGGATCATCTAATATGCGAAAGGCATTTTGCTATATAGTCTCTGAGCAGCCAGGATTTTATTTTTTATTTTTTTTCGTGGGGGGGGGGCATTAATTGTGTTAGAAATTATTATTCTTGTTTATTATTATTATTAGGCCATGAAAGGTATAATAATAAGTCAATTATTAAGTAACACTGTTTTAGATGTAGCAAACTTAGCTAACGTTAGCTAACATAGCCTACTTGCTGTATCTTGCTGTCGCTTCTTGTTGGTTTTGTTAGCTAACGTTATTAACTTTTTACTTATTTGACGTCTAATGTCACCCTTCAACCGTGAGGTAATGTTAGCTATCTAGCAAAAGTTAACAGCCAAATTAAATTAATTTAACTTGATAACTTACTGGAGATTGAAATGTTACATTCAGAGAGCCAACGTTAGTTAATCGTCATGAATGGACGTTTTATATCTTTCTGGGCATTATTGTCACGAACGTGAACATCTGCCAAGTTAACAGTGTTATTTACTAAATTATAAAAACGATGACTAAAACTAAACTAAAACAATTGACTAAAACAATTAAAGGCCTTATGATAAAGGTGATTCTTAATGTTCAAAAACAATAGTTAGCAGCAGTTTTTATTAATAGTCAGTGTTAACATTATTCCAGTGAGTCATATATTGTATGTGATTCCATAACGATTTCATATTGAAAATCCCCCCCCCCCCGGTCAAAGTGGGCAGCTCTGAGACATGAAACTACCGGGCTGAAAATGAGTCCCACTCCGGCCCTGATCTGCAGGTCCATGTGGTTCTGATGTCTGACTCAATTTACATGGCTTACTCTGAAGCCCTGTATTCTGTATTATTTGGCTCTCCATAACAATGATTTCAATCAAGTATCATTTAAATGGTTGATTTGACTGTAGTGTAATTCACGTTACACTACTGGCATTACTGGCATTTAGCAGACGCTCTTATCCAAAGTGACTTATGCAACTTTAAGCATTTTTACATAGTATCCATTTTATACAGCTGGATTTATACTGAAGCAAAGACACCTTGCTTAAGGGTATAATGGCAGTGTCCTTCCTAGGAATCGAATCCGTAACCTTTGGCCTGACATCAGAACGATAAGCCTTCAGTCTTGTCCCGAGTCTGTAGATCAGTTGGGTATTAGACAAAAGGAGAAAGTGAACTTAGATTTCGCTTCGGATTGCAATGATTACAGCTTTGCTCTTTATGAATGTGGGAAAATGACATCAAAGTGCTCAGACTATCTGGATTGGATGTTAATTCTGCCAATGTTAGTTGACATCACATGGCGCTGTAATGGCGACATGTAGTCCAGCTGTCTCTCGTGTTTGTGTTTGTTAATTTGAATTTATTTTGTTGTGTCTGGCTTTTGTCTTTTGTTTTTTTCATGCGCTGTGTGTCTGTTGTGGGATGGGGAAGCGTCGAAGAACCATCGTTCTTCACCGGAGTTGAAGATGTCGGGACTAGGGACTGATCTAGGACTGCAGGCAATCTTCAAATAGCCACCAGGGAAGAGAAAGGAGAAGATAATGCGGGGGAGGAGTGAGGCGATGACTCGGAAGGTTGACGCAGTTTGGTGCTCCGTTTCGACAGTGTACAGAGACCCTGTGTGTATGGAGGAAAAGTCGTGGAGGCGGAGTTTGTGTGTTGGACTGCTTAATAATGACACTGGACATCTCGGGACAGCGGGGGGCTATTTTTAATCATGGCTGTATTCCACTTTAATTCACTTAATTAGTTTGATTAATGAAATTATTATATTGAATGTCTTTGTTTGCTATGTTTGTGTGTTGTGGGTCTGCCCCACTGTCTATGTCTTTTTTGTTGTTGCTGGGGCTACAACTGAAGTTCCCTAGCGGGAAAATAAAAGTTATTCTATTCTATTCTATCCATATCAGATATAGATCAGGTGTATCAACATCAGATTGTCTTAATAAGTAGCCTGTGGTTTTCCCATGTTTGGAGTCAAAAAGGGAACGAAGGAAAGTATCTAAAACTGGTCATTAACCTGAAGCAACACATTCTGGGCCCCATGAAAAGATATATCACATTGGGCCCCACCACCACAGGCCACGCCAACCCGGCACAATTGCTGTAACCACACACATTCAGAACCCAATCGACCCATTCAAATCAACATAAATATTGTGCTTAAAATGTCAGTTTAACCTTAAATACACATATTATGGACAATAACTGTCCTTATATGTAATTTTAATGCGATATAAGGACTGTTTTTGCTGCTTTTAAACTCACATTTTCCCAACATTCTATCAGTGATAAGAGTAGGACTCAACCAGCCAATATTCTGTTCTATTCAGTAGTCTTGCGGTCATTATTTCAGTTGACTTGATCAACTATCAGAATTCTGAAAGACTGTCAGGTAAATATTTTCACTGGTCACTCGGTATATCCCGACTTATAACATAAAAGTCGAAAGGTTTAAACTGATTTTGAATATTGACATGTCAGGCTCCAATCACGTTTAGCATGACGTGCCATAACAATTAATTAGCAAATAACAATCCTGAATACTTCTGACGTAATTTACATAGCAACTGTATGCCCAGATCACACAGCCTCATTGACAGTGGCCAAGGGAATTCAGAAAATATATAACTTTTAAAGATTCTACTGGGACTTTTGCCATTTATCGAGGGTGTGTTAGAAATGTTCGGTGCCACTGACCACAATCGAACGATTTCACTTTTACCACAGTTTTGTATGGGTTAATGCTATTGCTTTCTGCCTCTTATGGGGATCAATAAATGCAACAACAACACTAGCACTTACTTCTTCTAAGTTTTATCACCACTGCAGTGAAGCAAAAAAGTAAATAAACTCCGTTTTCTATCAGGAATGTATTGTCACGCTCACGTGAATTCACTGTCTACGTTCTAAAGCTCCGGTTTGCCCTCCCTAATATTAAGTAACTAATGTTAGGGGAGCAAAAGTAGCCTGTTTCACTATGGACTAAGGCTAGCAAACAGGTTAATTTACCCTTTCACATTACATTACATTACATTCATTTAGCAGACGCTTTTATCCAAAGCGACGTACAATAAGTGCATACAGAGACATCATCAAGATCACTACAGAACAGACAAGACTTCCCCCCCCCCATACGGCGCCCCTGGTAGCAAGAACCACCTGACAAGCAATTGTGTTTTTGGAAGGGGTCTGTCTTTTTTAGTGCCAGCCCATAGGGCCCTGTGGAAGATGCACTGTCAGAGATCAAGGGGGAGCTGAAGAGAAATTCTAATTATCACAAAATTCCTGAGAATATTAAGGCTGATCAGTCATTTTCCTATTTAAAATCATTTTAAGACATTTTGCCTCACATTTGATTTTAACTGTATATGATATGCTGTAGTTTTTTCCGTGTTGTTGTCATGAGTGATCACCTTCATCCCATGTTGCACAATTCCATCTCTTCCTTGATAAACTGTATCAGGCAAGTATTCCAGGGAAATTCACATATAAATTCCACAATAATTCCACAGTAAGTCCTGGGAAAAGCCACGACTGTTGGAAGAAGTAGGATTTCATGTTGCGTTTGACCACTTCCTCTTAACACCATTCAGCACCTGCCTGTTTGGTGAAGTTGGAACTTGGAGGAATTTACACAGATTACTCATCATTCTATAAATACTGAAATTAATCTGCAGGCAAAGGTACTGTGTGTTTATCCCAGGCACATTTCCTTTAATTATGTAGTTATTCAAGCCTCAGTTTACAGAGCCCTGCACAATTCACAGCTCCAATTGTCTCTTTAATTGAGGTCATTCTATGCTAACTTGAGTAAACCAATGAGGATTTGTCCTCACATAAAATGGCACAGCCCAGCCTTACAGTAGGTAACATACCAATAACTCATATCTCCAGTGGTATACCTCCTATAGTGATATATTATCTTCCTGTCCCTCCTAGTACAGCATATTGTGGTAGTAGGTATGCCATCTGATGAGTTATGGATTATTGGGCATACCGCATGCCTATACAGTATGTATGTAGAACCACATACAGTGGTTATTGGAACCGTGGTAACCAAACCCAATCAGATTTGTGCTGGAGAACAATGTAGTTTACCCCCAACTGTTTTGAGCATGGATTGAATTAAAAGTGCAGAACTTTTGAATCCCCAGGTTGATGGTAGTTGGGAGGTCTGTAGCTGTATGCATACTGAATACTAAAGGCTGTTAAAGATTCAGTATGCAGAGAGTGTGAAACTGTGGGTCAGAGAAGTATGAATACTGTCTTGATAAAATGATGAAAAAATCTAAAAGCAGTGAGCTGAGAGGAATGTCAAGTATGGAACCCATAGACCCCATGGAACCGACTGGGTTCCAGAGCCGTGACGTCTGATTCAGGATGCAACCACCTTTCAGTCCAGGACTGTCTTTTTTTGGCAGTTGTACATGTACATGTGTGGAGATTATTAATCCTTCAAGGCATACTACCATTACATTTCTAGTATTCTCTGTGGTCCCCAGAGTTTAAGTATGCCCAAGATTCTGAAATCTAATTGACAAGATGGATAGCTAGCAGTTAGCTAAGCTAGCGATTTAAACCATGTGATCCGGAAAGCTGTTTTACAAGGCAAACAAGCACAATGTAGATGGAAAAAAGACTAAACACAGTTAAAAACAAAACAATATGAAGCCAGATATAAAGCTTTAAGCATAAGGCAGAAATATATTGTGTAGTTGAGGTGATTTGAACCAACTAGCAAACGTTAGCTTTATCTAGTTTGTTAGCAAACAACATTAGCAAGCTTCCAACTCACTGCACAGACATGTGAAGGTGCAACTTTACCTACTCCCCACCAATGTTCTGTAGTCTGGCAAATACATTTCACACTATGTTTCAATAGTTAAACCAAATACTAAATAGAGTAACGGACTGAAATTAGCCAGTAGCTAGTTTGAGGAAAATCAGCAACAGTTTCCAATAGCTCCCTTAAACTGGGACTATAAAGAGCAATGCAACCGTACTGATTATAATTTAGTTTAGCCTATAATTTTCTGGATCTGTAAACCAAGACTTGCATCTTAAAGGGTAAGAAAACACACTGATTTACTAGACTTCGCCCCCTTTTGAAATTCGAAAAATGCCAAAATCTGGGCGTGATAAGGTAATAATATAGGGACTGAGCTCCAGGTATCAAACCATGCCCCAGCAATTTTTTCCCACTAGTAGCCTTTTGCTCATTCTACTCTCTGGACAGTCTCTCTCTTTCATACAGACACAAATAAACATGCTAGCTCCAGCTCCTACCAATGGTGGAGGATGGGAAATGTTTTGGAGTGGTAGGCGGGCGGCACACATAGCCTCGTTTGGGCTTATATTGATGTGGTCAGCAAACAACAAATCACACACTGGACAAATAGTTACCCATGCCATATAGGCAATCACACTACCTGCAAGATATCAACAATATTGGTTTCCATTTCAACGGGTGCACATGTGGTCACTGCATTGAATTCTCTCCAGAGAGAATGTCTGTTGTAGGGACGTTGCAAAGGTAGCATATACTACAACTCCTGGCTCAACTAGCCTATGCTTTATAGCCTACTATATAGGCCTATTTATTTTTAATAAAGTATATATATATTTTTTTTAAAGAAACTAGCTAGCTACTTGCTAAGCTAGACAGAAAAACAAACTATACAAATATACCAAAAATAGGCTACTATAACTTACTACAATATTTAAAAAAAACTAAGCTGTAAGCTAGCTATATATATTTCCACCATTTTGTGCCTTAGCTCCATGTGCTAACCTCCAACCAGATACCACATTGCATGTCTAAAAACAGAATTTTATGGATTTTCATCATATTATCATTTTTTAAAAATTGAATGAGAGATTCACTGCAATATCACAATAACAGATTTGACAAATAATTAATCTACTGTTGGTGTATTCTCAACATTTTGTACAAAATAATGAGAGAAGAAGCATGACGTACCTCACTGTATTCAAGATTTTCCCGCCAGAGGAAGTGACATCACTGGGTGCAGGGCACATGTTTTTTATATGAATGCTTTGGAGATTTTTATGCGGTTTTATAACAGAGGTAACAGAGTTGACCAGAACATAGGGACAGACACAAAATATTTTTTTTTATTACTCAAATTACATATACTACAGAAAATAGATATTCTATGCAATTGATTTTATAACCGTTAAAAGAGTAAGTACAAAAAAACTGAAAATTAGACTTAATTTTTTCATGTTAATTCAAGTTGAATGTATGAATCAGGAGCTGGAGACAGTCAATAATGGGTAGGGTGGGAGTCATTTAGTTCATATTTTACGTATAAATTATGCCTAAAATATACATCAAGCATTATTATTAGTGAAAGTTTAATATAATTAGTATTATCATGCAAAACTGATTAAATAAAGATTTTTTTTTTTTTTAAATAACAAAAGGTTTAATTGGGAGACGCGAAATGTACCCCCAATTCTAGAACAACCCATATATATATATATATATATATATATATTTTTTTTTCCACTCGCTCACTCTCTCTACTATCTCCTCTCCATGCAGAATCATGCAGATCAACCGCTGAGATTCACTTTTATACCCTTGCTTCAAAACTTCAGGGTGTAGCTGTACAGGTTTCAATTTCATCACCAGGAGGCATACGTCAGTTGGGTGTAGTTTCTGGCCAATGACAGACTGGACGTGCAGTACCTAACGTTTTACTACTAGAGACACTTTTGAACCAGATCCTTTGGGTTTACGCTGTTTTGCACTGACTGAAGTAACATGTCAAGATTTGGACCAGAATCATGCAGTATCACTTAGAAAAACCCAAATGTATTAGTTCTCATCAAAAATAAGTGGTTTTAGTGCTTTATTACCCTTTAATAGAATACTTGCTAATATTTATTAATATGGTACAAAAAATATACAGACGTAGATATTTGTATACCTATTGGAAACTGGTATAAAATTTCACGTTTACACAACAATTAGAATTGTGAAATTTAGGTTAATGGTAGATTTAACCTATAGGAATGCAATTCTGGTATTGCATCAATTTGACCGGATAGTGATTTTGCAATGTTTTTCGCCACTCCTGTGAAATGGTCGAGTGTGAAACATTTGTGACCCAAAGCGGGCCTGTTACACGTTTTACATTATTGGCTTTTTGGATTGATTCCATTGCAGGCAGTCTAACTTACAAAATATAAAATACCACCTTCTTCACAGCAAAGCAAATAATTTCTATTATTATTATTATATAACATAAGCCTGTTTTACATGTGAAAGTCAATTTGGATTAGGCCTGATGTGGCTTAAGTGCTGACAAATACATCTCCCTCTGTGAAGTGTAGACACGCCGTACACTCACTGATATACACTTGGCTGTTTATCTTCAAGTATTATCAGCATGAAGCTGTAATTACTAATCGGCCAAACAGTTTTATGACGAAAAAATCTTTTATATAAACATAGTGGCTGAGCTTACTTTGACATACGTATGCAGCCTGGGTTAATATTTCATGTACAAAGTGTAATATTATGAGGAGAGAATACAACTGCCTGATAAAATGATGTGTTATTAAAAGCAAATGTTTATATCACAAGATCAAACATGTTTAAACCTTCAACATGGTGAGCATGCTTACATTTGCGTACACTTGCATACATTTAGTACTTAGTACCTTGGCGGATCATGGTTCTCGTAGTTTTTTTTACTATAACCAGCCACAATACAACAAAACCATTTTCAAGGCATGGTTTATTTGGCAAAATGTTAGCTAACTACTCTTTTCGATATATTATCTGACGAGTGAGCACCAAGTAAAAACTGATGAGTGAGTGATAAGTTTGTTTCCATGGTGACGAGCTGTGCAAGGACTACATAAATGATCAGATATAAAAAAACAGAAGAAGAATGAAATACGGAAGACAGAATATGAACAAGGCAGTAAGTTTAAATGTGCATTTTCCCTTTTGAAGTGCTTACTGAGTTGGTTTTTAATTAATCTCATTAATTAAAGATTCATTAATTAAAGATTAATTTGGAAGAGCCATTTTACATTTCAAATTTATTGTCATCTATCGCCTCCTCTTGGGAACAGAAAGTGTGAGAGATGGGTTGAGGTTCAATTGATATTCAGTAGATGATGTAAGTTCTATCTGTGATGGTTATTAGCAGCCTTTGCTGTTTAGCCGTTTGGTTTTCCTTTTGGCGTCGTCAGGACACTATCTGATTTTTTCCGCCTCCGTCCCGGTGTTTGTATCTCGCCCAGCAATTATCCCTTATACCTGCTTTGGGTTTCCTGCCGGTTATAAATAACCCAGGAATTCCGCATTTCCAACACTTCGATATTGTCTTTGCTATGTTGACAACATAGTCGGTAAGGTATAGGAAATTTGGTCGCTGCATTTCTGGTTCGTATGAATAAGAAACGCAGCAAGACCGGTTAGAGAATTAGGATTAGATTGGTTTTCTCTTTTATTTCCAATCTTTCTCTTTATCCTTTATTCTTGTTACCTGTTACCTTTTGTGTCAGCTCTTTTGCCACAAGAGCTCTGGATAACAGGTTTTCTGTTCTTTTCCTTCACTCATTTTATTGTGTTTTGCTTTGTTTCTCTACCTCCTGTTACGCCTAATGATTTAGTGCGTGAGGTTATTTTGTTATTCATTCTCGCTGTTTATCGAGACTCACCTCCTTTTGAGGTTGCTTTGATTTGGCTTGTGCTAGGGAAGTTTTGGTCCTGTTCTTTTGTTTTCCTCTCTTCTGGTGTGGCTAATTCCGCTTTTGTGGCGTATCTTTCTAGATACGCTTTTAGAATTTTTAAACTGCCATAATCAGGTTGTACGGCCATACATTTGTTGTTAACGCCATAGTTTTCACCAGGGGTTGCATTGAAACAATATGAAATGGTTGAGCATTCTGTACAAAAAAAATTTAAATAATGGCCTAACTTTATTGATCCCGAACATGAAGGGTTTAAAACGTCTCTGTAAAATCATATTTTACTGGTCATCCCTGTGAAATATGATTTCCTACGTGGCGAACAAAACATGAAATGTCTTAAACAGTTTTTAACAAAGTTGACGGTATTATTCAATGTGTGTTACAATATTAAGTATTCAAAAAATGAAAGGTTATTTCATCTTGATGGTATGCCCCTGGGCAAATATTGCATTCATTTTCACACTTTTTTTGGAACTTCAAATATGCATTATGAAGGTATTAATAAAGATGTCATTTAACTCAAACAAGGAAACCCATCTCACCTGCAGGTCCCCGACTTTTTAAATGTCATTTGTGTTTTGGACGTAATGCGCTCCCATGAATTGTAATGAGAATGAATCCGAACATAAATAAAAATGACATCTCAAGTTGCGCCGTAAGGGCACCAGGTACTTGACAGATATTAATTTCAGAGTCGAGTCCGGTCCTAGTGACAGAGTCCCCACGGCAATACCTCTGAATAAACATGACTCCATGAAATTGTTTTTGGTGTAACATTGCTGAGGCAATTTATGCAGATAGAACACTGAAATGGCACGTTGGAAACATCACAGAATCAGAGCTGTTGAGGACCTGCCAAAAAAAGATAAAAAATTCCACCTCCAGAAACCCAAGTATTTTCTGTATTTGTTATCCTAGCTGGTGCATTATCCTGGCTGATGTATTATCGTTGCAAATGTTTGCTCGTTTACTTTCATTCTTCTGCAATTAGCAAGATTTGACATCTCAGTGCTCAAGATGCTTCAAAAAAAGAAGAAAATATTAGAAAATATTCAGCAACCTCCAAAATTCTGATCACACTGTCCAAAAATCTTAAAGAAAGATTATAATGCAAAATATTTTTTCCCCCATTCTCGATTAATCCCAAAAGAGATGGATCTATTCCCAGATTCCCAATAAAATTGTGGGAAAAGATACAGTATACACACATACCTGTCACTATAGTGAAGGATGAGCATAAGTCACTGGCGAGAAACTGGGGTCGGTAACAGAATTTCTCTACGCTAAACACTTTGTGTTTGTTTAGTTTTTGTTTGTTTGTTTTTTTACAGATGAGGCTAGGATTCAAGCACTTAAGTATCACTGTAATCAAATTAACCATTCTGCAATGGAGACAGAGAAATCAAGGTATTGATGTTATAACCAGCAAGAAAGGCATGCAAATAAGCACATTATGAATGGAATAATTTTTAGATAAACAGCAGAATCAGATTAAATGCAGCAATTATCAACTTAGTTCTGATTTCCCCTTAAAATTGCTCACGTTATAGCATTTAAAACATAACTTTTGTGAGGTCCCCGGGTTCCATCCCGGGTTTTCCTATTGTCTCATAGTCCACCCCGTGTTTTCCCTCTCTCCCTCCTACTTGTGTCTTGCACTCTCCGTCCTCGTTAGCCTTCTCCCACCTGTTGCTCGTTTTGTCCTCGTCATGTCTTGTATATAGTCTGCCCCGTCATGTTGTTCGGGGCCGGACCGTCTTGTGTTGCTCGTCATGTTTACTCGTGAGCTGGGTTTCCCGTTTGTGGTCTTGTCTTGTTCCGTCTTGTTCTTGTCTTGTTTTGCTCCCCAGGCTGAGTTCCTGTGCTCCCCAGGCTGAGTTCCTGTGCTCCCCAGGCTGAGTTCCTGTGCTCCCCAGGCTGAGCGCCGGTGCCCTTGGCTGCGCGCTTGGCCCAGACCATGGGCCCCCGCGCTATCCGCGGGAACCCCGCACCTGTTCCTGACCCCACGGCCGGTGTGCCGTCCTTAATCTGGACCCCACGGCTGGGGTGATGTCTTTGTTCCTGACCCCCATGGCCGGAGTGCCGCCATGGTTTCTTGACCCCCCCACGGCCGGAGTGCCGCCATGGTTTCTTGACTCCCCCACGGCCGGAGTGCCGCCATGGTTTCCTGACCCCCCCCATGGCCGGAGTGCCGCCATGGTTTCCTGACCCCCCCCATGGCCGGAGTGCCGCCATGGTTTCCTGACCCCCCCCATGGCCGGAGTGCCGCCATGGTTTCCTGACCCCTCCCCATGGCCGGAGTGCCGCCATGGTTTCCTGACCCCACTCCGGCCGTGGGGGGTCAGGAAACCATGGCAGCACTCCTAGTCTTGACCCCTCCATGTTCCTGCCTCGTGTCTGGTTTCGTCTTGCCTATGTCTCTGAATAAATTTACTCCCTGGTGGAGTTTTCCCCTGAGCCGTCTCTGAGTCTTGCATTTGGGTCCGATCCCCCCTGCGGGAACCTTAACAACTTTTACTTTTACTCTTCAAATATATTAAGTGAATGTTTTTCCCATGATTGTACTAAGACCTATAGTTTCCCCTTCATGTTTTATTTTAAATAACTTTTTCTTTTTTCTTTTTTTTTTAATCAGCCCAACACATTTTTGTGCTTGTTGAATCATTTTTGCATGGGTATCCTCATTCATGTTGTTGCATTTAAAGATCCCCTACATTACAAAATAATGCTTTTAAACTATTAAACCTCATGTCACACCTCGGCATTGCTGATTGAGTTCAGCTAACCATCCCTATCAATCACACATGTCAGTACATCATGTAAGCGAAATACTTGGAATAGGCACCATGCTATTCAAGTAATATACATTATAAAGCCTGTAATCCAAAGCCCATTTTCTATGCTGTAAAGTAACACATGGGTTTGTTCATTGGGCAATATAGGTAGATGAAAATGATGTTCGGATCACGTAAAATTCTGATCATGATTGTAATAGACAGTGTACAGTTATCATTAAGAATTACAGTGTTTCCTTAGTGAGACAAACACATAATCAGGTTAGTAATGGTTAGTTAGCTGGACAAATGCATTACATCAGAATCGTCAACTGTAAAGCTTTTCATAATTTACATGTACGTATACACTAACTACATATAATTTAAGCTTGCAAAGCATTACCACTTATTATATTCCATTTTCCATATCTGTTATCTACAGAAAGATGAGTTTCATTGTAACAAATATGACAAGGAGATGTATGACAGGCCCTCATAATGTGTCCCTGTACTCTGAAAAAGGGGGAAGGGAGGTGCCATGGAAAGCAACAGATACTGAAAGTGAGCCACCTTTTGTGATCTCCTCCTACAACAACCAGACATCCAGGGAGTCCACAGGCCTCATGAAGACCAGGGCTGTGTCCGAATCAGAGCCCTATCTACTGCGCCCTGTCTCCTGCGTACAGTGCACAGGCAGAAGTGTGCTGTTTGATGTGCACTGTTTAGCAGTCCACGAAAAATATCCGCCTTACTATTTTCCAACCGCACTGTGGAATTGTTGTAAGCAGGTCATAAGACGTCCCACCAGCGTTGCCATGTCCGCGGTTTTACAGCTAAATTGGGATAATTTCAAAGTGCAGTCACGGGTAAAAATTTAAAGTCGCAAAGCATGCACTTATTTAAAAAAGTAAAAACATGATGATTTCTATTTAAAATACGTTGGTTTCAGTTAAAAATAGCCTATAATTTGGGGTAGTTTTGAGTCGCCATTTGGCTGGAAAGTCTTACAAGATCTGGCAACCCTATGCCCCACTCTTGCGCTGCCATGTCACGTGTTCTTTTTATTGCATTTGAAGGAAAACATCAGCAAAGCTGCGCCTCATTTTTTTTAAAACGAAGCTCACGTCATATTTATGTGCCAAAATGTTTGTGTACTTCTTGAAGTGTGCCCCCGAATGTACTCAGCGAAACCCCGGAAGTAAGTGTGTCATCCGGGTGTTTGAAGTATACTGCAATTAGAAAAATTTTCGCGTACTCTACGAATTTCTCGCCCAATCTACTCACTAAGGCTACTCAACAGTATGGAAGAGTGCTGATTCGGACACGGCCCAGGGAAATGGAGGGAGGGAGTTTCTGGCACCGCAAGCTCCGTCTTCAGTTCTCTGCCCAAGCTGATATCGACCGCTCTAAAACTGTCAAACTCAGCGTGCCAGAAGCCAGTCCGATGCCAGCTGGTCATGAATGATGTAATAGCGGGAGTCTGTGATTGAGGGGCCCGGAAAGTGTTCACAGAAGTCTGCCATCAATTAAGGGCCCAGCATGGAGCAAAGTCGAGTCTGCATTCACCTACTCTGCTGTTTTTCGTCCACTGTGATTACAGAACTGCACCGTTCCTGATTGAAAACCCGCGGAGAGCCATTTCACGAAGCGTTCAGGAGTTTATGAATACTCAGTATATGACATGGGAGTCTCAAAGTAATATGGAAAACAAAGAGCCTAAAAAAAGCTCAACTCAAAAAAGAAATATATAATTTTGAACTGGGCCTGAGAAAGAGGTATATACAGTATATCTTCATGCCATACTGTCATTTCCTGTTTGAAAGTTCAGGCGTACAGCCAAGGCAATTCTTGAACCAACAACCCACCCCACACCCCCCTCTTTCCTCACTCTTCTTCAGTCTTCCTCAGCAACCGGGAGAGCGTTAGACTGAGCGGCTGCTGGGTTAGACTGTGCCAGCACCGGGCCCTGTGATTGGCATGGAGCATTGTGAAAGTCATGCACCATTTCCTCTGTGGCTTGCCAAATGGGGGAGGGGGGTTACGGGCTACTGATGGATGAAAGGAAATTGTTCCATCTGTGTGTGTGTCCCTCAGCCTGGGTTACTAATGCTGTGGTCTCTCCCCTGTGCCGAGAGCATCAAGGTGGGAGTACTGTGGCTCAGGTTACACAGTTTTGTCCCTGTACTTTGAATGTTACACAAATCGAGCTGTTTTGCTGAGATGGAAAACTAATGCTGGGTGGGTATGGGCACAATTCAAGGTGCCCTCCTGCATGAAAGAGCCTTCTTGGAGGCAGGGCAAGGGTTGTAACACGAGTGCCATCTTGAGCACAACAGCAATTACGGTTCGGCTGTGAGAAAGCACGGGGCCCGGTTGTACGAGGGACTGTCAAGAATTTACAACACAATGAAAATGAGTCATCAAAGTAAAATTGTGAAACACGTTTCTTGAACTTGCTCCTTGTCCTTGCTCAGAGTGCATAGTCCAGGTTTCATCTTCTTACCTTTTTAAAATGCATCCATTGCTTGGAAAAGACCATCCCACTGTTTCAACTGTAGTGGCCTCAGATGCTCTTCAACAGAAAGATCTGGGTCTCGCAGCTGTCTTTGTAGTAGGAGATGGAGTGCTGTACCCCAGAGGTCAGAATAGGAGTTCAAGACAATTTCTTGACAATGCCACTGAAAAAGAAGAGGATGCAGAAACTGCTAAATGCTAAGAGAATGAAACCAGGTTGGCAAACCAGATGCAGAGGTTGCTCTCTGCCATCCACACACTACATGTATTTTTTGGCTTTGAGGAGGAGACGTTTCAGAAGGAAATAAAAAGTACATAACCTACGTTTTTTTTTTTTAAGCAGGCTGATTCTGTACAATAAATGTATCCTGTGGTCACAGCAAAGGTGAGCCTTTATAATGATTCACAGCTTACTTCACTAACTATCCTGTATTGTTGCAAGCTAGCCTAGCTCTTTGACAAGGAAGGAGATCATTCTATTTGGACACAGTAATTCACGTAGCATACTATCCACGTTAAATTTTGTTAAGATTGCTTTAATTATTGTTGTAGTGGTAATTTAAAACAAGGGCACGCAGTGTCATCGATGCGAAGCATAGTGTGATTTATGACAAAATAATGTTTGTTTCTTGTTTTCCTCCCTGAAAGGTAGGCTATTCATTTTGTCGCCACACATTTTCTTTCTATTTGCTAGTCCATACTAATAAAACATTTTAAAATAAACCCACCATTCATTATTTTTCAGTACTTTTTAATTTTTTTCCTACTCCTAGGCCTAGATACAGGGCCACTTTGTGTAACAGCCCAGCGAACAGGGAATGCATAACTCAACGACCTGACAGTAGCGAGACAAGATTCACACCTTGTTATGCATTGGCAAGGTAGGCTGCCATGCATTGACTGCGTGTGCTGCCTGCAAGTGGCACCCGGAGGCAGCGGAGATTTTTCATTTTTGCTTTGTAAGCAGACAGACTAAATAAAATCATTACGATGCAATACATATAATTTTATTAACACAAACAAATACAATTGCAATTTGATGGGTATTTATTGTGATTTGTAGATCAGTTTTGAGGTCTAGGCTACCATGCTTCCACGATCTGTGAACCACCTTCCCCCTCCCCCGCAGATCTACACTGATCTCATGTAGGCTACATTCTCTCTGGAATCGAAACGACGGAAATCTGTCGTAGCGACTGAGAACTTTAATCCCTGCATATTTACTCATTTTTATTTAACGGGTTCCCAGTCCATAATATTTCCTGCACTGTGGAAATTAGAGGGACCGTTAAGGTATTGATATACTTAAATTATTATATATATTTTTTTTTACAACGTAAAAATGAATGTTAGATATTTTTCATAATTTATCCGTTTTCACTTTCACACCTCTTGTGCCTTGCTGAATACATTTGAACTTTAGAGTGCTGCACTTGTGTTTCTTTATGCTTTATAGCTCATTACACCCCCCTTTTCTCCCCAGAGATGGACTCGTTAAACGTGAGTCTGTGAGTGAGTGTGTGAAAGTACAGGCTATAGAGAGTGCTTCGTATCTAAAAATATATAAATAAATAAATAAATAAATAAATAAACTGTTCTTCCTGACATATCCATAAATATCTGCACTGAGACAGCATCAGCTCAATTAAAAGTGCACCTGTATCTATCATTCATGGCGATTACTTTTGAGGTGATTGTTGGTGTGTGTTTGATGAATTATGAAAACCAATTCTTATCATTCCACGTTACAACTTTCCACTAGCAAAGCCATCTTTGACTCAATTGATGGTCAAATTTACTTTTCCAAATCATTCAGAAATGGGGTTTGTAGTGTGAGATTTGATATGTTAAAGAACACACTGAACAAAAGACAGAAGACACTATGTAGCCAGCAAAAAAACAATGGCCCACAAATGGGCTGACTGGCTGCATTTTGGAAATTGGAACTTGGCACTACATTGGTCCGCTGCTAGGACAGTCAAGGGGAAGCAGTTGAGACAAGGACCAGCTGTTAAAAGAAGACAATTGTTGATGTGATCCTGCCACTAGCACACTTCTGTAGCTATGATTTGTAGAACGCTGACATGCCAACAGCTGTTGCCAGCAGTGGTCTGATGGGTGCTTTCTTGTTGGGAATTGGCAGAATTTGATGAACACTCCCCCTGGGAGGTTGATGTGCTCTATATTTGTAATAGGCCATATAACATTTGGGGAAGGGTTTGTAGATTTTGGATCAGCACTGTAGTTCTTTCTACAGTCCATGCATGCTATATGAATTGTTACCATAATTTATCTTAATTTGCTTTATATCGGCTTTTCTGGGCGATTGCCTGCTGTCTGATTATTGGGTCCTCCGATAGTGCACATTCAGTCAGGCTTAAGTAGGGGTTCAGTAGGGCTTAATAATGAGTGAGATTTAAAGATTAATATTTTAATGACAGAGCCTTTGTCTGACAGCAATTACCAACATTCCATCCAAGGTAATAAAAGAGGGTAAAGAGCTCTTCATGTCATACCCATACCCATACCCATATTCCAGTCATAATGATTTACGGAAGTATCTTCAGCTTTCTATGCTCCAAATCATAATGTTCTCTTATTGAATTATGAATGTTGCTTCATATCTCAAATGGGAAAAAGGATCTCTATAATAATTTTATGGTGGGTATCAATTACAAATACACATCCAAACTAAAACGGTGCACTGTTAAACCACAGGAGCTTGGATGGCTGACCGGAAGGGAAACAATCCCATGAAGTGGGAGGATTGATAAAATAGGTATATTTAAACATGCCGGAGAGAGATGCTTTTCTTGTCAGTACACCCATAGAGGGCAGTGTTTCTCCATTAAAGTGGCTCTTGCAACAAAGATTCAAGATGCAAGAAATACACAGGATTGTAAAAAGAATGAATAAAATAAATAACTGAGATGTGGGTAAGTGTTGCCATAATTTCAGAGAGGCTCATGGGCTAGAGATATGGGCAACTAAAAACTTTTTGTTAATTTGTTTTTGGTTATTTTTAGTGGCTAATTAAATTAAATTATTACTCATGTGCAGTGGATTCCTGTTTACTTAATTGCATATGATATAGTTTAACATCACAAGTTATGTTTTTAATTATAAAAAAAGAATGTGAGGCAGAAAAATATTTTTAATTTAAATAGCTTATTCAGTTTAAACACACATGTTACAAGGGGAGTGGCACAATATTAGATGCAATTAAGTAATCTACTGCTGATTGGTCATCTGTTTTTCAAATTGACGTGCTTGTATTTGGATAATAAGGTTGATAACTAGTTTAGACAGTCGTAGGAACAGTTGGGGACTTTACTACATTCCAGATATGATGCCCTCTTTAAAGTGTTCTAAAGCTTCAAATTAACACCGCCTTACATGCTTTGCTGGATTCTTCGGCTTGAAGACACTCATAATTAGCAGGGTGTGAGAGGAACAACAATATCTCACTCAGTGGACGGGACCCGGGGGACAGGAAACCCACTATCTTCTCCAGCCTGTCTCTCCATCAAACATCTCTGTTCCCAGTACAGAGTGGGACACCTCAGCGCCACCCGCTAATTGGACACTAAAGGACTTCATTAAATCACACAGATGGAATCTGCAATGGCGTGAAAAAACAAGAAAAACTGCCGTGAGATCCTCCCAAGACCATAAAGTCACCCAGGATGTTTCAGTGCAATTAAGAGACCTTTGCAAACCAACTCTGTCTTTAAACTCTGAGGACCTTGAGCAGGTGTACTGAATTGAGCAGGCCCATGAGGAGGGATACTGAATTGAGCAGGCCCATGAGCAGGTGTACTGAATTGAGCAGGCCCATGAGCAGGTGTACTAAATTGAGCAGGCCCATGAGTAGGTGTACTGAATTGAGCAGTCAGGAGCAGGTGTCATGGTCCTTCTCAACTGAATTGAAATCAGTGCAAACTGGAGGCCACAGATTGACCTTCCATGAGCAAAGTACAGGTCTCCTGACATACCCTCAATTTCTCTGACCTTGCTGATTAATGTGTGCTGGTGCTGAGTCAGCAGTATGGACACTTCAATCCATTAAACCACAGTATTCACACCAGGGTTAGATACAGGGGCGTAGGATTACAATGTTTGGAAAGAGTCGAATTGTCCCCCCCAACCATAAGTGATCCCTCTCCCATGTAGAGCTTACCGTCAATAAAGGCTGCAACAACGGTAAAAAATGACTTAAATCTATGCGGAAAGATATGTAACGCCCGTAAACATAGGATGAATTATCGACCCACCCCCTCGCTACTTCAAACGGTAGCAATGGTTTATCTAATGGCCACAACAAGTTCAAGTTTATGAAAGCACAAATGGGATATGTAGTCAACAATTAAAGGCGATTGCTCAGGCCGATAATACTATGGACTTCAATTCCCATAACCCAGTGTTTTAGCCAGTGTTTTGTGTAACGTTATGGATATGTTTTAATCGGGTTGTTTGAAGCCTAATGGAGAAGTCAGACCGCAAAAAAAGACGAGAAACTTCACGGAGTATGAAATCGAGGCGCTCGTTACGGGGGTAGAGCGGATGGTTTGTTTGGTGTATAGGCGGCCTTTGCTACGTTTCATTCGTTTCACCTGAAACGGTCCTCTCAACTGAAAATCAAATCAAAATCCCCACAGTGAATAAAAGAACCGCCGACCCAGAAGTTTCCCCATTGAGGTAGGCTAGGCTACTGTAGGCGCTGTTCCTAACCTAACTACTCCTTATTTTTCTACAGTTTATGCCTTATATATATATGTAAAAAAAGTATGTTTTTCATAACAACTAGCAATGTATTACACTACAGCCGCGAGTGCGATAACATTAGGTAGCACTGTGGAAATGTCAACGTTGCTGGACAATTGAATAGAGAATCTCTTCAGGGTTCATCAGAAAACAGTTGTAGCTTCTTAAAGGTAGGTTATTTGGTTCCTTAAAATGTTTATTTTATTGCCCTGCAGTGCAACATGAGAGGCTGATGTATTCGCAAGCGGCGACACTAAGAATCCTGCATCGGAATTATGAGGCTTCTCTTAAAGTTGTAGCCTAATTTAGCAGTTCAGAGAAATGTGAATACCATAATTGGGATGTCGATGACTACCACTAAAGGCAGTGGTTCTAAACTCAGTCCTGGGGCCCCCTGCATATGCTGGTTTTCATTCGAACCACAATTGCAATCCCAGAATTTGAACAAGGTGTTGATTTTTCTTAATTAAGTGTTTTTCATATTTAGAGGGATTATTTCCCTTCTGAAGCCACATTATGTTAGCAATAGCTATGCATGTCATGAAGAATAAAAGTCAAATATTCACATTGTGCTATATTGTAAACAATTACTAAAAGAGAGGTAAAAATGTTTTAACTGATCAAATTAAACAAATTAAAGACTGAGGTGAATCAATAGGCTCCTAATTGGTGAAATTGTGGACACATTGGCAACTAAAACTAGAGACTTGGTAAATAATGAACAATTCAAAAGACAAAGCAAATGATAATGAGCCAAACCTGCATTGTGTTAATAAGTTTAAGGAAAAAATGAAGGAACTTAAAACACAAGTGTTCAACTACTGAATTAGGAGCCTATTGATTCACCTCAGTCTTTAAATTGATCAGTTAAAAAAAAATATTACCTTGTATTATTGTTTGCAAGATAGCACTGTAAGCACAATGTGAACATGGGATAGTCTTCATGGTATGCATAACTATTTCTGACATAATTTGTCTTAAGAGGGTAAATAATCCATCTAAACATGAAAAACACCTAATTAAGAAAAATTAACAGATGGCAATTGTGGTTGGAACGGAAACCAGCATACACAGGGGGCCCCCAGGACCGAGTTTGAGAATCACAGAGTTTAAAATGTTATAAACGTATCTTATCCATTAATGTACTGATTAGCCTACCATGGCTTTAGATTTGTATGAAAGCATCTCAAATCTCGCCTAGTGCCTTGGAAAAAAAAAAAGTTCTCCAAAATGTTCATAAATAAAACATTTTATTTTAGAAAATGCCCTGTGTGAGGTTGTGTAGAAATGCAGGAAATGAGTTTTAAAAGGCTCAAATGTTTCTGGGGGAGGACCCCTGGACCCCCCCATATTATTATCGCTTTGCTCACGGGAATGGTTGAGGGCCTCGGTCCAATAGTCATGGTTCACTACTGTTGGATGGTATATTATTAGTGTCCCCCTCCATTATCATCACAAAGAAAGTTTACTGTTTGTGGTCCCCCCAATGTTCAAATGAAACCTACGCCCCTGGTTAGATATCCCTAAAGGTGTTTGCTAGATCACTATAGGCAAAGCTGACATCCTTCTTGATTATCATAAATGACATATCTCTTCTCCATGCAGGGATAAGGGCACTGGTGTAAATCACTGTGTGGAGAGAGGTCTATATCAGCCAGGTTGATGCACTGGTTCGTGTTGTATTTCAGATACAGACATAAATATAAAGAAACTGACGTGTCTGTATTTTAAAATAATATATAGAAATGCAACAGAATCCTCGAACAGTTCAGTTTTTTACGTGAACCGTTGCATCCATTGGTGGTGTCTCCATGTTCTATTTTGATGTTTTTGCATGACTATTGTTTATGGCATGTGTGTGTGTGTGCGTGTGCGTGTGTGTGTGTGTGTATAGAGTCCTAAACACAAATCTTGCACTAAAAGGTATTACAGACCTACAAAACTCATCAGCTTGCCTGCCATCTTAAGGCCTTAGTCTACATACACATTATAAACATAAGAGCAATGAAAATCATCCATTCAAGTTGAAGCAAGAAAAATTACATAGCCTGCCTACAGACATCTGGAAAAAAGCATTTCCATCCGATTTTTCACTGCTTGCCTGTAATTACTTATTTATGGGGGGGAAAAAACTGACAGCTGTTCTGTTTTGGACAGATCTGAAACACTACCACGTTAAATATTTCATTAGAAATACTGCTCTTAGTGTCAAGATACTTCTTAATAACTGGCATCATATCCTGACTGCATCAGTGGCAACTGTACACCTGACAACCCAACAGTACAATGCATAATTAGTCATGACATCACCCAAGGAGGATGGGTTTCAGTTGGCATCCCTGTCTTCTCACGGAACTCTGAGGACGAACATGCACGCACACGCATGCATGATCCCTTCAAACATTTCAAGTGGGTAGCTGTTAAATGCTACGCGTCTTGTCTTCCAGGTTGCATTGTCCACAGTTTCAAGAAGGTCTTGCCCTCAACCACTCTTTGCCTTTTTATAAGGAGGTGAAATTGAGGTTGAGGTGATTCTCGTGCAGTTTTTATTGGAAACTGCAGAAATTCACACAATGCTAACATAGGGCTATAGCGTGAAGCCGTAATGTGTAATGAATGTGTTCACTGAGGGATAATTATAAGTGTCAATTCAGAGAGTATTTATTTAGTGCCTCTTAGGAATGGGTATAAGAGGCAGCCCAGCTACTCACATTGATTTATTTAGGATTAGCCTGATGGAAACTGACTTTGAGCTGGCCCTTCCTTTATTGCCTGCTCCAATCAGGGAAACTGAAAGCAGATAAGAGTTGCCTTAATAAAGCTTGATTAGAAGGAAAGGAAAACACTGACACACTATGGCTGTGTCTCACACAGGAGGCAGCTGACTTGCTGCCTGCATCCTTAGAAGTAAGCTCCCTCCAAAGGTAGCGTCTTAACGGAAAATGAACCTCAAAAGGAAACAAATTTGGGATGCACTTTGAAGGGAGGATGACGCCACATGAGATCAGTGTTTACTGTTGTTCATTACTCTACATTAGCTTGTTCTATTGGAAATTATACAACAATGAGATCCGAACGAGTAACATGATTGGCCGAGACACGTTCCTGGTATTTAGCATAACCGCACTCCCAGTGCATAAAGCGTTCTATAGAGTGTTGCCAAGGAAGCATAAACATTGTTCTTACTCTGCGCCGTCACACCAGTGTTTATACACTACTCACAAAAAGTTAGGGATATTTGGCTTTCGGGTGAAATTTATGGAAAATGTAAGTTCACGCTACAGTGATATTATACGTATCATGAAAGTAGGGCATTTAAGTAGAAGCATGCAATGGTGATTTCCTCATCTCAAACAATTTATTGAAACAAAAGCCAACAACAGTGGTGGGTATACCACAACAAAAATGTCAATGTCTCAATAACTTGTCATGTGCCCTTGAGCATCAATTACAGCTTGACAACGACGTCTCATGCTGTTCACAAGTCGACTTATTGTCTGCTGAGGCATGGCATCCCACTCTTCTTGAAGGGCGGCCCTCAGGTCATGAGGTTCTGGGGTACAGAGTTACGAGCCTCTACGCGGTGAGTCAGCTGATCCCATAGGTTTTCTATGGGATTCAGGTCTGGAGAAAGTGCAGGCCACTCCATTTGAGGTACCCCAGTCTCCAGCAGCCTTTCCCTAATGATGCGACCTCGATGAGCTGGAGCATTGTCGTCCATGAAGATGAAATTAGGCCTGTGTTGTTCATGCAGGGGCACAATGACTGGATTAATGATGTTATTCAGGTAGTATGGGCTTGTCACTGTACCATTCACAAAGTGTAGGGCAGTTCTGTATTGACTAGACACACCTGCCCACACTGTAACACCGCCACCACCAAAGGGTCGTCTGGTGACAACAGTGGCTGATGCATAGCGCTCTCCTTGACGTCTCCAACATCGTTGGCGGCCATCATTTCTGCTCAACGTGAATCGACTTTCATCAGAGAACAGCACTGAGGCCCACTGGTCCCTCGTCCAGCGTAAATGCTCCCTGGCCCATGCAAGACGATGACGCCTGTGCCTGGTGGTGTGGTCAGGTACCCTTGCAGGTCGTCTAGCACGCAGACCACGCTGATGTAAACGGTTTCGAATGGTCTGACGTGACACTTGGGTGCCTCTCACCTCCCTTAAATGTGCCTGGAGTTGAGTGGCATTCATCATCCGGTTCCGCAGGGCACTGTTCACAATGAAGCGGTCATCAGTGTGGGATGTGGCCAAAGGACGTCCACTTCTATGCCTTTCTGTGACTCTTCCAGTCTCTCTGTATCTCTGTTGCAACCTGCTGATGACACTCTGTGACGCTCTAAGCTCAGTGGCCACTTCCCTCTGAGAACATCCTGTTTGAAGCCTCGCAATGGCGAGGTACTGTTGATCAATTGTTAGGTGTCGTCTTGGTCTCATGATGTCAAAATGTAAACAGCATGATGAAGAGGACTGTTTAAATACCAATTCTAATTGAACCAGGAAATTTATTGGTCGATTCATGGATCAAACACCTGTTGTGAATTTTACCGTTCAGCTCCTTGTTAGAGAACAGCAAGTTGTGCAAAAAGTACTGAAACATTGAATAGTTGGACATGTGCATTCAAAAGTTTAGAGAAGGTCAAATTAATTTCACCTGTAAAGGTTATAGTGCATTTTAGGTTCATCCTGAAATTTCACCCAAAAGCCGAATATCCCTAACTTTTTGTGAGTAGTGTATATCCAATAACGCACTCCCTCTCATGATCTGTTGCTTAAGTAATGTGATTACTAGCTAGTTAGCTAGTGAGATTACTAGCAAGTTAATGGAAAGCGCACTGAGGCTTAAAAAAATATACATTATTCCAGTGTATTAAATAATTAAAATGTACAGTATTTTTTAACTATAACTACAACAAATTCACTGTATATTCACACTTGAAACAAGATCCACCATAACTCCTGCTGACATTCCGTACTGCCGTAGGTGGACAACTGTGAATTTGGATTCACAGTTGATGTGTGGAGATATGAGGGGACAACAAAATGTAGCCTTGGTATAGTCATCTCTCCATAAAAGCCATGCATTGGTTCAATAATTTTGCTTCTTAGCTGTTGAAGATACTCAAGAATATCACTCCTAACCCATGTGGTTTTCATTGCATATTTTCTCCTCATCCATTGGTGGCTGGCTGGGGTCATGTTCAGGACACCATGCTGCATAGATTCAGCGATCTTCAGATCACTCAGATGGCCTCTCTCACGATGCCTACCTTGGCAGCGCATATACGCATTATAAAGAACACAGAATCTGGACAAAATTTTACACAGCAGGATGCCCTCAATCACAACCTCGGTTTCTCTCTGCCTGGGCAAATATAAGGGAGTATGAAAAAGAACAGGGAAGACTCCATAAATCAATTCATGCAACATTACTGTGGGCTTCTCATTATAGGTACAGGAAAACTTTTTTGCCCTGGGTATTTCAAACTGGAAGTGGAACTACCGCAATTGCGATTTCAAGAGGTAATTTCATTGCCATGCTCAGAAAATAAATTCATGAAAACATTTGCATCTCTAAATCCAATCACTGGGGAATGGTTTCCAATAACGGTGGAAAATAATAACGGCTTTGTACCTGACCATGTTCAAGCGGGGTGATGAATTCGGAAACAAAAAAAGAAATATTCTCTGTAACATGTAAACGGACAAAAAACAAACGTATGGAGGTCAGACAGGTTGTAGCTGAAGACTTTAACAGCAGGACAGCTGGTATTACAAAAACTATAATCGTTCCAGTACAAGAACAACTAAAATGGATGAGATACTATCGATAAGTTTTGATGGCTGTAAATTGACAATGGACACTACCGTTATGTGTGAATAAACACACTACCCATTGACTGGCAATATACTTCCACAAATAAATTAATAAAAACATTTTAAATTCTTCTGATTTGTTAGTCTTCCAATTTAAACCAGTAGTCTAGATATATAATGAGGTGTATCAGCTTAAGTGGGAAACACAATAGACCAGGGGTAGGCAACCCTGGTCCTGGAGTGCCGGTGACGTTTCTGGTTTTTATTCCACCTGTGCTTGATCCCAATAATTTGATGGATAATTAAAAGCCCAAGCCTCAATATTCTGTATGGTGAAATGCTGAGTGCCTTGAGCACATGGTGCCCTGTATTCATTAAACCTAATTAATTCTAATTAATCCAGTTATGTAGTTATAGGTTTGGATCCAGGACCATCTTTGGCACTCCAGGACCAGGGTTGCCAACCACTGCTATAGACACTGATCTCCAACAAACCAGTGTCTCAAAAAACGGTACCTGTTTCTGAATTTTGCACAATTTTTTGCTCAGTTGTAGAGTGTAAGGGGATTTTGTGAAAGATACATAGTGAGAGAGAAGCTTGTGATACTACGGCCCATCCCCCACTCACCCTGAGTTTGCAGACTGCTCCAGTTATGCCCCTCACCCTGAGTTTGCAGACTGCTACGGACCTGTCCCTCCTTTGGTTTATCCTCCCAACTTCACACAACTGGAGTCCCAGATGCATCACCCCGCCCCCCTTTGAACTGATGATTGAACTGATTATTGAATTGACTATTACCATTCAGTCCACCTTTAGTCTAAACCGGGCCGGCCAGCGAAGGATGGGCACCCCCTCTCTAGCCAGGTTCCTTCCGAGATTTCTTCCCACTGGGGAGTTTTTTCTCGCCACTGTTCAGTATTTTTTCTCCCCTACCGGGGAGTTTTTTAGCTCATTTTGCTGGTTGGGGGCTAAGGCCTAGTTTTTTGCTCAATTTTCCTTCTGTTTCCCTGTGCAGCGACTTTGTGACAGTTCTCTGTTAAAAGCGCTATACAAATAAAATTGAATTGAATTGAATTGATAGAAAAATATAGTCGTGCAAATATAGATTCTTTCAATCTTAACAGTTCGGGCATGAGCCCGAGTTACGTGAACTCCTGTGAGGTTATGTTTAGGGGTTGTGGGTGGGGTACGGGAATCACAAACTCATGCAGGGCGTGTCTTGCCAAGAAAAGCAGTGGGACGTGTGACGTCATATACTACTACCCTCACACGTGATGTTTTCGGCCTATCACAGCCCCTAGCTTGTGCAAAATTCGGAAACAGGTACCGTTTTTTGAGACACTAACAATCGGTACATATTGCCAAATTCCATGAGATCAGGCTCAACAAACACTAATGTGCACTTGCAGTTTTTAGGAAAGGCTATTAATGTTAGTTTTACAGTATATATCCTAGATTTGGTATCTTCCTGAACTGAATTGATCTGTTGTAAGTCACCGATTGATTAAAGCAGTGGTTCTCAAACTCGGTCCTGGGGCCCCCCCTGTGTATGCTGGTTTTCGTTCCAACCACAATTGCAATCCGAGAATTTTAACAAGCTGTTAATTTTTCTTAATTGCACTTTTCATGTTTTGATGGATTATTTCCCGTCTTAAGTCAAATTATGTCAGAAAATAGCTATGCATGTCATGTATAATCCATGTTCACATTTTGCTTATTGTGCTGTATTGCAAACAACTACATAAAAAGAGTTAACAAAATGTCCAATTTAAAATTGATCAAATTAAAGACTGAAGTGAATCAATATGCTCCTAATTAGGTCATTGAACACTTGTTTAAGTTCTTTCATAATTTTGTTTCCTTAAATTTATTAACACAATGCAGGTTTGGCTCATTATCAATTTGCGTTGTCTTTGAATTGTTCATTAATGGCTAGTTTTCGTGGCCATGTGCTCACACTTTCACCAATTAGGAGCCTATTGATTCACCTCCGTCTTTCATTTACTCAGTTTTGTTACCTCTTTTGAAATTGTTTGCAATATAGCACAATAAGCAAAATGTGAACAAGATGTGTCATTTATTCTATGTGGCATGCATAGCTATTTTCTGACATAATTTGGTTTAAGAGGGTAAATAATCCATAAAAACATGGAAAGTGTAATTAAGAAAAATTAACAGCTTGTTAAAATTCTTGGATCACAATTGTGGTTGGAACAAAAACCAGCATACACAGGGGGGCCCCAAGACCGAGTTTGAGAACCACTGGATTAAAGGGTCCACACACTTGGTTTCCAAGGTTGAAATTGCCTGCTGGCTAAAATCACAAAAATAAACTGCAGACATTGTGGCCCTGCAAAGACTGGACTCACATTACACAGCATGTTTAACAATTACTGCTGGCTAGCTTTTTAAATGTTTCCAGTTGTTTAGTGTTTTGTTTTTCTTCCCCAATGGAATGCATTTGGAAGGGTAGCTTTGACTGTTAAGCCCTGTATGCAACATAGGGGGTGGGGAAAGCCATTTTAACTCCCCTTGTAGTCCTCTCAATGAACCAAATATTCTTTAACATCAATGAGGCTACAGCCAGATGGCCATTATATCCCCAATATTAAAAGTTTTGTCCAATGGCATCCTGATGCAAATTATGCAGCTCAACATGTTTTTTTAGCAAGCCACAATCATTGTGGAACTTATGCTCTGCAAATATTCATTAACAGGGACAAAATAATCCCTCTTCAACTTGTACTGCAAGTACGTTTATTAGTCTTAATTTCACTATTAGACAGCTTCACATGGCCCATTTTATTTTTGGCAGGAAGTGGCAAAAAATCTGAATATAGATGCACGAGGCTGGTAGGTGGATTTGTGAAAAGACTATGGAGAGCGAGAGGAGGAAGGAGATCTGTGATTGATGACCGACTTCCACCATAGTGAATTCAAGTCTGCTGACGAACCAAATCACTAATTATACGCCTTACAGATTTATGAAGAAAGGCATTGTGGGATTGAGGCCTGGGCTCCTCAAAGCATCCCATGTGGACTAGGGAATGGGAGGGGGGAGGGGGGAGGGGGGAGGGGGGGGGGGGGGGGGGGGGGGCGCATTTGCCTCCCCATTAATTCTACTTTCTCCCACAAATCATAACAATGGAGTTACATGCCCCCTGGGGTACAAGCAATTCAGTGGAATATTTCTGCTAAAACACACTCTTATTAAATAATTATACATGCATTTTCAGTGATAATAAAGTTGAATACCACTTGTAATTATTTAGCTTCTTCCTACCACTGATTTTAATAGCAATGGTTTAAGGGTAGACAGTGTGCATATGTGTGCAAATTAATTTTGCAGAGATGCAAACTAAGCAGTTACATAAATCCATTCATCTCTTGATTTCAGGCATAAATAATCATGAACATATCAACAAGAATTTCCAATAATGCATGAAAATAAAATAATGCAATTATAACACTATGGTTTTATAACAGGTTTGTTACTGTGCTATTCATGGTAATAATGCAGTTATAGACGTCTTATAAACTTGAGTCCCTGTGCATGGTTAAAAGCACCCAGTGTGGCAGAACAGCACCTCATATTTGCAAGGACTGCAAAGGACCAATTGAAAAATTTGTATTTGTTGGGAAGTTAATGGCTAATAATTTGTTAACCAGTTTATGCACATGGGTTAATGTAATTGAACAAAACTAAATATTATCAGGAACATCTGTAAATGTCGTAATAATGTCTACAACCAAACGTTACACGTATATTTCATCTGTCCCTCTCAAACACATATTGTATTCCACAAAAAACCTTCCAATCCCTGTCACTTCATATGTGGGGCCTGAAAAATTTAAAATCTGTATGAAGATGCACAAAATGTTGCAGGACATACTCTAAGCAGTTCCACACCTTACTGAACTACAATGAAAACTCAGTGAAACTTTTATTTTCTTTTTTTTGCTTTTGAGTGTAAACCTGTTTGTTCTTTTTGGGCAAGAACTGTGACCAGCATCTAATGAGATCGTATGTGTCGATTGTCCCTGACATTCTCTTCCACCCCACCCCACTGGGGGACATTTCTCTACCTAGATATATAGAAAATGGATGAGAGGCGCTCTGAAATGATTCGTATTGATTGGTTGCCAGTTTCGCTTGTGTGTGTATATGCTCAACGGGGCCAATAGTGAAACCATGCCCGTGATGAGCAGTGACACCAATCGATTCTATATTAGCAAACACAGGCTAAGGGTCTGTGGTCTCTGGTGCTCTTACTAACCTTCCCTGCAGTTGTGGGTAGGTAAACTCAAACAGAAAGGATAGGTAAGATTGTGATCCTTGTGATGTATCCTATTCGCTGACGTAAAAACACAGTAAGGAAGTACGGCCAACTCACCTGAACATTGTATTAAATTAATTACTTCATAGATGCATAAAGGGCAAAGTAAATTTCCAGCAATCTGCATAGTCTCTATTTGTACAGCTGGGTCTTTCATGAGCATTACGGGATATTTTGTTTGTGCCCTGGGATATTACATCAGCATCAGCCTTGAGCATCCCTGATGGCTTGTCTATTTTGCAACTTGCTGAGAGAGAACCCAGTCCCACGATTAGGCATTTTCACCTTCGGAAAAAGCAAAGACAGCGTATCCTCACAATGATCCTGCAAATATAAACATGTGCCTTTGGACAGGACCCATGGGTCTCCTCCTCTTTTCCATTAGATCACAGAGCCCAGGTTAGTTACCAGTCATGTAAACAGGCCTTCACCCACTGTGTATATTCCTGTAACAAAGGCGAGAAGACGTCTGCCTCCTGCTCATTAAGTGTTTACTCTCCTCACTGATAGAGTCCCTGTTAGCGGTTTCATCTTATGGATATGCGCGCCTCATTCCAAAGGATATAATTTGCCTTGTTTAGCGATGATACATGTGTAGGGACCAGATTCAGCCAATGGTGCTAACAAGCTTGAATTATGGAGTTTGACAATACACACAAGCTACGGTAGTTAGCAAACAGGTAGATTAGTTCTCATATAATGCTACAATTTTATAAAATCATTAATAAGAAAAAACTTATTTTTTTATTGGAAGTAGTTTTAGGTTAGCCTATGGTTATTTATTTATTTTCATAATTCTGTCACCCAAATTTAACCCTTTCGCACTGATGCCAAATTTGGTCAATTCTCACCTATTTAGGGGGTGTTCTATTTAAGGCTCCAGGTGTGAGCATCACAGAAACTTGGAAAATGGCTTAAATGAAATGAGGCAGTTGTACCATTTACAATATTGACTTTTCACAATTTAGATCAAAATAAACAAATATAAAGAAATCTTGGAAAAATGCAAGAGAAAATAGTTTTTCTTTAGCTGTTTTGAAATACTGAGAGCTATACATACTGTATCTAAAACAGGTAAAACTATACATTTGCTGGATCATTGTCCACAAGTGATAAATTTGAGGGTGATATACAGAACTACTAAAGATATTTGACGCAAATTGTAGGCAGTGCTGTAAATCAAGAAATAATCATATATTTAACTCCAAATCTATAATGGGGCGTGACGTGTGAGGTAGGAGGAGCCAAACGCAGCAAGGGGATTCTTTAAGCCCTAAGGCCACTAAGGCGGGAAACCCCGCAGATAAGGGAGGAGACAAGACAGGGAACACACGTACCAAAGCTACTAACCGGCTCACTGTCACACACCAATAAGTAGAAGCGCAAACGCCAGGTCTTTCACTAAGAAAACCAAGCCAAGCGAATGGAACAAAGCACTAGGCTCTCAAACTTCTACAAGCTAAGTGACTAGAGAACAAGCCGGAAATAACAAACGCCCTGTCTCGGTAACAAGACGCATAAGAACAGGCGAGCAGCACAATGGCACAAATAACACACACCAAACATACCAAAGCTACTAACCAGCTCACTGTCACACGCCACTGAGTAAAAGCACAAACGCCAGGTTTCTCAATAAGAGAACCAAACAAGACCAATGGCACAAAGCACTGGGCTCCCATACTTCTAAGAGCTAAGTGACTAAAGAGAGCCAGAAATAAAACGCCCTGTCTCGATAACGAGACGCATAAGAACAGGCGAGTAGCACAATGGCACAAACCAAACACACAGCAAACAAACCGAAAGACGAAACCGGACCATAGTTCCGAACAAAATCGTCAAACTCCATGTACGGAGACAGGTATCAAAAGGAACGAACAGGACAGGCTGCACCGGACAGTTACCGGCTAAAAGGCCAAAATCTCCCAGGAGGGAGAAACATTTTACAGGCAAGCCGACGGAGCACCGTCGTCCCATAACTTTACTAGCAGAAAGACTAATGCAAGCTTAACTAGAAAACCCAAGCCCTAGCCTCTCAGTAAGGGGAAATGTAACGAGGCGAAGGAACCAATAATTAATGTTCCAAGGCTAAATTGAGACTCGCAGTCACACGCAAACATGTCCACAACATCGCCCGGTCTCCCTATGGGAAGACATGTACCGAAGGGCGAACAGAACTACAGTTCCGAACAGAATCGCCCAAATCTCCATACACGGAGAAAAGCACAAAAAGACGAAAGGACAGCTACACCGGAATTATCGGCTAACAGACTATCGCAAGCTCAAACACTAATACAAGCCCTGCCTCTCAGTATGAACAAATGAAACGTACCAAAGCTACCCACTGGCTCCCTGTAACACGGAAATGAGTAGAAGCTAAAACGCCAGGTCTCTCAGTAAGAAAACCAGTCACAGGTGAAAATGGAACAAAGAACTGCTACTCTATACTTCTACGAGCTAAGTAACTAAGTAGAAGCGAAACGCCCGATCTCCCTATGGGAAGACATGTACCGAAGGGCGAACAGAACTACAGTTCCGGACAGAATCGCCCAAATCTCCATACACGGAGAAAAGCACACAAAGACGAAATAGAGCAGAGATCCGCGGTCCCATACTTCTACGAGATAAGTAACTAAAGAGCCAGCAAGAAATAAGCCCTGCCTCAGCAATGAGACGTAAAAAATAGGCGAGTAGCCCAAATGGTACGAATCACTCACAGCCAACAATACACCACAGTATAAAAACAATAAACAAACAATCTCGAAGCCCCGAACGAAGGAAACGGGAGGCTTAAATATCTCTCAAGGTGACCACGCACAGGTGTGGATGCTAAGAGAAGCTCCGCAATCCAAGCAGGAGCAAGCACCCACCAAAAGGGCAGCGCCCTCGCGTGGCCACCAAGGAAAACGACCGCATAGGGAAAAGGGTTAAAAACCATGACACAAATCAACTGTTTGGCTCATAAAACTCAGTTTTGCATCATTTTCAAGTGGGAATTACTGTATTTTATATATCTATGTGTCCAACAACCCATCCAAAACCTGCCATAAAATTAATACAATTTTTTGTCCATTATAAAGCACATACACAGAAATACTCACTCACACATATGCACAGTAAATTGGAATGAGTATTTTCCATGCACTAAGTGACAAGTATAGCACAGGGAGATACTAATACTCCACATTCTATATTATGTACAATACAATTACAATAAGATAATATTCCACCATCAGGAAAATGCTGGAAAATGTTAGGGCAAATAAAATATAAAACATGACTGAGCCACCTATGAAAGCTTACAGTACATGCATTTTGAGTGAAATGCACTCAAAATGCATATAAGTAATAACAATATCAAACACATGGCACAACACTAGCAGAGTGGAAAACTAACATACATATTTTAAATATCACAAGCAGTAATACTTGCATATTGAGAAGGAAAATCTCTCTCATGTCCATAGGCATATTCTCTGATACAATCAATGGTATGGTATCTTGGTTACTATTGTATCTTCTTCTGACCCACTCCCAAACTCCATGTAAGCAGGATTTTCTCTAGCCATGCTGACGAGTTAGTAAATTAGTAAAAAACTAATCAAAAAAAAAATGACGCCTCGGTGAGCGAACGTGCATTCTAAGTTGTTTTTCGTAAAACTAAACTAATAAAACTAGAAATGTTACGCCCAGCTGTAATTTATTGTTCAAAACATCCAATAAGACACTGCAATACACTGTGCCATATTGGATAAAAGAGTCAATTAAACCAGAATGAACTGGAATGCATGAGAGGTTTGAACAGCATGCCGGGTTTTACGAGTAGATGTTTCAGATCGTGTAGGCTACTAGCGTTATAAATGGGTGTGCATTTCTCAAACGGATTGTCCAAGACAATAAATGATCACTGAATCTTGAAAGGGATAGCTATATGCATAAAACCAATGGTAGGATTGTATATTTATTTCATATTTAGATATTGACAGTAGAATGATGTGGTATAATTTCACAATAATTGCAATTCTTTATTTTGCATTTGAGTGAGCAGAGTTTTTTGTCCTGTTTTGGCATACGTTCAGGCTATTGTTGGCTTTATCATGTTGCTCTGATGGAATACAAACTTTGGTTGCAGGAGCAATTCATGTCTGAGTTAAATCTTAGTCGCCAGCACCATGACCACTAGGGGGTCTGTGCAAAGGGGTTAAGGTGAGCATGTTCAATTAACTCCTTAAATTTGAATGGTCACCTATCTGCAACCATAGCCACATTAATGCGCAAACTCCACTGACGATTCAGGACAGTGTACACATCGCCGTGTCACCAGTGTGCTTCTTTTGACACCAGCGACTACAGCTAAGCTCGTATGGAGTGGAGTCAGAAGAAGACCTTTCATATGCGCCTTTGGCATGCAGTCCACCGCTGCCTGATCAACCAGCGGGTGTTACTATAGACTGCTAGACCGTATAGCAATAGACCGCTAATCAACTGAACCCTCTTTTACCCTGGGCCAAGCGATCATAAATTGCCTGTCGCCCTTTGGAGCTACCGGCCACAGTCGGCACTGGCACGGTCTGGATTCAATCCAAGATCGTGAGGTTCATCCATGCACCACAGCATGGTGCCTTAACCGAATGAACCACCCAGCAGCTCGGTTTTAGGGCATATTAACTGGGCAGTGTACAACTGTAAGGACAGTACATTTAATGAAACACATCAAAAACTATAAATTCAATGCCATGTCATCACTGCTTCATTGATGTTTCTAACACTGCAGTTACAGGTTTGTTAAACAGTGTGAATGAAATATATACTTTTTTTTTATAAATGACATTGGGAAGGACATGCTTACAGCTAAAGTGCACCTCTATGCAGATGATACAATAGTCTACTCGGTTGCCTCTTCTCTAAGTCAGGCTGTTGGTGAGCTCCAGACTGCCTTTCAACAGCTGCAGGCGTCATTGTATAGTCTAAAATTGGTTCTTAATGCTAAGAAAACCAAATTCATGATCTTTTCCAGAGCTCGCTCTCAGACCTTAGATAAAGTTGGCATTTATACCTTAGAAGGGGACTCAATTGAAAGAGTATCATCCTACAAGTACCTGGGTATTTGGGTGGATGATAGGCTCTTCTTTTAAAGTGCATATTGAGAACCTAGTGAAGAAACTGAAGATTAGACTGGGCTTTTTTTATCGAAATAGGGCCTGTCTTAAATTAGCAGCCAGGAAAACACTTGTACGGGCCACGTTCTTAAGTGTTCTAGACTATGGGGACATTATTTACATGCATGCTGCCTCCACTACACTTCGCTGTCTAGACTCTGTGTATCACAGTTCTCTACGTTTCATATCCAACTCCGTGTCCTGTACACATCACTGTGTACTTTATGATTTGGTTTCCTGGTCGTCATTAAGTATAAGGAGACAGCAGCATTGGTATACTTTTATTTATAAAGCCATATTGGGTAAACTCCCTTTATAGCTGTGTAATCATCTAACACTCACCAACAGCTGTTATAATGTTCGCTCCACTAGATGGCTGCGCTACCAGGTACCCAGGATTTGCTCAGAACTTGGTAGAGCAGCATTCTCCTATTTTATGCCCTGGTCATGGAATAACCTTCAGAACACACTACAGCTTAATGATTTTATCTCCTTGGGAGAGTTTAAAGCTCTAGTAAAAAACTGTGTAACCGAAGAGTGTAATTGCTTTTCATAAGCTGGATTTTATATCATGTATTTGTTGTCCCTCGTCTGTTATTAACAATCTCCATTAATTGTCCATTTTCTGTTTTAAACATGTCCCATGTATAATTTTGTACTGTTACTTTTAAATGGTGTGCTACCTTGGCCAGGTCTCCCTTGAAAAAGAGATTTTAATCTCAAGGGATCTTCCTGGTTAAATAAAGGCAAAAAAAAAAAAAAGAAATACTCAACTTTGCTGCCTTCTATGGCTGCATCTCAAACGGCAAAAATGCTGCCTTCAAAGGCAGCATTTGAAGGCATCGAGGCTAGTCTCATTCCAAAGTTTGCAGCCTGGTCTCACTCCCAAGTCGTCACATAGCGACGCTTGGGCAGCTCCTACGGCGTCATCCTTTAGACGCAGAAGGAGGCCTTTTGCGTCGTTATTTGACGCACTCGTCTCGAATTTACGAATCCTACTATGGTGAAGGCTTTGCTCATGATAACCGACTGCGAGCATGCCCGCTCAGTCTTCGCCGTGTGCGCGGAGATCTTTCTGAGTTTGTGATTCCCGTACCCCACCCCCAACCCCTAAACATAACCTCACAGGAGTTCATGTAACTCGGGCTCATGCCCGAACTGTTAAGATAGTGGGCGAGCCCGACCACAAGAGTTCACGTAACTCTCTACCAGATGAAGAAAAAATAAAAATAAAAAAGCATAATATTGAAGTGCCACAACCAAAGACAAATTATGCGGCCACAACCGTCAATATACAACGCAAAAGGCTGCGTCAATATACGACGCAAAAGGCTACCTTTGGCGTCACATAGCGACGCTTGGGCAGAAGCGTCGCTATGTGACGAGTCCGCGTGAGACCATGTTGAAGTTTGCATAAAATGCTGCCTTCTAAGGTGCCTTAGAAGGCAGCATCGCATGTATCCCTCTCCGGGTATGATGTCCCATAAGTCTTTGCAATTACATCAGGGTTCTCACTTCCGTTAAATTAATGGCGGCAGAAAACAATGATGGTAGTTGCCGTGGCACCAGAGGAGCTTTTTTACAGTCTGAATATGCAGTAAATTCCATAATTTGTTGTAGTTATATTTAAAAATTCATTTTAATTATTGAATACACTGGAATAGTGTATCTGATGTTTTTAAGCCTCTGTGAGCTTTCCAGTAACTAGCCAGCTCACTTGCTAGCAAGCTGATGTAGCGTAATGAACAAACGTGAACACTGATCTCACGTGACATCATCCTGCCTTCGAAGTGTGTCCCAAATTCTTTGCCTTTTGAGGTACCTTCAGAGGGAGCAAGACAGCAAGGCACCAAGGCAGTGAGGCAGCTGTCTTTGGTTTGAGACACAGCCTATATGTTATCATGTTGACCGCATTGGTCATACTGACTGTATTGATCAGAAAGGGTATTTGATGAGATCATACTGTACCTGGTTACCTTGGGAAGTGTGAGTAGTGTGTGGGTTTATTGATACTAGCTATCCCTTCAACCTTTTGCAAAGGTATGGGACCATTAGGGGATGAACAGGAGCAACTTCCTGGGTATTCTTAGCCTGTCTGTGTCCCTTGTTGGCGACACACAGAGCTCATTAAAGAAGGACCCCAGGTGGCAAGGATATGTCAAGCCTCAGCACCATGACAACCGCGTTTGATGGGGAAGCTAAAGCTCTGCCTAACCACAAAGATCTGCACAATTCCACATCCCTTCTGGCTCTGCATTTCCACAGGAAGTTTACCTCATTCAGTTCATTATGTTAATTTTTCCATACATAGTAGAAAGGACATCATATCCCCCCATTTTCTTGTCTACTGCGGGGAGATAAACACGCACACACAGTTGAATTAATGACACATATTGCTCCACACATCTTATACCCATTTCGACCATCTCTTTCCATATTCCACCACTGTAATGCAGAGATGGAATAATCAGATTTTACATTCAGTGGAAAATGAGACAATCAAACTCACAGCAGCATATACATTACACTCCTTTCCAGATAAAGGTCAGAAAAACTTTCATATGATCCAATACAGAGATCTGATGGGCCAGCCATCTTAGTTCACAAAAACACTTCCGACTACTAGAATGACAGATGTGACATTTGTCAATCTGCTTCAGGATAAGGAGACACAGAATGTGTTATACAAGGTACAAATCCACTGAGGAAAGTAAACTTATATACTGAGAGAAGTACAGTTCACCTTCTTTGAACTTGGGACTTGCAGAAAAATTAACATCTGCAATTTAATGAGGCTGAATCTAAAATTAACTGACTAAATAAAACTATATGCAATTATTCCCTATAAAAGTGCTAAATAAAAAAGTAGTTTTCAAAAAAAGTTGCCACATTTTCGCAAGTGAATTAATTAGATGATCAGTGCATTGTTAGATTGCTTTTGTTACTGCACTAGATCTGAGCAAGAATGCATAGCAGCAAGATACTGGCATATAATCATGTCCACATTCTAATAATATTTTAATTTGCATCTGTAGTTACAGGTAAAACATTATCATCCCCTATAACAGAAAGACAGAATATAGAAATGGACAAGGTGAAACAGGAAACCATCCTCATTACAATGCATATTCAAAGCAAAGGATGCAACATATTTTCCCCCGCATTCAAAACCACAAGCGTACACTTCATTAGACCTTGCAACAGCATTTCTTTATTGTATGGAAGTACATGGCATAATGCTATCTGCTAATGACAATTCTTGCCTGAACTCCAGCCTAAGATTTCACCAGTATTTATTTTATGTTCTTGCATCCTCCGGTACCTGCTTTTTATTTTACTTATGTTCTGAAAATACATTAAATGCTTGCAGTGTATTTTCCTACTTTCAAAGATGTAAGGACTTTGGATGCATGTATAAAGTTGTATTTGCAAATGGCATATGAAGGATTCATTCCAAGAGGGAAATTATTATTATTATTATTATTATTGTTATTAGGCTATACACATGCAGCCGGTACACAGCAACATAACTGATAGTTCAGTCTGACCTGTGCATTAACATTTGCATGAGTCAGCAATGTGTAATCAGCCGTCTCATCCCAATTTCTTCTAAACCTGCTGAAGAGACCCCTGTCCCACATCCTTACTGCAGGAATGATCACCTGCATGAGGAATCAATGTGACCAGCATGTAAAATAAGTCAATACTGCAGCACATAAGTTTCCACTATGCTGGCCCTTTACTCAACAATAGACTAAAACTGCAGGTCAAAACACCCACATGCTAACTTCTACAATCTAAAACACCACACCACTGTAGGTTGACGATATGACCTTGGTTTTTACCCATTCGTGCTCCCCAGTGTGATCTTTGCAGCTTGCCATTGTGGAAAAAAGCCTGAAAGAGTCAATTTTCCTTGTATGTTCTTTACCAAAAACTGTTCACAAAAGTTAACTTTCCGTCTTGCTCCAGGTATCAGTATTTTTATGGCGCATTGCATCGATGCACTATACATTTGGTTCCCTAGCAAGGAAAATTCAAACTACAAAAATAAGCTAAACATAGATGCTTCAGCCCTAAAATCTATGAGAAAATAAATACTAGAAATCTCAGCATTAAGCTCTGACGGATACACTGCAATGTACAAACCGATCAAACAAAGTTATTGATTTATCAGTGGTGGTAGGGAATGGCTAGCCACCCCATTTATACACTGTATAAATTGAACTGCACACAGACATAATGCATGTTCAGTCTTAATTTCTGGGGATCGAACATACTTGACCTACCTCATTAAATAAATGCTAAATAAATTAATTTTAAATGGTCAATCAACTATTGTCTTTTTTTCCAGTACTTCTTAATGGATGCTAAATAAGTTGGTGTACACTATGAGAGTGAGCATAGGGTCGTCAAGAGGACATTGTTCAATGTCAATTGTTCCTCAATTGTCAATTGTTCCTCAATGTCAATTGTTCCTGTTTGCTGACATTGCCATTTGTGGGATGAAACTACACGTACAATGGATTATAGTGCATTTATATTGTAAATAAACATTTAAATTGTTCCTGCGGGTAGAGGAAGTGTGACATGATACATTTATGCAATCACCCACAACAAAGAGTCAAATGACTTAATAATTTCTGATAAAACAAGAATAATAATAAAAATGCAATTTGAGTACCTGATGAAAAACAAAGGCAGTGGAAACAGTGTTTAGGATGACAGTGTTCAGTGTTTCTTGGGTGAGTTTGTGTCATCGTTGGGCTTAATGATTTATGCAAAAATATTTTCATAGTTAACCTTGAGCAGGCGCAACGTTACAATCCTGACATTCTTTGAGCCGGTTCTGCTCTTTGCAAGGTGCTGAACTGGGCCTTATGATACCCTGCACTACAACTTTGATGATTGTTAAAATAGTCTAAAAAGCCCCACAGGCATGTCTCCATATTCAATGCTTGATTCTTATTTAAGAAAAATAAGATTCTCCCAAGCAAATGTGTTTCTCTTCCTCTACTCTAATTGCCAAAAGTCCTAAATAATAGTCTCTAAAGCAACAAGACATTTCAGCTTTTTTGGGACGTGTATGTGCCTGTCCTTGGCTGCTGCTTATCTCTCTTCAGCCAGTTGGTTTGCTTGGAATAACGCCTGGTAAACACAAATAGCTATATACATTAAGTGTTCCCACCGGGACCAGAGTGGACCGAGTACTGTTTGGTCTATTATTGTTGCATTTAGCAAAGTGTGCCTCAGGGACTGGTCGGACCTGAATCAGAACAGGGAGGTGGGATGTGAAATTCTGCTCCGCCGCAGACATCCATCTGTGTCCTGCGCCCAGGTCCATTTTGGCAGGGACCGTGTCCGTTAATGGCCTGAGCAGTCTCCTTGAGCCCCGGAGCGGTGTTTGTGAAGAACAATGATCAATCTACAACATGGTACACAAAAATGCAAACAAACAGGCCACTTTGAGCCGAGCCTGTCATTTGACATGGTGTCAGTGCAGAATGGATCCAGAACAAGCTTATTGCTGGACTGAGAACTTTCAGCCCGTGGGGTTGACCTGTATTACACACTAGACCAGGCATCTGCAGGTATGGGTAGACTTGTTGGACCTGTTTCTGGTTCTTTGTTTGTTGTCCTTTGTTTTTTGCAGTTTTGGGTCATTTCTTTCCCCTGAGGTGAATGTGTTGAGTCCATGTACTAAAGTGAACAAAATTTGCTGTAGGTGTGGACAGGCCCACTACTGGTGTGAATAGACTTGTGCCGGAATTTGAGTTAACTGCAGTACACACAGCAGTTTATGAGATGCAGGACTGACTGTACAAGGAATAAAGCAATAGATAAAACCACACTTATGCAATATTTGCACAATGCATCTGCTCATAAGGCCCAACTTATCTTCTTTTTAAGTGTGTGTTGTGAGAGAATAGAAGAAGAGGGGAACCATTATGCTGGTCTCTTAGAACAGGTTGATGGACCGAGTCTGTATACAGAAGACAATCATGATGACGACAGTGGTGGCGATGATGGTTATTACTATGATGATGATGCCAATGAAGGTGATAAGCCTTTTGATTAACATACAAATCTGCCTCAGTTCAGCAGTAAATATACTTTACATTCAAATTGAAGCACTTAATCTCAGTGTATTCACTTTACCCTTTGGGAGCTCATTCCTTTAAAAGGTCTTATCAAGATCAATGTGCCACTGCAAATTAATTAATTCCACAGTACTGTAGTGCTTCAGTGTCAAAGCAGCAAGTTCAATTCAACTGAAATTCAATCTGAAGTTCTGCCTTCATCACAATTGTTGCGAAGACAAAAACAAACAGGAATCCTGGACAAAATTTACAGATTAGTTGCACATATTAATATATATGTGCAGCCATGTCAAACACGGCCTGCATTTTCATTTACTAGGGTCTCCTAGTAGGGTGTAATGTGTAAATGCTTCGGAGTTTTGGCAGAGATATTGTTCATCATGATGGAGGATCCCAAGCAGGGTCAGCTCTAAGATAAGAACAGGGAAAAGGCACAACACATCAAAACAATGGAGAAGGGGGATGTTGGGTAGCTCATCCTGTTAAGGCACTGTTCTAGTGCATGGGCGGGCTCCATGGTGTGGTATTGGTTTTAGCAATGACTGATTGCAGCGCACAGTCTGGGCTAAGTTGGGGCTTCAGTTTTTTTGGAAAAATTTATTTAAATCCCACACTTCAACCAAGATATGGCAGGTTCAATATAAATATGCATTTGCATCCAGTCAGTGTGCTTGGGCCTGTTCTTTGTTGTTGGTAAGGGAATGTAAAGTCTGAACCAGAGTGATGCAAGGCTCCCCCTGATCCATAACTCTGTATCCCTCCCTTTGTGACCCCCTGAGCCCTCCCCCCCAGCAGTGTGCTGCGGACACGGATGATAAGGACCACTCACTTCCCTACTGTTCTGCTGTGATTGACTGACCACAGTCTGACCCTGATCCCGCAGTAACCCCCCAGTGATCAGCGCTCCAGATCCCTCTTCCCTCCCCAGCAGTCACCATGCACAGTCCCCAAAAGCAAGAAAACATGCACAGACCGTCACTGTACACACACCCACTGTGTCCAGGGATTCAGATATGTCTGATGGGAGGTCGGGGTCCGCATATCAGTTCTGCACGCTTGAGTTTATGATCACTCTAGACAGTGTTTCCCTGGTAATCGTCCATTAAACATGGGTGTGGCCCTCTTTGACGGGCTGATATACGAATCGCATGGTGATAGTGAGTGTGGTTAGCCCCCGATTCCTGATTGTAGTTCACTCCAACTGAAGAGGATTATGCAGCCAATTAACTTTTCAAAAGCATCCTGAATGTGGCCGACATCAAAAAGAAATGCTCAAGTCTCATGAATCAATTTTCTTGAAGACAGAATGAACGTTTGAGGAAGAAACAGGAGGGACGGTGGTGAAAAAGGAAAGAGAAGGCAGCCAGCAGTGCCAACTATCTCCTGTCCTGCATGTGTGTCAGAGAGACAGGGCAAAAGCAAAAGAAACGCTGCCAGTTCACCCTAATGTTCTGCTCTTCATTTCTCCCTCATTTTTAAAAAGTTTTTTTAAAAAGAACTCTGAATTTCATTCTACGGTCAAGGTTCCTTCAAATGACCAGCTCTAAACTCCCAATGGTGGTGGTGGGGAGGGGGGATAAGGTGAAGTGGAAAGAGTCAGCGGATAAGCTGAATTAACAAGAGATATTTGCTCGGGTCTTCAAAAGGCGAGAGTGAGACAGAGGCTTCAGTTTTCAGGCAAAGCATGAAAAAAAGTTTGCCAATGCTGTGGACAAGTTTCTGAAATTGGTGGAGGAAGACTCTCTACAAACTGTTGTTTCTCCTGATTGGATTGTACTGTCTTGAGTTGGATGGCTAGTTTTTAGGACACATTTTGTGGAAGAAATGCTAAGCAGCTAGCAGTAACATTTAGCTGGCTAACATGCCATTATCATAACTGACAAGTTTGTTAGCTTGCCAATAGTGAATGTAGATATTGCTAACCATCTATCTAGCCAATGAAAGAACAGCTAACTAGCAGTTTCTAGCTGAATAATGGTTACAATAAATCACTGTGACCACTGCAAAGCCCCCATGGGGATAATATGAAAAGCAGGCCCCACAGATGGATGATGGGGTGGTGGTGGGAGCAAAAAAAATTATTTCCTGAAAGGCATGCATGCAGGAGTAAGCAGGGCAAGCCAAGCATGGGTAGCAGCAGTGGCAGGGATAGCATGGCAGAAAGCGCAATGCATGAACAGGTCAGGTTGGTGATTTAAATAGCCCTCCCATTTAAAGCGTAAGCATCATGAGAGCTGACTGTGATTGGCGCTTCTCGAGTTGTCTGCCTAAACTAGCTCCGCAAGCTTCACATCATTTATATCTTACAGCACATGGAGCAATGTTTATATTACTTTCTCTTTCAATTTTTAGGGGCAGTCCAAATGTTCCCTTCCTTCCAATTAAATCTCTACATTTAACATTTAAATCAAGGCATTAAAGCCCTATTGTCATGATTGACACACTCTTGATGAATGTCTAATTTAGTCAGAATTGTCCAGAATTTACACTCCTTGATGATCTGGCCCTTTGGTTTAATGACCCTTGTGAGCCCATAGCTTCTCCCTGTGTCAGCAGCTTTTAATGAGACATGATCTATTTTTTAAATGCTCGCAATAGAAAGAACATTGCAGGAGTGTAAAAATGGGTCATGAACAGTAAGGTTAAGTTACTTAGTACTTAAATGTGTCCTCACTGAAACAAAATTAATTACTCATATGTAAAAAGTAATACAACATTAAGTTCTTTTTTAAAATTATGGGTAATAAAACGGTCACAATTTTGTATAATTTTAATCTAGTTATAACAGGTCTGCGCAGCTTGACTGAATAGCTGTCAAAAAAGCCATCTGCACACTGTTCTGATCTTTTTTGACAGTTAGCATTTTCTGATACTGGAATGTAGTAGTGCTTGGTTAGTAGGGGTGATAGTGGTTTTTCCGGATACGACTGGTGTCCGACTACTACAGATTAATATCCATAGTCGGAGACCACATTGCATATCTTAGCCGAATGTTTACAGTGCTGAATGGAACATGTTCTTAAAGCAGAAGCGTGATAGGGGAGGGACCTTGGTTGTGTCTAGCCTGAGTCCCCTCTATAAATACCATTTCGTAACTTTTCATTGTGCGAGACTTTGAGCAGGAGTACTATTAGTACTACCAGTTGCTTGTTTCTAGGATATTCACCATAAATTTGATTACTTTGTTTCCTTTCAACTTTACTTAGTCTAGCTCAGTGGTTCTCAAACTCGGTCCTGGGGCGCCCTTGTGTATGCTGGTTTTCGTTCCAGCCACAATTGCGATCCAAGAATTTTAACAAGCTGTTCATTTTTCTTAATTGCACTTTTTATGTTTTGATGGATTATTTACCCTCTTAAACCAAAGCCCCACAGGTCAGAAAATAGCTATGCATGCCATGTAGAATAAATGTCCAATGTTCACATTTTGCTTATTGTGCTATATTGCAAACAACTACATAAAAAGAGTAAACAAAATGTTATAACTGATCAAATTAAAGACTGAGGTGAATCAAAATGCTCCTTATTAGGTTGTTGTGTTTAAAGGGATAGTTCGGAATTTTGGACATAATGTCTCAATTACGACTTACCCATGATGTAGTTGATTCATGGAAACCATTTTCAGCTAATTCCATGCTGTCCCTTCTTTTGGACATACACACATTGCTAATGCTAGCGCAACTCTAAGGTAAACGGTAGCATCCACTACCAAACGCACTAAAACACTCCACAGTGCACCCAAAGCAAATAAAATACGACGACAGTCTATCTGGGTTATTTTGACTGTTTATACCATCATTTTTTAAGTCAACCTATCGTTGAATCCTTTACTTTGTGCTGACCTATATTCTCTGTGGAAGTATGGCGGCGGAGCGAACGTGGTCATTGCAACTTGTTGCTCTTCTTTGTTGTTGTAGTCGACCAGTGCCGGCAATACATTCGTAGGTAACGTAAAGTATCGCTCCCCAGATAGACTGCCGTCGTATTTTATTTGCTTTGGGTGCACTGTGGAGTGTTTAAGTGCGTTTGGTAGTGGATGCTACCGTTTACCTTAGAGTTACGCTAGCATTAGCAACGTGTGTATGTCCAAAAGAAGGGACAGCATGGAATTAGCTGAAAATGGTTTCCATCAATCAACTACATCATGGGTAAGTCGTAATTGAGACATTATGTCCAAAATTCCGAACTATCCCTTTAAGTTATTTCATCATTTGTTTTCCTTAAACTTATTAACACAATGCAGGTTTGGCTCATTATCAATTTGTGTTGTCTTTGAATTGTTCATTATCAACCAAATGGTTAGTTTTAGTGGCCATGTGTCCACACTTTCACCAATTAGGAGCCCATTGATTCACCTCAGCCTTTCCTTTGCTCTATTTTGTTACCTCTTTTAATTAAATTGTTTGCAATATAGCACAATAAGCAAAATACGAACATGGGAGATTTATTCTACGTGGCATGCATAGCTATTTTCTGATATAATTTGGCTTAAAGGAGCTATATGTAACACATTTACTGTACTAAATCATAAAATTACCATGATATGCCATCAGAGATTAAGGAAACATGCTAAGTCGAAATACTGGCTTCTCCGACAACAAAGCCATGCTATGTTCTCCTTTGAAATTTCCATTCCGGGTCGGAACGTAGGGGTGGGCGGTATGACCTAAAATTAATATCACGGTATTTTTCACCTTTTGGACGGTGACGGTATTATATCACGGTATTTTCACGTTTTGGGAGTAGTCTGTCCTGTCCCTTTATGTAAATAAAAAGTTAATATTTTGATAATATAATAAGTACATGGTACGTATCCTTATCAAGTAGAGACATGGGAGAGTATTATGCATTCTCAACAGCATTTATTTGTCAAAAAACCCAAAGATCTTTAAATTATCAGTATAGGCTGCCTACAACAAAACTAAAATTAGCAGTTCTAGCAATAGAAGAAGACTTTTGTGGTCACATGGCAGCTGTGAGCCAAGTTGCATCAGGGAACACAAATGAAAACATCAAGGCACTGGACTGGATTGTACAGAGTATCAGCTACTAAGCACAGTGAAATATTTAAATTACGTGTTATCCACAATAGCCAGAGCAACTTTGAGTGAATGAGGTGGTGGGGGTTTCATTCACTTCAATACAACGCATCAACTGTTGTTGGGGATTGCGTGACCTTTTTGGAGATGGTCAGGTCACTATAACAAACAACACAAGAAGAGTGTAAAATGGTTCTAATATTTTCACAAAAACTAGCTAGAACTCTGACTAAGCCATTAAAGTTATCTGACAGGAACACCAGCCTGTCAGTGTCAACATAGTTTCTTATAGTTTCACTAAGCGACATTCAAGTTCTTTGCCAGGAACACCAGCCTGTCAACATTTTCTGGCTTCAGTGATGCCCTGGAGCTTGTCACGATATTGCCCCCTGTGCTGAATACACGCTCCGAGGGTGAGCTTGTGGCCGGGATACATAAGTATTGCTTCGCCAGGCGGCTGATGCGGGGGAAGTGGGAAGAATGGAGATGCCACCACTGAAGTGGATCAGACCCGTGGTCAGCCGTCACAATCAGCAGGTAGCTGTCTAGCTCCACACCAAAGCCCTGCTGCTTTGGTGGTGCACTGCTGCTGCACTCTGCAAAGAAACTGGCCAGGCTGATCTTGTTTTTTTTCGGTTGTGGAGAAAGAGCAGTTCTCTCTTCCATCTCTCTTTGGCCCACTGTGGAAGAGGTCTCCGTGGCTGTCTTCTCCTCCAGTGCTTTTGCTTCTGTAGCTGCTCTGTTCTTCACTTCCTCCAACTCTTCAGGTGACAGGTAGGTGGCCTTGAACTGGGGGTCCAGGAATGTTGCCATGGAGAGCAGCTTGTTGGTGGCAGGATCTTGGTATTTCTCATTTAGATACTCCAGGACCTTCTTCTTGATGTCCTCACTCAGTCCTGTTTTGTCTTCTTCTGGCTTCAAAATCTTTGAATTGAACAGATGCAGGACTGGCTTGACATACGACACACTTACATACTCCTCTCCTGACAGGGCATCTGTGAAGGCTTGCAGAGGCGTCAGTGCTGTGGTTATTGCCTCCCATACCTTGATGTCTTGCCAGGTGGGAATAAGGTGACGTGACCTTAGTTTGGTCTGCTGCCAGGACTTGGGTGACAGCCTTCTATTGCTCCAACATCCTCTCCATCATTTTGACACGGGACAACCACCTGGTTGGGGATTCTGTGACCAGCTTGTGGGTGGGCAGGTTCAGCTCCCTCTGTGCAGTGGTCAGGGCCTTCTCTTTTTCCAGCTGTAGGAAAATGTGCTGACCACTTTTCTGCACACACCTGTAGCCCGTGCAACTCGATTATCATTTTGGACACTCCTCTCTGGAAAGTAAGCAGAAGGAATACAAATATTATCATAAGTGGAAAGTAGGCTATTATAATTGAAAACACTTAATACACCATTGATTGTAGAGCAGCATAAGTATTTGCATGGCCACACTTAATATCAGCCTAACATTACAAATCGAATAAGCCTGGCCTAGGCCTACATATTGTATGTATGTTGGTCAAAACTTTGCCCATTCCTGCAAAAACTGTACAGCTTTTTCATTTTAAAAACAGATATTGTGCATAGGCTACTTATTATATTTTTTTCATGTTCTGCATTGTAAATTGTCATTGGGATTTATTACACAACATAAATATTTCTATTTTATCTATTTTTTATATTTATGTTTCTTGATTTTCTGACTTACATGCTTTTTACTTTACTTTCATATCTCTCTCTGTTTATTGTATGCAGTATGCACCATATACCGAGGCATTCCTTGTTTTGTGAAAACTTATGAAGCTAATGAAATGAGTCAATGACAGAGCAATTATAGCAACTGCAAATAATACATTGTGTTTTGTAGTTTTTGTAACTTACCAATAGCGATGTGCAGTCTGTGTCCAAAACATGCGAGTCTTGGCCATTTATTGATCCCTAGAGCGCACACCATGTTTGCGCCGCTGTCAGTGGTCATGCACATCAGACGCACTTCATCCAAGCCCCAGGCAGTTAGCGTCTCCTTCAGTCCATCTGCAATTAGTGCTCCAGTGTGGTCGTCGGGGAAGAAGGCGGTCTGTAGGCATCTGTTGCGCAACTTCCAGTCATCATCAATGAAGTGGATGGTGAGGCTGATATATGGCTCAGTGGTCCGGCTGGACCATAAATCAGTAGTGGCCGAGAAGGCTTCAATGTTGCCAATTTCGTTCATGACTTTGTCCCGAACCTCCGTGGATAGCTCTGGTAGTAACCTCTGGCTAAAAACCTTGCGACTAGGCAGCTCGTATTTTGCATCCAGAGTGCGCACCATACATCTGAAGCCGTCTCTCTCTACGGTTTGAATGGGCACCATATTCTTAGCAATGTATTGCGTGATTGCCCTAGTGATATCTTTACATCTCTTACTAGTCTTGTCGTAAGGTGTAGCAGCGGTAAACGAGGCCTGGAGTGACAGCTGTGTGGTTTTGGGACATGCACTTGATCCGTCTTCCCGCTGGTTTTGGCCCGGGTGCGGGTCGCTTCTTCATATTCACGTGTTTATTTTCTAAGTGATGGAACAGGTTGCTTGTGTTTCCACCTTTTGCTGTCACGTCGCGGCGACAAAGCTTGCGCAATACTGTAGTTTGCTCCGTGTCAGATGATTTAAAACCAAACCAGTTCCATATAACGGAGGTGCCCCCTTTTTTTGAAATGAGTGTTTCCTCTCCTGTCACTGTGGCAGCCTCGGCCGCGGTCTCCGACTCCGACATATTTTCACTCATCTTTCCTGACCTTTCTTCACACGTTATGTTTCGCCAGTTGTTGGTCAGCATAGCCGCTCCCTTTTTCTTTTTTTACCACGCACCTTGCATGAAGGCAGCTGCAGGCTGATATAGCGAATATGATTTATTTTATTTTATTTGCAACAAGATATATAGGCCTACCATTTAAAGACAAGTATTCAGACCACAACGGAGCTTTTAAAGAAAATAAAATGCTTTTTAAAAATATTTTATAATTAGGCTATTATTGATTTATACCGGTGATGACGTTATTGAAAAATCCATATCATGACGCACGTTCACACCGGTGATAACAATGACACCATTATACCGCCCATCCCTATTGGAACGTCTGTTTTTGTTTTGGCCTGTGTGATTCACTATTCTCAGAGTTGACTCCGCCCACTGCCCATTTCTACACCCGGGTTGCCAGATATGAAACAAATTGGCACACAAGCACAGTGTGGAACACACAGCCATGGAAGCAAGCAAACACAAGCAAATTAATTGGATCAACTGAGATTGTACTAGATTCTACCCAACCTAAAAAGCCTCGTCCTCTTTCGAAAAAGCTCCAAGACCAGAGCCGTGCTAAAACACGGGTAAATCTTGGAATTGCATTTGAAAGATGGAGACAGCTTAGAGCCCAGAAGGATTTCAAGACGGATGCCGAGTTGGCTAATTTTCTCCTGAACAGGTAACCATTGAGCTTCGCTAATTTATCACGGCTACTAGCTAGTTATCTATCTTATCTAATGCAAACCAGATACCAGTTTTAGAAGAGTTTATTCAATTTTGTGACTGAATCAATAAATGTGTTCAAATTTTAATAGCTAGCGTTAGATTGCAATGTAGATATTTTAGTGAAACGATGTAGCTAAGGTTAGCTAGCTAGCATCTAGGTAAGGTATTCTTTGTCTCGAGGCTTGTTAGTTAGCAAGTTAGTTAGCAAGCTAGCTAAGGTTACATCGTTCCAACAAAGGAATTTTGTTGTCTTACATTTCAGAATAATGTTAGTCAAACACTGACATTTTGGGCACTGAGCTGGCTGAATTTCTCACTGCCACGGTTTAAAACAGGAAGAAGTCCTGAGATCACAATTAAGCTTGCAAATGGGTTTAATGCAGTTATAGGCCTATAATGAAATAAAATCAGTATTTAAAACTTGTGATTTTCTCAACCTAGTGTAATTTCTGCCTGCATGAATGATTACAGCTCCAGAGTGTTTTTAAATGATCAGGGGAGCTTGATGTTGTAACCTATGTCATCCACTCTCACACCAGGAAAACAGTAGGCTTCATGTTAAAATCCATGAAACCACTGGCAACATTTACGTTTCTTCATCTGAGACGGCAGTAACGATGAGCAAGATACATGCTTCCTAGCAGATGCTTTTAATCAAAGCGGCGTACAGTATATGAATGCATTATGAAGCAGGGGTCGATGTTGGGGAGCTGAGGACTTCAAAACGATTTCAAAAGTGTTAATTTAATCATTATAACACTACCCAATTACTGTTACCGTATAGAACAATGTTGCTGAAAACGTTATTTTCATTTTATGTTTGCTTGACATTTTTCGCCTGTTTCTTGCCTGTGCTATACAATCTCTGCCCAGAAAATTAAAGAATAACCCAGAGTTACACGGGTGTAAACTTAAACAGAAAGACAGTCTGTTACCTAAGCTCTGTAGGCAAAGAGCTAAAAACAAAAAAAGGTAACAGAACGAGAGAATGAAGGACAAAGAGATAGGAGCTTTAAAGAAAATAACCAATCCTATCCTAACTTCTTTCTAACCGGACTTTCTGCGTTTCTAATTTGTACAACCAGGAAGGCAGTGACCGTGTTCCTGTACCTTACCGACTTTGATGTCAATTAGCAACGACAATATCGAAGTGCAGGAAAGCGGAAATCCTACGCTATTTATAGCCAACAGGAAACCGAACACAGATGTGGAAAATAATGACTGGGCGAGATCCAAACACCGGAACGGAAGGGGAAAAAATCAGATGGAGCATCAGACGACGCCAAATCGAAGACAAACCGCAGAAACAACAAAGGCTGCCAATAACCATGACATGTGTACGTTATCCCACAGTTTTGAAACATCAGATGGAACATACGAATAAAGCCATTTTTTACTGCAAAAATAAAAGTAGTACAAAGTGTAGCACATCAAACGTATAAACATTAAGGGCTCTATTTTCAAACCAGCGCAAGGGGACGGTATAGTCAAACGCAAGCTTGTTGACAGCATCAGCGTCTTAAAACTGGCGCTATGGCGTTTCTCAGCAATACCGCTAGGATCAACAAATTCTCAACATAACATCCTTTCGCTTGCGCTGCAGTGGGATGGGTGGCGCTGTCTGGGGCGTGTTCTAAAATACTTTCGGCTCAGTGACAATTTGAACCAACGAAAACCCATTGCGTTATGATCAGCTGGAACCACCTCTTAGCGGAAACGCAATAGACTCTGGCAATTTGGCAACTTCTTAGTCATGTAGTTCTATGTAGTGTCTATAGGTGATGCCAACATTACACTTCCATTTAATGAACAAATAGCCTATAATTATTATTAATTAATTAATTTTAATTTAAACTACTAGAATAAAACAGGACAGCTTACAAGAAACTTGCGATCATGTAGGCCATATAATATATAAATTACACATTGACACAGTTGAATCATAAGCCTACCATTTGAATCATAATTATGCCTACATCACCAAATGTAGGCTAATTAATGCATTCGCCACCTCCTCCCGTGCCTTCCGAACTTCTGGGAGATGAGGTGGTGTGGATTGTGATCCATAAATTACTACAGTCCTAGCCTGTACTTCTGTTGCAAGTATGTCTGATTCCTGTGCGGAAAATCGCTCTTGTCGTTGACGGTCCAGTGCATTTGGGTTGCTCATTATGAAATTGCATGGAGCGATTGCGTTCCAACTGGATTTTTTTAAAGCATGAGAACAACAATTTGATTGGCTACCATAGAGACACACCTTGGACATTTAAACCCAGCCTTTTAGCAATACCGCCATAAGGTGCACCAAGATTGCCGTCATGAAATTACCAAATTTCTCGCCGACACGCCCTCAGAGCGATACCGCCAAGTGATTACTCTTGCGTTCACCATTGCGTTTGGTTTATTAAAATAGAGCCCTAAATGTAATCTGATGTTTACACATTAAACATGAAGACTAAAAAAGTAGCAAAAAGACACAAATAAAACTGTCACGTTTCATCATCTAGGCCTATATGAGTGCAAGTTTATCACGTAGCTGCCAGCTGTCCGTGTTGGAGCAAAGTAACAGGAAGTAAGAGCAATGTAAGTGTTGATGCAGTAATCTGAGCCTAATGATCCATGCCTGTGTGAGCCTTTATGACTGGCTGGCTGCCTTTAAGAATGATGTAGCTTGCAAATTAATTAAAAATAAATATCAATTAAGCAAAATGCAAAAGGCATGGGCAGAAGCGAATATCGGCACGATGGAGCAGCGCATCGTCCGTCTGCTTTGTGCTCAACTCCCTCCAGTGCTGCTAACTAAGCACCTACAGAATGGTGAATACATTATTTCCTCTTTTACGCTAGCATCTTTTATAATGACATTCATGTGCCATTTAACAGCGAAACAACACCAAAAACAAGTGTAAGCCACACAGAGCAGTCTGCGTTCTGTTTTTTCCCCCCCTCAACGCAGACTCCGACTAAGACTACTAAAAAAAGATATTCTCAATTCTGGAATATATCCATTCTATTACCCACGAGCCTCCAGGAGAGAACCCGAATGTGCTGGGGAAAGGAATATTTTAGATCATATCGTTTTAGAAGCCCTGATTGAGTTATGAGAGCAGCAAACATTCATTCCAGAGGTAACGAAAGGGGCACAACCTTTACAGGAAAGGTCACTCCGTCCACTTGGCGCTTTTCTTCCCCCACAGCACAGTGCTGTAAACGTTACCACATCTGGCTCTTGCATAATTTATCTGTTCAGTTCCAGCAAGTTGGGAGTCACAGAGAATTTCAGGCACTTAATGAAGCCAATTAAAATGTCTGTCTATCACACGGTGGACTGATAATGCAAAAATAGGTTAAGACAATGTCCTGATCTCACCAGCCTTAAAAATGCAGTTAAATCTATTAGATTGGCCTTTTTCGAGATGTAAAGATGTCAGAGAGGTAACCTTCACACCAAGCAGCATTGGACGAGGACTAATCTCATTCATTACACAACGGAGACAGCCCTGTTGCATTATGGTTAGGATTATTTGGTTTGGATAGATGTTCATATTAAAGGATTCAATTATCATGAAAGGATTTGTGGATTTCACTATGATCATGTAAATGATCAAAAAATGTCCAGTACAGAGAAAGATTAGCAGGACTATAGTCTGATTGTTTCCTCATGCCTTGCTTGCAGGCCCCACTCTGCCAGCAGATGTGAGATGCACTCATCAGTGCATTACAAGCCCGTTTCTCTGTTTGTCTGCAGTAAGGACAGTTTCAAATCTGTTACAGAGATGTTATGCAGCAGGCAAGCACATCATTAAAGCTGGCAAAGACAAGTCCTCTTTATTTAAAGCAGTCCATCTGTCTGTGAGAGGATTGTCGGGGAAGTGAGATTTAAGGAAATATGTGTTTATTTTTCTGAATCCAGCAGTTCTAACACTCAACACCCTTGTTAAAATGCCCAGCACTCTGAATATTGAACACAAGTGGTGTCGTGTGCTAAAACCCCTCACTCAACCATACATTTAATTATATTTGATGGATTTAATTTAATAATTATTATAAAAAATGACAATCATCAATTAAATCGTCAAATTTGTTGATAGGTCAGTCGAACAGTAACCTGGTGGATCAACCAACTAGTCAAAACAAAGTCTAAATCAGGTCTTTAGATTAAATTATTTTATTACAGAAAAATCGTGAATTAGAGTAATGAAGTGGAATCGTACATTCATTAATGAACGTAGGCTCACTGCTTATACTTTACAAAAAGGAAGACATTAAAACCAGATGTTAAATTGAAGTTACCAGAAAAGAGAGAGAGATCAACCAGAATTTGCCTGAATAATCCAATTTCAGCACAGGATGAATAAAAGAAATGTCAGCTATAAAACTCAGTGGCCACAAGTTTACCAAACCAAAGAAAAAAACTTATCTGTCTGTAGACTCCACAGCCCCCAACTTAGTTCGCCAACAAAACAATAAACAGACCCCAGTAAGAAAAAGCGAAGTTTCTCCTTTGGCTTCACCATAAATACCTTTCTGCCCCCGCATTGAGGGGGCCTGAGCCCTGATTGGGTGATGTGGGTGAAGTTTGGAAGGAGGGGGTAGGGGGTCAGACTCCTTTCATGACCAGGACTGCTTATCCAATAGCTGACAAATTCACTTATTAATTGTGCACTTATGTTGCTCAAAACAGGGCTAAGCATCATCAATTATTATTAAAATATTCAGAGTTTTAACCTCTTTATAATGAGTCCAAACATTGGCATTCTAGCAGGTGATTTCACTCAACTATTGAGTACTTCATCAGAAAGGAACGTTTGCTCCTGCTTTTAACAACAGAAGTTGAATAATTCTAGCACAATAATTAAATCTGTGCAGTTTGTGTAATCTTCAATTTGGGCAAAATATTACCTCCATGTGAGAAGATCAGTGGTAACACCCTGGCCTATGCTTGAACCTGGAGTTGCACCAAAAATCTCAATTACAAACTGGCAGGCCTAACAACCATTACCTACATCAACCTTAAGACTTTCAATTGATGATTTCAATTGAATGTAACAGATTTGCATTCAACATTTAAAATGAAAAAGGAGACCATGTGGCCTTGTGGTATTCTCTGGCCACGCTAGACCCTGGATTCCGTGAATATCTTTGTGTTCTGGTGTTTCTCCTCAAAAGGAGACAAAACACCCTGACCACTTTAAGATTTATATCATAGATAAGCCAGCGCCTCAGCGTGACTTAATTGCCTTTGTGCCTGTGGACTAGGGGGCAGAGAGAAATGCAGATCCTCGGTCAGGTCAGCAGAGCAGGCCTCTTGATAACCGAGTACTATTGAATGGACTATGAGCAAGTTTGCCATATCACATTATACATTCTCTATCGGAGGCCGTAATCTCAAAGCTATATACCCGACAGGACTCTCTCGCAAGGTGCTTTAACTTGGACTCCATTTGCTTCAAGCTCTTTCCTCACCATCTGCAGTGGCTAATGATGAGTCTGCTAGTATAAAATGTGACATTTAAAATGACAGCCGAGGCTTGTTTTTCAACTTAACCACAACTGTGCAAGAGGAGACCCAGATTTAACCTCACCTGATCCATCTGCTAGACGTATCTTTGTCAAATTAAGAGTGTGAAGTAGATGTACACTGACACGGAGGGGGAATAAGGTTTTAAAAGGTTGAAGTCAAATAATATGGAATTACCCTTCCTCCAGAACCTCAAATACAGGATGCTTGGGATCTTGCTGTTGAAATTGATACTACATGGCAACGTCCTTCTGCACGTCCCTTTCAGTAAAACTGCACCCCATCCACCTTATGTCACTCCAATATTCTGCCTTACAAATTAATTATGAAAAGATACGGCTATGAATCATTAAGATTAATTTCCATTTGATAACATCACATGTTTGAAAAAAATGGAGAAAGGGAGAGGAGCTAGAATTCCACATCTGAGAGATAGAGAGGGGGTGGACATATTGCACTGCTCAGCTCTTCCCAGTCTGCCCCTACGCAAGACTGGTATCCCAGCAAAATTAATCAGGAAGATGATTGTACTTTAAGACTGAGGGCCTGATTTACTAAGACCTTTAGCATGTGCAAAACCTTTTAGCACACTCAAAACCAATAATGTTGCCAATGATTAGTCATGGTATTTGTTTTGCACCAATCATTGGTTATGTTATTAGTTTTGTGTGTGTTAAATGCCTTAGTAAATCAGACCCTGAATGTTCTAAGTACCCTTTCTATGGGAATGCAGTGTAAAAACCTCTTATTAAATAAAGACTATATTTAGGACAATTCTGTTCTGAATAACAGTGCTGGGCAGGGTTGAGAAATATTTCCATTCATCCTGTAACTTTTCAGTTGTGAAACCGAATTAGAGCCAAATTCGACCCCCGTAGACCCTTGTCTCGTAGTCTGATTGTGAAGTCAGAGGCATCTGCCCCGACATGCAGAGCTTGCTGGCAAGAGCGCAATTATATTTCTCCAACATAACCTCACTGCAGCGGTGAGTCTCTCAGCTGGACGTGGAGGGAAAACTTCGCCATAGGCATCGTTCTCCATATTAAATGTAAAGACTGAACTGCCCTCACTGACTGTGTACTTTATCCACTGGCCTAGGATCCTTATACCTTAAAATGAATGGAAAGAAAACACCTTTCACACAGTTTTACTTGCCACTTGCTGTGACAATAGCTTTTTACCAGCTTCAGAAACCACAGGCAGCTGCAGTGCGGAGATCTAAATCGATGCGCAGTCAGAAGTTTGTGGTGAACTTGACTACACTACACAACATATTTTTGGTCCTGAAATGCTTCCCATGAGTCCCACATAACTGTCATTCCTTGAGGAATAGAACTGAGAAGAGCGTTCTTCAGTTCACCCTAAACCCAGAGCTGGTAACCGCAGGCATATAAGTCTGTACAAGTCTGGGTCTACCAAAATAGCTTTGAGGAGGCAGTTCCACTTCCCTTTGTTCTGAAAACAAGTTTGTCTCCACAAATCGGTCTACTGCATTTGTCTGAAGATTTTGGAGGGGGGTTTGGGAAGGAGGAGGGGAAAAAGGACTTCCTTCCCAAAAACTTAATTTCACAGATAATTTCGTAGGTTTAGCATATACTGTATATTGTTTTGCAAATAAAATGCTTACCTCAGATACCCTGCACCCCCCTTCCCCCTCCCTCCCTCCCTACCCGTGTGCTAAATGACCAGCTCTTGCCTTTTACCTTCACACTCAGCTTCCATTGAATGGCCTCTCAGTAGACCAGAACCTCTCGTTCTTGTTAGAAAATCTCTCAACTCCAAACAATACAAACATCACTGCACAAACGCAGGATCGCGACGACTCTTCTGGTCAGGAGGGCTCCCTGCGGGCTCCCTGCACCTGCAAATGAGGCACCACACTCCAGTGAAACGACTGTTCAGCTCAGCTTGTGGGCTGCAAAGCGAGGTAGACACTGGCAGCTTGTTTGTTTCTTCAAAAGGACACACATGCTACGCTTTGCTTTCCCAAGCGTATTGAGGATGTTTGTTTCAGCAACAAGACAGGTCTACAGCAATGATTTGGCACTCCAAATTGGGGCAAAGGAATAAATAAAATCTAAATCAAGGATATTTTTTCTTTTAAACAAATACAGATTCGGTTGCACAAAGGAGTGTTTTGTTTGCGTGGTTCTTCCTAGGTGTGTGGCGTTCACTCTTATTCCGACTCAAATCAGTTCCCAAAGGGCTGCTCGCAGCGCACAGACAGCAGCAGTACAGGTAATAAAACACCAGCTTGTGATGCTGAGGCAGAGAAGCAAGATGATTCACACAACACAAGAGACACGCCACCACTTCTGAGAGGAGTTGAGAAACGGGGCTCTATTCTGGTCACCCGGCTCTCTTTTTGCCTGGGGGTTGATAGAAGTCCACAGTACAAGAGCATCGTCTGGTAGGTAACTGATGTTCAGTGCTCTTGGAGGAACTGAGGAAGGACAAATTATATGCTGTATGGATAAACTAACTGTGTGTTTGGTCAATTCACCAGTCCGGACTGCTGATAGCCTAGATTGGTTTGTAGGGTGTGCGTATTGATGTCATCAAGGGACACAGTCCTTCATCTCATGTATAACCCTGAAAACAGCTCTGAGCCACAATGCTTGTCCATATCCATGTAATGTTGTGTGTTTTCTGGATGGGATCAGTTGGGTTAATAATAATAATAAGCAATTTTCAAAAATCGTAAGCTTTGATACTCTAAACCTTGTTGTCATGCCAGCATAGTTTTCACTGCCCCATTTTGCTGTACAATAATCAGAGCACAAATGAAAATGCATAAACATTTTAGACACACTTACAGTAACAGAGTAACCTTGGTTAAAAAGTGGGCTCCACTCCACATCCCTATCGACTAGAATTCTACCAATAATAATTCAAAATTAGCATGAAAATTAGGAGTTTTTTTGCCAGGGGATATGAACACTTTAAAAGAGGGAACTTTTGACTTTTCAATGGAACAGAAACCTATTATCTGGGCAAAATGAAATGCACTGTATTTGGTGAATTATTAGAACGAGAGTTCTGTCAATTAAGTGTAAATAAATGAATCCATTATTTGTGTGTAGTGCACAGTAGACCTCAGCCAAAAAACACAAGCAAGTCTAGGACAACTGTAGCAAAAAAACAAACAAACAAAAAAAACAAATAGGAAGAAACGTTGGGAGGAACCATATTCAATATGGGGAGCCCATCCTCCTCTTGCTAGCTCAGGGTGTGGAGTAATAGCGACCAGCAGCCAAATAAATAAAAAAAATTATAAAAACAAAATAAATTCATGAAAGCGTGTTATGTAGGGCACCCATTTAAAAGCATTAAAATGTGTCAAAGCACAGGAAAACCTTTTTTTTTTTTTTAAAAGCCTGAAGAGTAGTATTAAATCATGAAACACTCCACAGAGATTGAACTGCTCTTCATTCTGACCAGAAGGTTGCTGAGATATATAGATGCCACCGTTCTGAGAGTTCTGCAGGGAACTGAAAGAGATACTCCAAACCCAGCACTACAAGAGCCTGTTTGCACAGGCAGTGTTGAGAAGGCATCTTAGTATGTAGCTCTTAAAGGCATATTGCCGACTGTTCCAGCGCTTACCTGCTGCAGTGCAGAATGGCGAGTTTCACATAGGATGAATTTTGGTGGCATAACTAGTGAAGAAAACGCTTGTGCATCTTGCAAAGCAAAAGTTTAAAAGGCCATATGCCAAGAGCTGATCAAGCTCAAGCGAAATCTTACACATGCAAAATATCTTTATCCCGATTGTGCCTGGCTCTTGCAGAACACACCAATGAATCCTGTGGAATTTCATATTAAATAGAGCACTACCGTATGTCTTGCAATTTAGAAGTTGCCAATTTACCAGGAAACTAGCCAAGTAGATCATTGTCTCAAATGTTAACAAGCAACCTGGCTTCTTTCTTACACTATCTACCTATATTCGTCTCAAATGCAAGTAAGGGAAAAGTCCCAGTCCCCTATTTTACACTGGTTAAATGGACTGTTAGTGCTTGACAGCAGGTCTGCTGTGACCACTTTTTCTGATCATCTGTAGTCTCTGTTCATGAACGTTTAAAAACACACTGCTGTGTCAGGGCTGAACAGATCCGTGTCTAATGAAAGGGCCACCCAGGCAACGTATAGCGTGCTGAGCCAATCAGCCGCTTATTCTCTATGCCGCTGTAGAGGGACCTAAACTTTATTTGCTTTAGTTCTTGTGAATATCAGATCAGTGGAGTGAGATTCCCAGTGTGGGGGGTGAATATCGGATCAGTGGAGTGAGATTCCCAGTGTGGGGGGTGAATATCGGATCAGTGGAGTGAGATTCCCAGTGTGGGGGCTGACAGTTCCGCTCTCGTGTCCCAGCAGTCCCAGATGTTGGAGGCCAAACACTGTGGCATCACGCTGGTTTGTGGAAGTGTCACACAGCTCACTCAGATTTAAACACACTGAGATACTGTGGCAGTGCATCTGTTTCCAGCACCCACTGAGGAACTAAAATAAATGCTAAAATGCTACAAACGTTATAGACTGGTATGATTTCTCTAGAACTTAAATAAATAAGTGTGTGTGTGTGTATGTTAAATTATTTGGGTTTACATTTAGTCATGTTCAGGTAACCTGGGATGATGAAAAGCAAAAAATGCAACCTCTCCCTCCTTCTCAATTCACATTCACTAACATGAATTTATTCCTTCACAAATTCAGCTTCACTAAATTCATGAAAAAAGAAAATGAAGAATGTAGAGAATATAGTGAGTTGGAGTGAAACAGAGTGGAATTCCACACAAACTCACTGCAGACTTCATCCCTCATGTTCATCTTATACAATCTTATGTTGACACTGACCGCTTACACAGCCACGTTTAATGATTGTGCAAAAAGATTGAAATGTACATGTGCAGAAGTTATGCCTTTCTGTTGAAAATTCTGCCCCTTGAGGCTCAATCATTCTGATTTCCTTTCCCCCCACCCCACCCCAATGGCTCATGGTTTTAACACCATTGATCGGTACTGCTCTTGATCGAATCAGTATTTACCAGCACGGGTACATACAGAATATCCCTGTTACCAATAACAACAGAAATAGCACGAGACAGTGCTATTTAAAGAACATATGGTATGGGCTTGAGAGAGGAGTGTTCTCAGCGTGTGAATGATTCGATTGGAGAGAGACAGGGCTGTACTGGCGCCATATTCATCAGGTGAGACAGCTTTTTCATTGCTTTTCCGATAAGCCTCACAGTAAATGTATGGCTCCGAACAGCCACGTATTGGATTTCCCCAACGGTTTTTTATATATATATTTTTTGTCCTGTCATCATATGTACCACTGCATTCTCACTGTCAGCATTATTTCTGAGATCTATGACATCATAACCAGACCAAATTTTTTACAAAGCTGGTGATCCTGCTTTTGGCTATTGTGAGTATTGCAGCTTGTATTGTTAAGCTGTACATATACCATATCGAAAGGGATACACAAGATATAGGAAAACTCCAAACTGTTATTGTGAAGAAAATAACCCGCATTTCTTTGCAAGACAAAATTTACAGGACAAAATGTTGATTGTTGATCAACCCCGTTCCTGATTCTCAGAGGGCATAAGTAAACCCCTTCTGCCATTTTATTTTCTCATTTAGAGGTCAATTTGATAATGTCTCTTCAGTTTCCAAATAGAATCAGCCCAAAAATAATGTATCATAGTCAGTTCTGTACAGAGGCTACATTCTAACGTTCCAAGCTTGTGCCATAGCGGTTTCTCTGTCCCTCCCCATCTGTACCCATGTTTCATGAGACTGATGTATGCCATGTCTGCAGGGACCACTTCAAGTTCTTCTGAGGAGTTACAGTTACTGCTTGCAACAAAGGGAATATTAAATTGACATTTACGTTAAATTTGAAATATTAAATATAACCTCCCTGGATAGCTACCTAAATAGTTCTTTCACATAATTTGATCCTGATAAATATTTCACATAGGGCATCGATGCATTGACTAAACAGATGTCTTTATTTTCCTCACTGACAGAGCTCAATGCTAATTGCATTTTAAAACATATTCAATAGGACAAAACTGGACCATGGATTTCTGTTACATCCTGAACAACCAGATCAAGTGGTGCACGTACACCACAGTGACAGGCTAAAAAGGTTCAAGCGCATATTCTATACTTTTGTACTTTCCAGGCAAGAACGCTAATGCTCTTTTCTGACCACATGAACTGAGCCACCCACACAAATCAAGGACCCAGAAAGTGCCACCATCACAGTCCATTGTAACGTCCAGAGTAGCCGTGAATACAGACATGCAATCAAGTTAGATTTATTGTTAATAATGTGATTATGACTACCATTCAACTAGCATAATCATTTCCAGGGACCATTTTCACAGTTCAGAGGAAGCCATCAGTTAGAATAAAACATTTTCCAGGCCAGGCCTCCCCACAGCTGCCGTTCACTTGCAGAGATAATTTCACCATTTCAGTGCATCTATGCAATTCAGGAGATGGAGGTATACTTATCACAATTTAAACCTGCTGATTAATCAAACCAGCTTGTCCTGAAGGACACAGTTCTCCTCCCTAACAGGAGGGTGGTGCCTGCTGCATCCCGTGTAGGCAAGTACAAAACACAGTCCACTGTCCAGTATAATAACCGGGGTCCGGGAACAGTGTGAAGTACTACACCTGTAGTGAGATGTGTGTGGCTCACACAGAGCTCACCCCCAACACTGAGTGGGCTACCGGTGTCCTTTTAACATCCAGACGGTAAAACCTCACAAAAGTGTGGAGAAGCCCAGCATGCGGCTGAACAGATGTCCTGCATGGAGACCCCATGGAATAGGGCCCATGATGCAGCCACGCCCCTCGTAGAATGAGCCCTCAGACCCGAGGGAGGCATTACCCTCTTTGAACCATATGCCATAGCAATAGCTTCCACAACCCAATGTTACAGCCGCTGCTTAAAGATGGCTTTCCCTTTGCAGGCGGGGGCCCAGGCGACAAACAGCTGGTTGCTCTTTCTGAAAACCTTAGTCCTTGTCATATACATGTGGAGAACACGCACAGGACACAGCATATGTAGCCTTTGCTCTTCCTCAGAAGAAAAAGGCGGTGGGTGAAAAGTGGAAAGCTCCAACATTTCACATGTGAAAGCTGGGAAGCTTTTAGGCACAAAGGCAGGATTAGGTTTAAGGAAAACCTTATCCATATTAGCGGAGAATATTGCGCACGAAGGATGCACTGAGAGTGCATGGAGATCACTGACCCGCTTATCAGAGGCTAATGCTAATGCAGAGCAGTGCTGTCTTAAGACAGTAATTTTAACTCTTTTCCGTTTATAGGCTCGAATGGCCGTTCGGACAGAGCCTCCAGCACCAGTGATAAATCCCATTTGGGAATGAGCTTTTTAACAACAGGCAGAGAACGGCGAGCCCCCTTCATGAACCTGCGCACGAGGGGATGCTGCCCCACTGTATTGTCCCTGAAACCCACATGACAAGCAGTGATAGTTGCCAGGTAGACCTTAATGGTAGAAAAGGATTTCCCTTCATCCATCAGGTTTTGTAAAAAGCACAGCATGTCAGAAACAGAGCACTGATAAGGCACTGACTGACAGGAGGCACACCACTTTTCAAATACCTGCCACTTATTGTCATAAAGTGATCTGGTAGAAGATGCTCTTGCACTCTGAATGGTTGTCACCACGCGAGGGGGGAGCCCTAAAGCGCCGAGGTTGTGCCTTTCACGGGCCAAGCCCAAAGAGCTATTTGCTCTGGGCAAGGGTGGTATATTTCCCCGTTCACCTGAGACAGCAGGTCCGTGCGTAATGGCAGTGCACACGGCTGTGCATAAAGGAGAGGGGTTATCTCTGCCAGCCACGGTGATTTCGACCACCTGGGCGCTATTAGGATCAGTGTCAAACTCTGCTCTCTCACTCTGGCTAGAGTGGGAGAGATGAGAGCGAGGGGGGGAAACGCATATAGAAGCACATTGGGCCAAGGGTGGGCTAGTGCGTCTAAGCCTAGACACGCGTTCTTGTCCCGTAGCCAGAAGAACATACGACAATGGGCGTTTTTGTGCGAGGCAAAGAGATCGACAGCTGCGTGGCCAAATCTCTGCCGTAGCATTTCCAGAGTCTGGGGATGCAGACGCCATTCCCTGTAGAGTGGGTTTCCCCTTGACAGCAGATCTGCACCCATGTTCAGAATGCCTGGAACATGGGTCGCACGTAACAACAGAAAGTGATGGCTGCCCCATACCAGCAGTCTGTAGGCTATACTGTGGAGATGGAGAGTGCGCATGCCCCGCTGCCGATTGACGTATGCTACAGCAGTCGTATTGTCGCAGCGTACTAGCACGCCAGCACCTTGATGTGAGCTGAGCGCAGCTGGATTGGCCACATCCCATTCACTACACGTCCCTCCTGAGTGGCCCCCCACTCAGAGAGGGATGCATCTGTCGTTACGACTTTCCTCATGAGAACGGCCCCGAGAGGGATTCCCTGAGTATAAAAGTCTGTGTTCACCTAATGAAGTAGAGCTGCTGTGCACTCGTGTGTCACTGTGAGACGGCGATGGAGATCGCGCACGGGGCTGAGGTGTAGTGATGAAACCCACCTCATAAAGCCTTACCCTGAAACCGAGCGCCATAGCCGGTGTTAACTGGGCCGGTGGAATGGAGTCCTCCTCACCCGAATAATCAGAAGCAACTGCCATGTCATCGTTATCCAATGTCTCTCCTTCCAGTATGGGGGTACTGGAGAGCGAGAGAGGAAACACCGGCATGTCTGGGTCAGAGCGGTCAGCCCAACTCAGGGAAGGAAGGTCTTGAAGTGGCCGAGAGGCCGTAGTGCCATTGTCCACTTTGTCAGAGTCCTCGGGACCGAGGTCCCCAGCTAATGAAATCGCATTCTAGGAAGGTTCTCTGTATGCTATTAAGGTTGCTCTAAATGTTCCCTGGTTGATGCAATGTTTTTTTCAGGTTCTAAGAACTTTCACACAACGTTTCTGAGGAACGTCCCTTTAACATTCCAGAAACATTCTAGGAGCATTCCTCTTACGTTCTAGGCACATTCTATGTAACATGAGGGTATCGTTCGGGGAGCCTTCCTCTTGTGCTCCACGAACAGTTTATATAACATCAGGGGAACATTCTAGGAGCATTCCATGTAACATTAAAGGGGAACATTCTCTGGGCATTCCATAAAACATCAGGGCAATGTTCTATGTTACATGAGGGTATCATTCTGGGAACCTTCCTCTTGCTCTCCATGAACAGTTTATATAACATCGGGGGAACATTCTAGGAGCATTCCATGAAACATCAGGGAACATTCTATGTAACATGAGGGTAACATTCTGGGAACCTTCCTCTGGCGTTCTAAGAGTATTGTATATAATATGAGGGGAACATTCTCTGGGCATTCCATAAAACATCAGGGCAACGTTCTATGCAACATGAGGGTAACATTCCAGGAACCTTCCTCTTGTGCTCTACGAACATTTTCAATAACATCAGGGGAACATTCTAGGAGCATTTCATGAAACATCAGAGGAACGTTCTATGTAACACGAGAGTATCGTTCTGGGATCTTTCCTCTTACGCTCTACGAACAGTTTATATAACATCAGGGGAGCATTTTAGGAGCATTCCATGAAACATCAGGGGAACATTCTATGTAACATGAGGGTAACATTCTGGGAACCTTCCTCTGGCGTTCTAAGAGTATTCTATATAATATGCGGGGAACATTTGCTGGACATTCCATAAAACATCAGGGCAACGTTCTACGTAACATGAGGGTAACATTATGGGAACCTTCCTCTTGCGCTCTACAAACATTGTATATAACATCAGTGCAACAGTCTAGGTGCATTCCATGTTACGTAGGGGGAATGTTCTGTGAACCTTTTTTTTGTGTTCTTCAAACATTCAATATGACGTTCCAGGAACGTGCCAGGAACATTCTATATAACATTAAGGGGACGCACATTTAAAATGCAGGGTCTAAGTGCCTAACACAAGGGCTCACCATCAGTATTTGTTTTGATTTTGGCTTTATTAAACAGTATTTAGTGATGACTGATAGGAAAGCAAGGTTGGGAACCATTGAGAATCATAGCAGAGGAGATACAGGCTGAATGCAAGTACACAGCTTTCAGGTTATGGTACACAGTGCAATGCAATGAGGGTTTAAGGACACACCAGGGAGAGTTCTACAACAATTTCCATACAACATTTACACTTACTCACTTTAGATCCTGCCGATGCCGGGACTCGAACTTGTGATCCTTTTGTCAAGAGCTTGCGACTCTGCCCATTACACCATGGTCTTGTGATGATAGAGCCCGACTCCGAAAACACACTACCAACCTATAATGTAGGACTTTAGCAGTCCCTTTTAGAGGAAATTTCAAAATTAGTTTTTTTCTTGAGAATTTTTTGCTTTCACTTGAATTGGGTTTAATTGTGTTCAATTAGCTAAAACTATATTTCTGGCCGTTAACTAAAACCTACAGAAGCCCTGAAAGGCACGGTGGAAAAAAAAATTTGTACGTACGAGATAAACTTTTTAAAAAAATACAAAAATAATAATTTTTTACTTTGCCTTTCGGGGCCTCCGCCGTAGTAGGCTACATTAAGTCGTACGTACGACTTAGCACTGGCATTGGAGAAGGATTTCCGTAGCCTAAAACAAACTCATGAAACCAACCTCACTTAGCTGGAATCTAGACGTCGGAGTGGGGAAATATAGGTTGAGAGACGTTTTGACATAAACGGATGCTAACCCTTATTAGCATTCACCTGAACCCACCTACATGGCGTTTCGCCGGCTTTTCAACACAAAAATGTTCACTGGGTGACAGAAAAAAGCTATGATTATTTAGTCTTCAAATGCCCATTTTGTAATCATATAACCTCAAGATCCGCGTATTTTGCGAGTGTATTGACAATTGCAGACTTCCCCTGATAAAATATGCTAGGCCTCGTTTCATTCTGAACTAATTTTCGTGTTATAAATGTGAGAAATATCTGCATAACGCTTATTTACAAATTTCCCAGAAAAGCTAGCCTATTTGTAAAACGTCCTTTCATAGCCTACAAGAGTTGTCAAAATTTTGTCAGAGCTGATTATGATATGCATTAAATATCTAAGTGGAGGGTAATAATGCTAGACTGCATGACATATGATAGCTTATACAAATGTATTTCATAGATAACTGTGAGCAGTTATTGCTCCAAACTTTAATAGTAATGTTAATTTTTATTGCATTATATAGCATGTCGCAGTTCAATATAGCCTTGCTATATGACTTGGTGCACATCTAATTCTATAAAGGTGGATCACACTATATTCTCAGTCAAGCTGATCTCCTGGATAACGAAGCTATTTCTCCCCTGCTACGAGTAGGTTAACCCCAGTAAAATTGCATAGCCTACTTTGAAACGTAGGCAACTAGTTGGTAAGAAAAGCGGCGGTATCTAAACGTGTAAAAAGCCACGTGGAATAGACTACTGTAACTTGCTCTAAGAATTCCAGCTCATTTTGTAGGCTAATTATAACTGGTTATATTTCTGCAGAATGCGATGTCCTGGAGTAAGAAACTGTGGGTGTGCGTTCATTATTAGGCTACCCCTTGTTAATGACGCTTACCCTATGCACGGTGCCCCCCTAGTCCCAATTATAGCAACCTATTTGTTACACCCCCCGGAAATGGACTGGACCCAAATACACTATAACCCCCTGCAACACTCCTCGGTCACTTCCTGTACTCAACAAATAACTCTCTTTGGCTCCCCCCACAGGTTAGGAGGTACATTTTGCATAGCACGTCTTCCTCGGCAGAAATTCAGACCCAATGGTGTTATCGCAAAAAATCTTATACAAATAAATACTCAACCTTCCGTCATTTTGCCTACATCATCTACTAATAATGGTAGGCATACGTCTAATTTAGAGTCACCGCGAGAATTTAAAACTCGTCAGGGGTTAGGACTATTGCACCTAAATATTAGGAGCCTTATTCCAAAACTTGATTTTGTGCATGTTATGATGAATGAAACTTCCCCTGACATTTTCATCCTTTCTGAAACCTGGCTCACAAGAAAAGTACCTAACTCAGACATCAATATTGATGGATATAATTTATTTAGATCAGATAGAAAATCTAAAGGAGGTGGGGTATTGATGTTTGTAAAGGAATGTTTTGCTGTATGTGAACTCACTGCTGCCTCTGTACCTAATAAGTATGAATATATTGTTCTGGACATCTGTATTGGGGGGGATGCCCATTTTACTATTATTGGTATTTACCGCCCTCCCTCTGCAGGTAATGAGGCGTTAGAAGACATTGGCAAATTAATGTCATCTTACGCCTCATCCGAACTGATAGTCATGGGTGATTTGAATCTTGACTGGCTCTCTAATAGTTCAAATAGGTTAAAAGAACTGTGCTTTGAGTTAAATCTTACTCAGTTAATCTTGAAACCCACGAGGCTAAATACAAAAAACCCTTCTAAGTCAACGTTGATTGATATTATACTGACAAATAGGCCATTTAAATACCTAGCCTGTGGGGTTTTTGCTCAGGACATCAGTGACCACTGCCCAATTGCTTGCATTCGAAATGCCAGAAAACAAAAATATAGCTCTAGTATTGTTACAAAACGAAATTTCAAACATTTTGTTGAACAGGGTTTTCTTCAGGATCTATATTTTTCTGATTTAGAAAGAGCTTGTTGCATCCCTGATCCTGATCTAGCTTTGGACCATTTCTGTAATGTATTTAATTCTATTGCTGATAAACATGCTCCTTATAAGAACTTCAGGATTAAAAACCGATGTAACCCATGGTTTTCCTCAGATATTTCTGCTACTATGCATATCAGAGACAAAGCTTGGTCCAAAGCTAGAACGACTGGCACTCCAGCTGATTGGCTTAGCTTTAGGCATTTAAGGAACAAGTGCATTAGCATAATAAGAAAAGCAAAGTCCAATTATTACTTGACCTCTCTTTTAAACTGTAATGGAGATGCGTATAGCTTTTGGAAAACTGTAAAATCTTTAAAAAATAATCCTACCACTACTCTTCCTTCTCGCATTTCTAGTGAAAATGATCTAGTTATAGATAAAACATGTATGGCTGAAGTTTTTAATCATCATTTTATCTCCTCTGGCCATCTGTTTGATAGGCTGTCTGGCGAAATTGTTCCAGAAAGCTATACCCTTAGCCCAGTATTAGGAACTTTACGTAATTATTTTTGTCCGAGCAAATTCTCTTTTAGACCTGTAAGTTATAGTGAAGTTTACAAAGCACTGTCTAGCATAAATAAAAAGAAGTCAATGGGAGAGGACAAACTAGATCCCTGCCTTTTGTGTCTCAGTGCTCATTTAATTGCCTCACCACTTGCTTACATTTTTAATTTAACTTTTATTTCAGGTAGAATCCCAAACCTATGGAAGGCAGCTCAGGTTATTCCTCTATATAAAGGGGGTGATACCAGTGACTTAAATAACTATCGTCCAATTTCAAAACTTTCCTGTCTGGCCAAAGTCCTAGAATCATTAGCTAACTCTCAGTTACGGGCCTTTTTGGAGATTAATAACATCTTACAACCACAGCAATCGGGTTTTAGGCCAGGTCATAGCACATTAACAGCAGCAACTCTTGTGATAAACGATATTGTCAACTCTATGGATAACAAACTACAGTGCGCTGCACTTTTTATTGACCTATCAAAGGCTTTTGACACCGTCGACCATAATATTTTATTGAATAAGTTATCCTCCATTGGATTGGATGAACTTTCTCTTAACTGGTTTTATGCATATCTCTCTGGGAGAACTCAGTCTATTGTTGCGGATGGTTTTAAATCTAGCTCTCTTGAAATTAGTAAAGGTGTCCCACAAGGGTCTATTCTTGGTCCACTTCTATTCACACTATATATAAATAACATGGTATTCCCAACACCACAATGTAATGTTCATTTTTATGCAGATGATACAATCTTGTATTCCACTGGCTCCACGCTTAACCAGGCAATTACTAATTTACAGTCTGCCTTTGATTCTTTTCAGTTAACTCTTATTAATCACAAGCTTGTTTTAAATTCTGATAAAACAAAATGTATTTTATTTTCAAGAAATCTAATGGGAAATGCATCTAATATTGGCATTCATACACTTCGTGGTACTCAAATTGAAACTGTAGAATCTTATAAATATTTAGGAATTTGGCTTGATGGTAGATTTTCCTTTAAGACTCATGTGGAACATCTGTCTCAAAAGCTAAAAGGTAAAATTGGTTTCTTGTACAGAAATAAAGCATGCTTTTCTTTTGCTAATAGGAAAACAATTGTACAATCAACTGTCTTATCTGTTTTTGATTATGGAGACATTCTGTATATGCACGCTGCCCCTTCCACTTTAAAGCCCCTTGATGCAGTTTATCACAGTGCATTGCGTTTTATCACTGGGGATACATTTCTCACGCATCATTGTGTTTTGTATGGAAAAGTAGGATGGTCCTCTTTATTAATGAGGAGGGAACTACATTCCATTGTATTTATTTATAAGGCTTTACTGAAGAAACTTCCCCTTTATCTCTCATCATTAATTACGTTTAAATCCAATAACTATGGTACCAGGTCTCAGGACTTCTTAGCCTTAGATACACCACATATAAATACTGAGCTGGGCAAAACAGGGTTTCAATATTATGCCCCTCATAATTGGAATAAATTACAAAAAACTTTTAAACTAGAATCTCTTATTCCTTTAGAAAATTTTAAAGTTTTATACATGGATTTTCTTAATGTTGTATGTACTTGTTTCCTTTGATATATCCCTGTATGATGTTTGAAAGCTGAATGTTAACGTGGCTGAATTGTACTTGTTTTTAAGTTTTTTATACATGTTTTTATTTTTGTTCGCAGGTCTCTCTTGTAAAAGAGATCTTGATCTCAATGAGACTACCTGTAAAAATAAAGGTAATAATAATAATAATAAATGCACAACTCGAACACAGGAATGCCAATACTCAATATTTTATTGCTTGATCAGGGTAGTCCTGAGCAAGGGGAGAAAGGCAAAAGGTGGTTAACGTTCCAAGCTGGAACTGGACTCAACAAGACAGACAGACAGAGCAGGTAGCTCTAATAAATTTTGCTTCGACCAATACTCCTGAAGCATAGGGAGAACACAGAATACAGACAGTCCAGGTATGAGTCTGCAGGGGAGCAGTGGGAGCAGGAGAGGCCAGGGTAGGAGATGGAGATGGACAACCAGTTAGGTGGAGCAGGGGATGAGCGGGAGTGGGAGCAGGGCGGAGTGGAGTGGCAGAAGAGGTGCAGGACAGTGGAGCGGAGTCCGGGCAGGACGCAGGCGTTGCAGCAGGGCAGCGGCAGTAGCGGCACGGCAACAGCAGAGCGGCAGCAGCAGAAGTGACAGCACATCAACAGCAACCGCAGCACTGGCAGTAGGCGGGCACCGCCGCAGAGTGGAGGAACAGGAGCCCAGGCTGCATGCACACACGTCAGTTGGATGGCGGGGAACCCGCAACACAGGCAGGGATAACAGACAACTGCAGGTTGGCAGACTGAAGCAGACAAAGTTAGTATAGCGAGGCAGGAATAATTGAACAGCGGGAAATGCCGTTCCAGACAGGAGCAGACTGGTATAAAACGTGGTATAAACGTGGTATAAACAAGAACTCTTGAAAGAGGACAGAGGTCTACAAATATATGTAGAAAAAAATTCACTTTGGAACCATTTTAAGAGGTCTTTTCACTGACTGCAATAGACGTTTATTTTATGGCTTTTAGCCTGAAAATTGCTCACTGTGATGGACAAGGTGCTCTAGTAGCTCAACCAGGTAAATCGCATGTCATCAGCGATTCCTGTTTTCCACAACATGGGTTCAAATCCGGCTCAAGATAAACCTCAAAGGCCATTCTCTCTTTCCCTTTGATTTTCTAGTCTCTCATTGATTACTGTCCAATAAAGCCAAATTGCCACAAAAATATATTTAAATGGGACTACATATCACCATCTACTCAGCAGCTGAAGAACAGGCCTGAGATATAATAATAGTTCGACAATCAAGTTGTAGCAATGTTCTGAGGACTTGAGAGGAACTCAACATTATGACATCCAAGTAACACATTGTAACGTTTGTGACTTTTATGGGCTTTTATGTTCCTGGAATGTTCTTTTGTTATTTTGGAGTAACATTCCCCTATACACCGCAGAATATTCCCAAAGTAACGTTTTGTAATGACGTGGCAAGAATGTATGGGAAATGTTACCAATGTACTCCAGTCTCACAGTAAGGGAACGTTAAATCCAAGCGTTAGATAAACCCAAAGGGAACATTTCTACTAACATTATGAGAATATTTCCTTAATGTTACATAGAATGTTCCTGTAATGTGAAGGGGATGTTCCACAAACAAGTTGAAGGAATGTTCTGAGGACTTGAGAGGAACACAACATTATGACATCCAGGGAACGCATTGCAACATTTGTGACATTTATGGGATGTTCCTGGAATGTTCTTTTGTTATCTTGGAGTAACATTCCCCTATATATACACCCCAGAATGTTCCCAAAATAATGTTTTGTAATGACGTGGCAAGAATGTATGGGGAATGTTAGCAAAGTACTCCGGTCTCACAGTAAGGGAACGTTAAATCCAAGCGTTAGAGAAACCAAAAGGGAACGTTTGGACTAACATTCCTAGAATATTCCACTTATGTTCCATAGAATGTTCCTGTCATGTTTGTGGAATGTGAAGGAGAAGTTTGACAATCATGTTTTAGGAATGTTCTGAGGACTTGAAAGGGACTCAACATTATGACGTCCAGGGAACGCATTCCAATGTCTGTGACATTTATGGGATGTTCCTGGAATGTTCTTTTATTATCTTGGAGTAACATTCCCCTATACACCCCAGAATGTTCCCAAAATAACATTTTGTAATGACGTGACAAGAATGTATGGGGAATGTTAGCAATATACTCTGGGCTCACAGTAAGGGAACGTTAAATCCAAGCTTTAGAGAAACCCAAAGGGAACGTTTCAACTAACATTCCTAGAATATTCCACTTATTTTACATGGAATGTTCCTGTACTGTTTGTGGAATGTGAAGGGGAAGTTCCACAATTAAGTTTTAGGAATGTTCTGAGGACTTGACGGGAACTAAACATTATGACATCCAGGGAACGCATTGCATCATCTGTGACATTTATGGGATGTTCCTGGAATGTTCTTTTGTGATCTTGGAGTAACATTCCCCTATACACCCCAGAATGTTCCCAATGTAATGTTCTGCAATGACATTACAGGGCTGTATAGGGAACATTCTTTAAAGATCCCAAACGTTCCTCGTTACCTGGGAGTCCTGTTCTGCGTTAGCAAGTGCAGGAGAAAATCGTATCTGGGGCGGGGAGTCTGGCACGACAGAAGGGCTAGTGAGCGAGGTAGCAGGCTAACAACGACTGGAGCTACTCAGCACTGACACATGTTCCCGAGCCTTTCACGCCCAGTGGAGGCGGATCCGGAGATATATCCTCCTGCGGACAGTTAAGTGCCAAGGTTCGTGTGGGATACACGGTCGAAGCTGTGACTGGGGTACTTGGAATTTCACGAGAAGCGAATGTCAACTGAAGAGAAGTAGCATTGCAGTGTCCTATATGCTCGTACAAGGAGGGCGGGAGCCTCCTTTCGCATTGGACACACTACTATCTGTCAGGGCCTGACGTGCAATTGGATGCTTCTGCGGTGGTCATGAACGGATGTCATTCCCCTTAGGTGGATCTCAAACACGAGATGATGAAAGAGAACTTATACCTTGCGTAAAAGTTCAAATACCCATAGAAAACACTAGTAAAAGTAAAAGTAAAGATCACTTAATAGATAGTGATTATTATGCAGTGATGGAATTATGGCAGAGAAACACACTGCTAATTAAAAAAGGCTTCCATTCAAGTCTTAAAGTGTATAAGGGAAAAGTCAATGAGTAACTGAAAGTAAATCCAAGGGGAAGACTTCAGTCGAATGCAACACACAGAAAGCAGAAAGCCCATAAAAGGCTGGATTACAAATGATTCATCCGTCCAACTAATCAATTGTCCTGGGTTTTGTAAGAGCCAGGATGTGATAACAGTCTTCTTCCTTATACCAAACAATTTAACTTATGCGACCTGACTAAAGGCTTTTTTACATTCACAATTTGAATATCTGATTAATTTGAAGTCATACATTTTGTTTTGCACATTAACTTGAATGACTTATTGTCACAGTATTGAAAATCAGCACAGTAACAGAGGGGTTTCTGTTAGCACCATCGTATTTTTGGTTTCATATGTGTGGAAACAAACACCAGTAGACCCTCTCTACTAGGGTTCCCCATGGTTTGGTCCTGGGCCCTTTCCTCTTTTCCCTCTTCCCCAGCAGATCGCTTGGCTCGGTCATCACATCCCATTCTACAACTTCTCCTACCATTGCTACTCTGAAGACACTCAACTCTCTCCCTCTCTTCCATCCCGACACTCAGATTGAGACATGCATATCTGCTTGTCTAGCTAACATCTCCAGTTGGATGTCTGCTCCCCAGCTCAAGCTAAACCTCAAAAAGACAAAGCTTCTCCTTTTGCCTGGCAAATCCTGCCCTCTGCAGCACCTCACCATGTCCATTAAACTCCTCACCATGTCCATTAAACACCATGACTCCTGCCTAGACTGCCAGGAATCTCGGTGTGATTGGAGACAGCCAACTGTCTTACACAGCCAACATCGCTGCCCAAACGTGATCCTGCAGGTATGTACTCTACAACATCTGTCGAATCAGCCCCTTCCTCACCAGGGATGCTGTCCATCTCATGGTTCAAGATATAGTTCTCCCAACTGGACTACTGCAACTCCCTCCTACCCTCCTGCCCGGGTTCCTGCAGCACTGTCCAAATCCCTTCAGCCCTTCAGCTCATTTTCAAACTCTCCTAATTCACCCATATTATCCCCTTCCTTCATTCCCTTCACTGCCTCCCGGTGGCTGCCTGCATCAAATACACAACTCAGGTATCGTCATACAATGCTGCTAAAGGAGCTACACCACAAAACCTTCAGGCCATGGTCCAGCCCTGCACCCCAACCCATGTTCTATTCTCTGCTGCCATTGAGCACCTATCTCCCCTCCCTGCGGTGACCTGGTCATCACTCCTCCTGGCCTGGACTCTTCTTCCTACTGGCTCCCCAATGATGGAAGCACCTACCCACTGCAGACAGGACAGGTAGTCCCTCCCCACCATCTGGCATAACCTGAAGACCCATCTTTTCAGGAGATACTTATTCCCCACCCCAATTCCCATTCCCCTTCTCCACCCCAATTCCCCTCTCCTACATCTTCCTCTATCTAACTTATATTCCCCTATCCCCCACAAAAAACCTCTTCCTTCCATATGTTAATTCTAGTGACAAAGGATTACCTATTGCAGGGGTACTATGACCTGACCATAGTCTTCTCATGAATTTCTATTTGGGATTTTGTTGATCTACGAATCTAGGCATTTTCTTCATTTGCACTAATTGTGAGTTGTTCTGTATAAGAGAGTCAGCGAAATGCCTAAATGTAATGTGAATTTCTGTATGCTTTGTTTATGAGATTGTCATGCCATCAGAATGCATCGAGGCACACACCAAAAGTGTATTGTGTGTCAAGCCTGAAAGACCCCACATTACAAGAACCAACAAAGTCTCTTTTTACAATAAAAGAGACCAACCTAGTAGCCAGAACATCCAAACCCACTCCAGAGCAACCCACAGTGCCATAATGGAGAGAATACAAATAACTCAGGAGACCGGCTTCTGAACAGCAGAGCAAATTTATATGACCAAGGGTAGGCTGCTTTTTGCTTGCGCTGTGATTTTAGCTGTTGCAGACACATTTTCAATATTGGAGAGAAATCAATAGTCTTAGCTTGAGCTGGGCCCTGAAAGACCGATGATTTACAAAAGACTGTCCTAAAATACAAGAGAGTATCCAACTTTGGTCACCTGGCTCTTATATGTATATTATATACAAACCCCAATTCCAAAAAAGTTGGGACAGTATGTGAACTGCACATAAAAGCAGAAAGCAGTAAATTCTCTTATACATATATTTATTTGAAAACAGTACAATGTTTTACCTTACCTTAACTTTATTGATGTTTGTAAATATCCGCTAATTCCGAATTTGATGCCTCCAAAAGAGTTGGGACAGGAACAAACAAAAAAAAAAGTTCAAAAAACACCTGTTTGGAACATTCCACAGGTAAACAGGTGATGCTATCATGACTGGGTATAAAAGCACATCAAGACTCTTGATATCTTATTTTCAGGTACTCTTACTGTACAAGCAATACTATAACCTCTCTGCATTTGAATGGATCTCTATGGGAATTGGGGGGTGGGACTAGATTAAGCTGTAAATTACACGGGAATAAACCCTGTAACCTATGGTTAGCTAAATGGTGTAAGTCATCAAGGGTCTGCCATACCAAACAAGCCTCAAACCATCACTCTGCTGCCAGATATGCAGTAGATATGGATGGATCACTTAAAGGGCTGTTTCTCACGCACACGTATGCTTGCACACACATACACACAATTCAATGTAAATAGACCATTTAAACCTCTTGCTTCTATTCGATAAGTAAGGGGTCAATATGTTCAGGTTATTGACCACTGCCACCAGTAAGTATTTTCAGAATAAATAAATCAAAGATTTAAAATGCAATAAAACATGACAGAAAATAATTAGATCTGAACTGTCTGTTACCATGCATTGTACTGTAAATCAGTGGAGTATCCTATTTGAATGCATTAGCTATTTTGCAGCTGATCTACATGTTTTAAATGATTTTCCACACATGGTATCTTAAGCATGTATAATATATACACATATAGCGCATAAAAATGCAATAAACTACCGTTGACATATTGGTTCAGAAGATGCACAATATGTTCTGTGTAATCGGCTCACTTGAGGTATGAAAACTTATTCCAGGCTGATCAGAGAGGCTACTGCATGGAAGAAGCAGCTTGTCAAATGAACTAAATATCTAATACAGCCAGCAAATTTGAATCATTTCTAATACTGCCAGCACATTTTAATCATTTTTTACTAATGCCAGTACATGTGAATCATTTCTCACATCACTCATTGTAGATCTTGTCCACAGAACAGAACAGATAAAAGGATAAACACCCGCTAAGGCTGAACATGTACAGACACTGTACAGAATTCAGAGAGCTTATGACCTGTTCAGATGGGTTGTGAACAGTTGGCCACATTACACAGCTCCATGGAAACTTCAGGACTAGTGTTTTTAAATGCAATGCTGATATTATGGCCTTCCAGTCCTGCAGAGTAAGGACCCCAGCACCCCTGGTCTCAAGGCATCAGATGATTTGCGTTCTCTGAATAGGACTGAGGAAAAGAAAAGTGATATTAATAATAATGATGATGTTGATGACAGCAAGTTGAAATGCATAATTATCTGCCTACTCTCGTCTGCAACACAATGCCAGAAATACTAATGATTGTTGCTGTGATAAGGAACAGTACAGAATAATTCTCATGGCCATTTTATACTTCTGCACCAAAAGCATTATTTACTATGAGTATACATCTCCAGAATTTCTGTTCTGGTACACATGAAGAGGACTCACTACAATCTTAAAATACCTGATGTTTATTTGAAGAGTTTGGATGCAAAAACAGATAAATCCATTTTTGCCATTTTGAGTAAATTAAGTTTTTTTTTATTGTGCTTTCTTGATATAATCAATTAGAAAAATGGCGACTCTACATTGATGTAAGCAAAGTAACAGAAAGCCAGATTTTCAAAAATCTACATTTAAAATGTTTTTTTCTTTGATATTTTTCAATTTGTTTAGCGTCAAAAGCAATAAATCCACAATCTGAAAGCAAACAAATCCATAGTAAACTTACCTCACAGAATCACCACAAATTAGATCATAATTAATGCAATATGAAATAGTATTAATCTAAATGTAAAAAAAAAAAGGTTTTGAGACAATAAGACCCAAACTACAAAGCAGGATAGTTAGCTGGATAACTGCACTGAATAAAACCCAGAACCCTCCCAAATATGGAACATGGACAGATGTTAAAAGAGCTCTTCCGGGTTTTACACAGTGCAATTATACACACCCCCCCCCCCCCCCCTTTATGATAGCCATTCATTTCCTCGTACATCTTCAGGATCAAATTAGTGTTACTTTATGTATTGTATCCTGATTGGTTTGGCAGGACATGTCTCCCATCTCCTACTTGTCACCAGGACCTACAATAATAGACAGCAAGACATATATCACATAAGAAGAGTGCATCAAAGGTTCCACTTTGAGAATGAGTTCCTGTAATGAAGCTTCCTGCTGTTTCAGCCAGAGGCTCCCTCAAAAGTACATCCATTCTCAGCAGGGTAGCTTCCCCTCATGGTACTGCATTCTCACTGTCAGCAGTGTTTCTGGGATCTATGACATCATAACCAGACCTATTTTTTTACAAAGCTGGCGATCCTGCTTTTGGCGATTGTGAGTATTGCAGCTTGTATTGTTAAGCTGTACATATACCATATCAAATGGGATGCACAAGATATAGGAAAACTCCAAACTATTATTGTGAAGAAAATAACATGACAAAATTTGCAGAACAAAATGTTAATTGTTGATCAACCCAGTTCCTGATTCTCAGAGGGCATACAATTCACATGATCTTTTCCACCTGACAAAGAACCCCCATTTCGCCCATCTACAAATTTCAACCCCTTCCAACCCCTATCAATTTGATAATGTCTCTTCAGTTTCCAAATAGAATCAGCCCACTTCATCTCTAGCCCTTGGTGTAAAAATAATGTATCATAGTCAGTTCTGTACAGAGGCTACATTCTAACGTTCCAAGCTTGTGCCATAGCGGTTTCCCTGTCCCTCCCCGTCTTTACCCATGTTTCATGAGACTGATGTCTGCCATGTCAGCAGGGACCACTTCAAGTTCTTCTGAGAAGTTACTGGTACTGCTTGCAACAAAGGGAATATTAAATTGACATTTACGTTAAATTTGAAATATTAAATATAACCTCCCTGGATAGCTACCTAAATTGTTCTTTCATATAATTTGATCCTGATAAATACATCTCATAGGCCATTGATGCATTGACTAAATAGATATCCTTATTTTCCTCACTGACAGAGCTCAATGCTAATTGCATTTTAAAACATATTCAATAGAACAAAACTGGACCATGGATTTCTGTTACATCCTGAACAGCCAGATCAAGTGGTGCACATACCACAGTGACAGGCTAAAAAGGTTGAACCGCATATTCCATACTTTTGTACTTTTTAGGCAAGAATGCTAATGCTCTTTTCTGACCGCATGAACTGAGCCACCCACACAAATCAAGGACCCGGAAAGTGCCACCATCACAGTCCATTGTAACGTCCAGAGTAGCCGTAAATACAGACATGCACTCAAGTTAGATTTATTGTTAATAATGTGATTATGACTACCATTCAACTAGCATAATCATTTCAGGGACCATTTTCACAGTTCAGAGGAAGCCATCAGCTAGAATAAAACATTTTCAAGAGTGCCAGGCCTCCCCACAGCTGCCGTTCACTTGCAGAGATAATTTCACCCTTTCAGTGCATCTATGCAATTCAGCAGATGAAGGTACACAATGTAAACCTGTTGATTGATCAAACCAGCTTATTCTGAAGGTCAGAGTTCTGCTTGCAGGCCTATAAATGAACCTACAAGCCTGTAATCACGCAACTAGTTACTGATTACAAACAGTGAGAAGTGGAAGAAGTACGTCATACCTTACGTAAAAGTTCAAATACCCACATAAAACACTCTGGTAAAAGTAAAGATCACTTAATAGAGAGTGATTGTTATGGTGCAGTGATGGAATTATGCCAGAGAAACACACTGCTAATTAAAAAAGGGTTCCACTCAAATCTTAAAGTTAATAAGGGAAAAGTCAATGAGTAACTGAAAGTAAATCCAAGGGGAAGATGCAACACACAGAAAGCAGAAAGCCCATAAAAGACTAGATTACAAATGATTCATCTGTCCAACTAATCAATTGTCCTTGGTTTTGTAAGAGCCAGGATGTGATAACAGTCTTCTTCCTTATACTATACATTTAACTTATGCGACCTGACTAAAGGTTTTTTTACATTCACAATTTGAATATCTGATTAATTTGAATTTATACATTTTGTTTTGCACATTAACTTGAATGACCCATTGTCAGAGTATTGCAAATCAGCACAGTAACAGAGGGATTTATGTTAGCACCATAGTAATTTTGGTTTCAGATGTGTGGAAACAAACACCAGTAGACCCTCTCTACTAGGGTTCCCCATGGTTTGGTCCTGGGCCCTCTCCTCTTCTCCCTCTTCCCCAGCAGATCGCTTGGCTCGGTCATCACATCCCATCCTACAACTTCTCCTACCATTGCTACTTTGAAGACACTCAACTCTCTCCCTCTCTTCCATCCCGACACTCAGATTGAGTCATGCCTCTCTGCTTGTCTAGCTAACATCTCCAGTTGGATGTCTGCTCCCCAGCTCAAGCTAAACTTCAAAAAGACAAAGCTTCTCCTTTTGCCTGGCAAATCCTGCCCTCTGCAGCACCTCACCATGTCCATTAAAACACCACGGTGACTCCTGCCCAGACTGCCAGGAATCTCGGTGTGATTGGAGACAGCCAACTGTCTTACACAGCCAACATCGCTGCCCCAAAGTGATCCTGCAGGTATGTACTCTACAACATCTGTCGAATCAGACCCTTCCTCAACAGGGATGCTGTCCATCTCATGATTCAAGATACAGTTCTCCCAACTGGACTACTGCAACTCCCTCCTACCCTCCTGCCCGGGTTCCTGCAGCACTGTCCAAATCCCTTCAGCCCTTCTTCAACCTCTCCAAATTTACCCATGTTATCCCCTCCTTCATTTCCTTCACTGCCTCCCGGTGGCTGCCTGCATCAAATACACAACTCAGGTATTGTCAAAACCTTCAGGCCATGGTCCAGCCCTACACCCCAACCCATGATCTATTCTCTGCTGCCATTGAGCACCTATCTCCCCTCCCTGCAGCAACCTGGTCATCACTCCTCCTGGCCTGGACTCTTCTTCCTACTGGCTCCCCAATGATGGAAGCACCTACCCACTGCAGTCAGGACAGGTAGTCCCTCCCCACCATCCGGCATAACCTGAAGACCTATCTTTTCAGGAGATACTTCTTCCCCACCCCAATTCCCATTCCCATTCTCCACCCCAATTCCCCTCTCTTACATCTTCCTCTATCTGCCTTATATTCCCCTATCTCCCACAAAAAAACTCTTCCTTCCATATGTTAATTCTAGTGACAAAGGATTACATATTGCTGGGGTGCTATGACTTGACCATTGCACTTCTCATGAATTGCTATTTGGGATTTTGGTAATCTACTCTAGGCATTTTCTTCATTTGCACTAATTGTGAGTTGTTCTGGATAAGAGAGTCAGTGAAATGCCTAAAATGTAATGTGAATATCTGTATGCTGTGTTTATGGCCCTGTTAAGGGCATATGGAAATGTACAAGCAGGACATATCTTGTTATAGATAGAGAGATAGAATCAGGATATAGATAGGTTCTTTCTCCTACTCCTATCACCTACTGAAATATAAATCAATTCTGTTAAGTTTGGTTTGACAAAGCAGTTACTGTTGAAACACACACCCACCAGTACTGCCACGTATTGTCTCCGTAACTTATTACTTCAGAACCAGAGAGCACCAGAGCTAATAAAGAAGGCTAATACGAGTCTGATTAAATGACAAATCCACCCTCTATTTCTGGATAATTACAAAGCCGGAAAACCCATATTTTTTTGTGATAAAAGCAAATAGCACTTTGATAGACACATGAAGTCAAGCCCGAATAACTGTACTTTGCCGACACTGTCATTCAGATTTTACGTTACAATTTTTGCAGAATTTAAATCTAATTAAGACTTGACTCAATAGAAAGCTTCAGGCTGTGACATTCTTGTAAAAGGAAATTCCAGAAAGAGCCAAATGCAAAAATGGCATTACTCTCAATCCTTTTAATGCACATTGGAGAGGAAAAAAGTCATGTTAATGCTTAAAATAGTGCTTCAGAACACAGAAGCCTCTATTTATCATCATTTTGTAAAAATCACACTGAAAAATTGGACTCTCCCAGTGCCAACTGCGGCTGGCAGCCCCTACTTGCAAACTACAGTGTGATGAGACTGAAATCAGGAGGACAGCATACTCATCCTAGAGAGAAAATGGGGGGAAAACATTAAAATATTGAAATAAAAACCTACATAAATAAAAATGTATCTGATCTAGATTAACTCTGTGGACTGTATTAAAAAGACCTGTGAAATACAAATACATATTTGTAAAGAAAATCTGCTTATCTATTTCCCATTGCAATGGAATATTTTTAATTTTTCATTCAGACTAAATCAATAAACACAGTTAACTGAGAATGGGATGAACAGTTGCCACATAATTCAACTGCTGATACAAAATCCATACCTGAAAGGAAAAATCTCAAACATTAAAATGGCTATTCATCATTATTAGACTGGTTCTATGCATTTTCATGAATATTAAAACATTTTTGCACTTTTTGTGAAGTGTTTCTCTAAGTGCTTTGCGCCAACTTTGCTTGTTTCAGTGTTCGTTTTAAAAAATTTTTTTTAATGAATGCCGTATCCTTGAATTTACATGTAATTAAACATGCATTTAGTCTTCTTAGCCGTTGGATCAGTTTTTCATTTGTATATATAGACAGTTGCTCCTTCAGATGTTTAGTGTTGTCCCAAATTGCCTTTTATTCTGCATAATTAAAATCAGTTTCACTGAAATGCTTTTGTACATTAACATATAATAAGGAAATCAGGATCGCATGGAACTTCTCTTAGTGGCCACACAAAAGCTCTATTAAAGGGTAAGTTCGCTATTTTGGACCTTGGACCCTATTTGCGGTCCGTCTTCCATGAACCTGACCCATGAAGTCCATTTTTTCGCTGATCGGTCCAGTATTGAGTTCGGTACAGATTTCCTGTAGGCTCTCACTGGGCTACAATGGAAGTGAACGGGGCAATCAGAAATGTTCGATAAATGTGCTTTCATGTACAATAAATGAGACGGGAAGCTCAGGGTGTATTGTTACCGGTCTCAGTATGCTCTCCTGTGAAATGTATCTCAATCCGAACATTTTTACGTGCTTGGCATGGCTTGGAAGTAAGCATTTCTCTGTTGCTTGTTTGCGCTGCACTCGCGGAGTACTATGTGTCGGGGGTAGGGGAGCGGGAAGGTGTGCCGGCCGTTTACGAAACTATCTAGCTGAGCAGTCTGCGTTTGTTTACCTGCAGCAACGTAGCTAGGCTACAATTTCCACAAAAAAACTTGGATGATGGATGACTATAATGATTACGAAGACGAAGAATTCGATTTTGACTTTGACGTTACTGGCTACAGATTTGAGCCAGAATACACGGACACGGAACTACAAGAGATGGATGATAAGAGAGCAAGAGAAGAGAGAGAGCCTGAAGTTGCGCAGGTAATGTTATCCGAAGTCGCTGCCGAGGCTAGACCAAGAATTTCGGGGGACTTTTGGTGTTCTTGCAAGAGGTGCAAGCAGATGCCCAGAGAGGAGGAAAGTTTGTGTTGTAGGGAGTAGGATCTGTTGCTACCGAATGCCATTGAAAACCTGGATGTATCCGTGGATGACACTGGATCATCTCCATTGATTACCATTACACTATGACTGCCAACAGATATGTGATAGATGAGAACTTTGGACAGGACACCATGCGTCAAGCATTTGTAAATAAAACATTATAGAATTGTAAAAAGTTATAGTTGATGAACGTTTCCGACAGTTTTGTTACAAGAAAACAACTTATGTCAAGCTCGGATTTTGTTAGTTGGTATTGAGTGCTGGGTCAGAGGACGCGCTCAAAAAAAAAAAAAATGTTAGTAACGTTCATGGACGGGCAAGGGTGGGCTATAGCCCCGTCACAAATTTGCTTAGCCCCGGTTTAGCCCCCCCAGGCATTTTAATAACATTTTTATAATTATAATAAAAATATATATAAAAGTAAATCAACAATTCTAATCCGTTTCTGATATTCACCCTGGCTACGCAGCGTATGTAGCCTATGCTATGACGTAGGCTACGGGTGTGGGGGTGTGTGTGTGTAGGGAGCTCAAGCAAATGACAAAATAACGTAAACTGATTTCAAACGTTAGCAACCCATTGTTTTCCATAGGCTACAATACATCAGGCCTACAGAGTTCGCCACCATGTCAAAAAATATTAAATGGAAACGTCATTGTTTGAAAACTAATTTACTATCATTTTAAAATCAATAGAAAATGTGTTCGCATAATCTCTCCATGTGATCCGTCTTCAGAAATGATCAACTACTCAACAGATTTGTGGAGTGTGTGGACCTCCCTAGGTAGCAACTCCCAAGTGTAAACTACAGTGTTTTGATTGGCGTTAGACTAATCTCACAACATTGGCTGCTTGGCCATGCACAGATGAGTAGATTTGGAAAGCGAATAACTAACCTAAATTAGCTAAATGATCGTCATCTCGACTTCAGCTAATAAGAAGAGCTTGCCTCCAAAAAATGGCCAGGCACCGTTAAAGATCTCATATTTCTTCCATGTAGCTAAATGTACGAGCTAAATGAGATAGGGGAGAGTGGTGACAGTGGAAGCTGTTCTGATAATACAGAAACCAACGCAAATGTTACGGCGCAGCTTTATGGAGCACACCTAGGAGCATAACTAACTGATATGTAAAGTTTGCGATCTTCGTTAGATAATGAAACTCCTAAATGTCCCAATCACAGAGCAGCGGTTAAACAACGACATTTTAGCCATCTTTTTTGACATAACGTTACACTGATAATTTATCCTCTCTTCTCACGTCCTTTTTAATTATTTTCCGGTGTCTTATTTTCTTTGATGTCTGATATTTTTAAGTACTCGTATTGATGAAGCCAAATTACATTTGTAATGCCATTCCAATTTACAGAATTGTACAATTCTGACTGTTGTATAGATGCTCTGCCACTTGTGCAGGCCCCCCCAGCGCACACACAAAAGCCATCCTGGGGGAAACACAGCTAACCTTAGCACCCCCATGTATTGACCTAGCCCACCCTTAGCCCAGGGAGAGAAAAGTTTCTGGCGCCGTCACTGGTAACGTTATAGCTAAATATAACTTACCTCCGCTCCGGTGCTTGATAGTGCTGCAGGTCCGACACGAGGAACAGCTGTGTTCTTTAGAAACCAGTGTTTTGCTTCTGATTTGCGGTTACAGAAATCAGTAGCGTCGAAATGCGCTCCACAAACTCGCGAGTCTGCCAAACGGAGTTGATTGACTGGAGTGTTTATGTCGATCCGTAAGACAACCAGCCAAAGTCTCAATCTTTCTGGGTCAGAGAACGGGAGCCTGTGAAAACTGGTATTTGAGCGTCCAGACATTTTATTCCCACAACCGGGGACTGCACATTTGCGCACCAATGCTGTTATGAATTATTACAAATTACAAATGATGATTACAAAAACGGCGTTACAAATATTTCTGCTGTAGGCTACTAGCTAGTAAACTCCAACAGGAGGTCAGGATTTGTGATCAACTGCTTTTCAAGCGGCCCCCCCCCTCTCTACAACGTAGCTAGACTGCGGAAGTTTACAGTGCGAGGTAGTGCGGTCGGAGAAATAGTTCTGTTTCAAATGGAACTGTTGTTTCAAAGTTCGGTTTGCGTTTGCGATAGCCTACATTTCACAGGAGAGCATACTGAGACCGTAAGAATACACACTGAGCTATAAAAGCACATTTATCGTTGTTTTTCCATAACATTTCTGATTGCCCCGTTCACTTCCATTGTAGCCCAGTGAGAGCCTACAGGAAATCTGTACCGAACTCAATACTGGACCGATCAGCGAAAAAATGGACTTCATGGGTCAGGTTCATGGAAGACGGACCGCAAATAGGGTCCAAGGTCCAAAATAGCGAACTTACCCTTTAAGACTGCTAACGTGCTCTGGATGTGAAAAGTCATCGTCCTTCTAAACAGCTCTTAGATCTGCACTATCCCTGCTCCAGGATTGATACAGCCAAGCACATTTGGATTTGATGTTTAGACTTGGATTTGATGTTGGAGAATGGATTTGTTTCTGTGAGATACAATCAGGTTTATTAAAATACCCAGCCACTGGTTTACAGGTGATGGACCACTTTTCTGAAACTGTTTTGTTTTTAACCCACACCGTGACTGCCTCCCATTCATTCACAATTATGTTGTTTACAGGTGTATATAAAAATTCACATAGACTAAAACATTTGCACATCACTGCATGCCTTACCATTAAACAGCTGACATGATAAATAGAAAAAAAGGCGGATATTTAAAATGTCAGATGTTTAATGGTAAGGCATGCACTGATGTGCAAATGTTTACATTTTTAAATTGTTAAATTTAAACAGGGTAAAGTAGAGGTGATGTGTAGTACGTTTTAGAATTTACACTGAAATTTACACTGAAATATGGCATCTATATGAAAGAAATATGGCATGGCACACTAATCTGATTGGACATGCCAAATTCTGACAAATTAAAATGAATCTTATCAGCACGGTTTACCTGTATAAAATACGGGTTTTCCAACTTTTCTAAGGTATACGGGCGTATAAGGTTATGATATGGGAAATCTAGACTAATACGTTTTTTTTCCCCCAAACATTTTCCAACATAGCTCTCACGGCTATCCTCTCGATTTCTGAGGCTGCAGGAAAAGCAAGTAGCAGAGGACTATGATCTAACAATGCACTTTATGACAACAAACCACAAAGATTCTGTAGCCCACAAGATACCCAACAACTAGGCTGTAAGGGGGGAGGGTCTGTTTCGGAGGACCAGACGCGACAGAAAGGAATCCGAAAGTCTCCACCAAGTGCAGACCAATAGAACGAAAGGATCTCCGCAAAGGGAAAAATAAATAAAAGGAAAACCAAAATAACTCCGTCCTCAATCCGAGGAAGCACTGCAACGGAGACTTAAAGTGGAGAAAAGAAAACAACCCGAATTATACGGGCGAAAAAACTCGAACTACGAGAATAGGTTTTAACAGAAAGCTAAGTACCTCTAACCTCCAGTAAGAGAGGCAGACTGAAAGAGGTACAGAAAGCAAAAATTAAATAAATCAAAGCAACCTCACTAATAGGGCAGAAAAACTAGCAGGCTTGTAAAGACAAGCAGTGAGGCTAAACTCCTCTAACTCCAAACAGCAGTGAGTTAGAAGGAGAGAAAATAAATAAAGCAGCAAACCAAAGAGGGTAGAGAAACAAGGACAGAAAAATAGAGTGAAAACGGGAAAAGGAAGATCTAGAAATAACCCTAACTTTTAAACTCTAACCGGACCTTCCTGCTTTACTTGAAGAGTCTTCAGTCTAAGGTATAGGACACGGAGTCTTCAGTCTCCGTGTCCTATACCTTACCGGCTACCAGTGAAATGCGAGATAACATGGAAGCACGGAAGAAGGAAGACGCAGTTTAAATAACATGCGGAAGAGCCGCACAGGTGCAATCGCTAATTGTCGGAACGAACGAAAGCCCGACATGGACAATTAAGCAAAGAAAAGACGTCCAACAGGCGCTAGAGGGAAAACGAGAAATAAAAGAAAACATAAGCCTGCAGACCATGACACTAGGCTATCTAACGTTAGTTAACCTAGCAAACAGTTACATGATTATGACTGGACAATGTTTCTGCAATTTTGACCGAAATTAGATAATGTTCCATGACGTTTTAATGTGATGGCTATGACTCAATTTAGCGAAGTTACAAGTTTCATTGTAAATTAATCCATGGCTAACTTAGCTGTCTTTAACAATGTTAACTGTTACTAGAAAATTATCCAAATTAAGATGAGAGCCAAGTTTATAACCATACATTAATGCTAACGTAGCTTAATTAGGCATGTTATGTAGGCTAGTAAGATAGCAAAACTGCATTAAAAGTGCCACAAGTTCATGCAACACAACTCATTGTGGTATCGTATTTCTCCTGCACTGGGTTATAAGTGTGTGGGGTGTCTCAGTGACTGTTATTAACTATTTTAAAATGAGCACCTTGCTGAATGTGTATGTACACAGTCAATACTATGTGAAAAGCTAAATACAGTAATATATTAAATAAACTTGAATCCGACAAATAACTGTGGTGGTAATGATTTGTATAGATTTTGTATATTAATGATTTGTATAGTCTTTGGTGAATTTACACAGTTTTCCAGGCGTGAAAATAAGGGCAGCTCTCTCCAGAGGTTGACACCTATGGATATATCTTGTTTATCAACTGGTTATGGAAAATGTTTGGTGGTGATCTGTGTTTATAGAACAGAGATTCATATTCTGAATGCTGTCCACCCATTAAGACCCGGAATTAATGTAAACTTAATTCGTTAATCCAATTGTCAGACATTTCTTGGCTCAGCAATTGTGTGTGGAATGTGCATTTTATCTGAAAGTCAAATGAATGTGAGGTTATACAGACACAGCAAAGGAAAATGGAAACCCAGTGATGAAAACAATGATTAATAATTATGAATTATTCATTCAGGATAATATTTCAGCTTTTTATGTCAAGGTCTTTCCCTTCATTAAATATTAAAGCATGCAATCTACATGTACGTTATCTGCAGAGTTAATCAAGTGGCTCCATTTATAGAGTATCATCAAGTTCTTCTCATATTGTGTGCCTTTATCTGATCAGTGAGCCCACATAAGGTTGTGTAAACTTAATTGACATTTAACCGATTCCTGGAGATAATGAAACAATACACCAGGTGAAATATCCCTCCCACCCAAAGATGTCAGGTTAAAATTAGTGCCTCATTACCTCCCAAATTTGTCCTGCTCCCTGACTGTGGGTGAGCCACTTGTGACTCCTAGATCATTGCCAGCATGGGTTCAGTTTCTGGGGAGGGTAAGTGGCACAGAATACTTAATGGAAATGGAACTTATTCAGTTTAATGTGTAGTCTTGCAATATACAAGAACTTCCTGAAACCGAGGAAAGACCAGTCTTGAACAACAAGGAAAAGAAAAACTGACAACTGAAGACTTGATTGATCATCAAAATTCAGCTCTGTAGAAGCCGATGTGTTTAGCTCAAGAACAGATTATTAATTCCATCAACAGCGCTACAGCTGCAACATTCCCTCAGTAAAGTTTATGTGCATTTTCTAAGGGGAGGCCATCAGATAAGGGGATGAAGACTTAAGGAAAGGGTGGGTGGAATAATTTATCACTTTTATTGATTTAGAATGGACCACACAGTTCAAATGCTATTAACACTGAGAGACCAAATCATAACAAAATCATAAATTACAAGCGTTTAAATTCAAAGCGTATTTACTAGTATAGAGCAATATCTTTCTTAAATAGACAAGGCTGAGAAATGACTACTTATAATCTGAATTTCACGTAACATTTTTGTTGAAGCCCAAAAAGTAAAAATAGAAAAGACCTAGCACCTTAGGAAAAAATCCTGAAATTCACAGAAAGTAAACGCAAAAAGAAAATAGATTTTTTTTCACAAATATTCTGGCTAAAATGTTGTGCATACAACTTCAATCCTTTTTTCTTTGGTTGTTTTAGGTGAATGGAGGCTCTGGTCAAACAAAGAACACCTTTTTGCATCATTTACGGAATTTTAAGGATAAAAATCCCTTGGAAGGCAGACTGAAAATCAATTACTAAAAGAGAGACTGGAAGGAGGGAAAATACATCTAAAGCCCTATTCGGACAGGATAAGTTTTACTGGAGGAGGTGGGGGTAATGTAATAATTACCGGAGGACCTCCGATATTTTAGTCCCGTCCGAATCTGCCATGTCCGTAACGTTTACGGACTGTGCGCTCCCGCGCCAGTAAAGATTCCAGCATCTTTTACCGACTGTTAAATGCCCTGTAAAATTAACCCCAGGTTAAAGCAATCCTGTGCAAATTGACATGTCAGAAAGTAATAACAAAAAATGTATGTGCATTTGGCATAATTTTTTGAATATTCATGAGGTTATGAAAAAATATAATTATGCATAAAGATATTAATAATAATAAAAATATATTTGTTTTTCAATATTATTCTTTTTTATTATTATGTATTATTTGGGGTGGGGTGGGGGATGTTTCAAGGGGGGGATGTATTGGCATCGTGATGATGTAATTTTATTGGGGGGGTTGTTGTAAACGTTGGTAAAGGGTTTTATGGAGGGTCTTGATGCTTAGGTGAACATGTGTTGGCATTTTCTTTTTTAAATGTACTTTTTATTAGAACAACATTGTGAAAAAGTAATGGTATATACATGTATAGGTTAGTAGTAGTAATAATAGTTTTAAGTTTTTAAAAAAACAGTTTGTGTTAGCAGATACGTGTTAAAAAAATAAAATAAATAAAGATTCAAGCAGGTTGTTAAAATGTGAAAAAATAGCCAAGGGCTATATCGAAAAAGTAAGTTAGTTGTCTGAAAAGAAAGAAAGAAAGAAAGCATGCCATTTTTAATTGCTTGTTAGAGCCGAAGAAAAACTTTTAGAGAGGTCCGTGAATGACTACTTAGAGACTGTAGCCAGGGACTTTTTATATTTTTTGGGGTCCGGGTTTCCGTGAATAGCCTAAAGTGTGGAAAAATAGCTCTCGTCCTCTCGTTTCCCGTGTTTTCCTTCTCCCCGTTTCATGTTCATCTCTCCCATGTTCGTTTCCCCGAGCTGCAGGTTGGGCGTGGTTTTTCCGTACGTGTCACTTTGTCTCACTACTCTTCTCTCAGCCTATCCCATTCCCCCATTTTGCATGCATTCCACACTCTCCGCTCTGTTAATCACCCTCGCATACATTTGCACCTCATTGATATCAATTAATGTTTGTATTTAGTCACCCGGTGCTCTCTGTCCTGTGCCAGTTCGTTAACGCTCTTTGTCTGAAACCTCTGGTCTTGTCTTGATTCCTAGTATCCAGTCTAGTCTCGCTATCTAAAAGTCTTGTCTTGTACCGGCGTTAATTCGCCTTTCTATTCCGTCTAAGGTCCCAGTCTAGCTCTCGTCTGGAACGGCATTTCCCGCTGTTCATTATTCCTGTCTCGCTGTACTAACTCTGTCTGCTTCAGTCTGCCAATCTGCAGTTGTTTGCTACCCCTGCCTGTGTTGCGGTTTTCCTGCCATCCATCTGACGTGTGTGCATGCAGCCGGGGCTCCTGCTCCTCCACTCTGCGGCGGTGCCTGCCTCCTGCCAGTGCTGCTGCTGTTGCTGCTGCTGCGGTTGCTGTGCTGCTTCTGCTGCTGCCCTGCCGCTGCACCCGCGTCCTGCCCGGACTCCGCTCCACTGTCCTGCACATCTTCCGCCACTCCACTCAGCCCTGTTCCCGCTCCTGCTCTACCCCTGCTCAGCCTACCTGGTTATCCGTCTCCATCTCCTGCCCTTGGCCTCTCTGTTCCCGCTGCTCCCCTGCTGACCCATTACCCGGACTGTCCGTCTTATATGTTCTCCCTATGCTTCAGGAGTATTGGTCGAAGCATAATTTATTAGAGCTACGCGCTCTGTCTGTCTGTCTATCAAGTCCAGAAAATTTTTTTTTTTTAAAAAGACGGTCGTAAAATAATTGATTGCTTAGAAACAGCTGATGAGGGGGGTGACGTGAACATCCACGCCGCCCTTGAATTACTTGAACAGCTGTAAACTGGCGGGATATCCAAGAATAGTTTGAATGTAATGCATAGACTAGAAAATAAACCAGTACGCAAAAGGCCCCAAAATGTCTATGAAAAGCCATTGAAAAGGCGTCCAAGACACGTTTCTAAAAGCAATGTAACTGTCTATATACCCTATAATCCTATAATGTTTTTTCAGTGGTCAGCTTCATGAAACAAACCTTTTGGTATTTTGCACAAGGTAATACTTATCGAATGGAATGTAAAAAGCTGGGCTATTCAATTTAGCCAGGGGTTGAGCCATTATATGTAGTCTATATTGTGTAAGGATAGTTACTTTAAAAGTGTGTTTAATTTTTCGGAGAACTGCGCATATGTAGAATTCACAGGATGGGGTGACGTCTGAATGACTTGAACAGCTGTAACACTGGCCATAGGCTTCGTGGATTGTATAAAGCTCAGACTTTTGCACAGGTCTATAGCCAAAACAGACATTAACACTGTTGCCTGTAATCAACCTACAAAGAAGCATGTCTACCTCGGAAATCTCAACTCTCCAGAAGTTATGGCGAACAACAGGACTGTGCTGCGGTGACCAAAGAAACCGTTTCGTTTGTAAGAGTACCAGAAATTAAGACTTCAAGAGTCTTTTGATGTTGTTGGGTCACAGACATCAGGAAGTCATGGTATGCAAAGCCAAAGGATATGCGACCAAATATAAAAAATTTAAAGGCACAGTCAACTTAGTGTATGTAAACTTCTGACCTACTGAAATTGTGATATAGTGAATTAAAAGTGAAATAATCTGTCTGTAAACAATTTTTGGAAAAATTACTTGCGTCAGGCACAAAGTAGACGTCCTAACTGACTTGCCAACACTATAGTTCTTCAACCTAAGTGTATGTAAACTTCCGACTTCAACTGTATATATATACATATTTATATATATATTATATATATTATAAATGTATACAGAATGTAGTGACTGTCTTTTTGATTGTTTTGTGAACTTTAAAATAAAAAAGCCTTTCTTTTACATGCTATCTACGTACTGCTTCATTATTATTATTATCCTCATATGAAACATTCAAGTCATGTTAAATTCAAATCAACCCCCAAGCATGAATGCCCCACCCTGCTCAGAACTCTAAAGTTTTAAGGTGTGGCTATAAGCTTGAGGATGGCTGGTTAAAAACCACACCGCAAAAAGACTGATTTCATACATGTTGTACAGAACTCTTGACAAACATGTCTCAGGACTTATACAAAATGTTTAGCCCCCTACAGGATTCCATGTGTTCAGAATCTTGGGAGACTGAGTATTCAGTGAACAATGACAAACCTGTTACAGAGCCATGGCTCGATGTCGACAAGGCTGAAACAGAACCGAATGCTATGGACGATGACGCGGGGAACGATGCACCATGCTGTGTACAACATACCAGACCAAAAAACCTGTCGGAGGTAATTGATGAAACAGATGGATGTATTACAGATCCAATGGTTAAACTTCTGAAAGTCATCATAGCATGCCTTCCGAACGGCGCTATCAAAAATCAGCTGAGAAGCAAATGTCTCAGATGTGAAGCTGATCACCCCAGTCAACTGAGACACAGCTGCATCTTTGAAACAGATGCACACTATTTCACATATCACTTTGACAAATTCCTTACCAAAGTGCAGAAACCGTGGCTGAGTCCTCTGCTGGTGAAGGCGCTGAAAGTGTTCAGAGCAAAACCAGACCCTGTGAGGATACAGGGTGCTGTTGACACGCTGGTTTCTGAGCTCCGTGAGGAGCCACACATCAGAGAGAAGCTGCATGAAATCCTACGTACAGACCTCGGGGCGGTCAGCGATAAGATTATTGCTGACGTCAACACGTATTTCTGGGAGATTGACAGTGCCATGCATGAACACCTGTGGTGTGATCACTCTGAAGGCGATCAGACCCAGATAAACGCCAATGTTTAAAAGCGTTTCAAGGCCCTGTTAAATGTTGACATATATGCATTTTCTGTCATGTATCCTGCAATCTTTTAAAAAAATAATAAATACTTTGGTTTTTTATATCACATGTCATTATTGCGATAGCTGTAAGGATGGATGCTGAGAAGTGCATGAAGGATGTTTTTTATGCCCCAGAAAATCCTGGTTCTTACGGTGGTAAAGAGTGCTTGCAAAGGGGTTTGCGTGAAACAGCCGGCAGTAACATATCAAACAAGAAAGTTACGGACTGGTTACACAAGCTCATCAGAGTCAATTTCAAAAGAAACAGGGTTTTTGTGAGAAACATAGATTCGCAATGGCAGGTCGATTTAGTACAGTGGTTCTCAACCCTGGTCCTGGGGACCCCCTGTGTATGCTGGTTTTCGTTCCAACCACAATTGCAATACTTGAATTTTAACAAGCTGTTAATTTTTCTTAATTAGGGTGTTTTTAATGTTTAGAGGGATTATTTACATTCTTAAGCCACATTATGTTAGTAATAGCTATGCATGCCATGAAGAATAAAAGTCCAATATTCACATTGTGCTGTATTGTAAACCATGAAAAGGAGGTAAAAAATGTTTTAACTGATCAAATTAAAGACTGAGGTGAATCAATTGGCTCATAATTGGTGAAATTATGGCCACTAAAACTAACCGTTTGGTAAATAATGAAGAATTCAAAGACAAAGCAAATGATAACGAGCCAAACCTGCATTGTGTTAACAAGTTTAAGGAAAAAATTATGAAGGAACTTAAACTTGTGTTCAATTACCTAATTAGGAGCCTATTCACCTGAGTTCTTACCTCTTCTTTGTAATTGTTTGCAATATAACACAATAAGCATAACAAACATGGGATTTTTTTCTTCAAAGCATGCATAGCTATTGCTAACATAACGTGGCTTAAGAGAGTAAAGAGTTTAAAGTGTTCTCTCTATACAATAAAAACACCTAATTAAGAAAAAATAACAGCTTGTTAAAATTCTGGTATTGCGATTGTGGTTGGAACGAAAACCAGCATACACAGGGGGTCCCCAGGACCAGGGTTGAGAACCACTGATTTAGTAGACATGTCAAGTTTATCTGAGCATAATGATAATATGAAGTTTATGCTAACATGTATAGATATATTGTCAAAATACGCATGGGTACGTGTTCTTAAAAACAAGATAGGTGCCGAAGTGGTCCGGGCTTTTCAAGGAATTCTCACAAACGGGCGAATCCCTAAAAAAATACAAACCATAAATAATTTTTCAATAAATTGTTTCAAAGTCTAATGAAACGCAACAAAATAATACACTTTGCCACAGACAACGAAGATGTGAAAGCGTCGGTGGTTGAACGTTTCAATAGAACGTTAAAAACAAGAATGTGGCGCTACTTTACAGCACACAACACTAGGCGCTATATAGACGTTGTACAGGATTTGGTCCTGGGTTACAATAACAGCTACCACAGCACGATTAAAATGAAACCCGTTGAAGTAAACTAAACTAATGCTTTTAAAGTTTTTAAAAATATGTACGGCTCTTTCCAAAAAGATCTAAAAAGCTAACGTTTAAGTTTGAGAACGGGGACACAGTCAGAGTTTCCAAGTACGTGGAAAGTTTGCAAAAGGCTACTAACAAACATACATATGAATATTTTACAGGTGCTGAAAAGGTTATAGTTGTAGCTGAGAAAAAGCATAATTGTCATAAGCTTGTTTTAGTGTAGTGGGTCGGATAGCCTGAAAAGTTCAACAGTTGGATTCCTGCAAGTCATGTTATTGACGTCTAAAAGAGTAGAAAAGCTTACAGGAACCGGCAAAAACATTAGGTTTTTATGTCACTCTCCCGAGTAATGCATGTCTAGATATTTACCCTGGAAATAAAATTTCAAGTTACACAACCAAATTCGCCAGACCTCTCGAATTTCGCGGGCGATGGGAAGTTGCTTTAACAGAGATTCAATACCCATGTACTTGGAACTTGCTATCAGCTCATGAAAGTGCTTTTATCGTAAGTGATATAAGAAAAAGGAACACAGCTACGTTGTAATAAGCTGGGGTTATTACAAGAACATGAGAACGCTACTGGAGGAGATGAATAAAGCGTTAAACATAAGAAAATTGGCTATTAATGTGTCCCATGCCGCAATGAAAAACCAAATTTATATTAATACAAATGAAAATCTATCGCTGGCGGTTAGCGGTAAACTCGCTAGAATGCTGGGGTTGGATCCAGATTTACCCTTAACGGCCGCAAAACCTGTGGTCAAACCTATACGTAGACCCCCATAGGTACATAGACTATTATACAACACAAGCCGGTAATGGTCTGTCTGGATATAAGGGTGCAAGTGTTCTGTATGGTAGCGGGCTTGGAGGACTTTTTCGAGGTTTATTCTGAATGGCATTGCCCCTACTAAAGAAAGGTTTCAACATAGCCAGACCACATTTGACGTCTGCAGCTAAAAACATAGCCAAAGATGTGTTGTTTGAACATCGGTGACTAGAAAGCGTCAGGACTTATGGTGATGACGTGGCGTTCACAGAAAAGGCCTCCAGGGGGGCCTGTCTCAAGTTGGGCTAGGTCTAAAAAGCGACGACCGACATATGTTCAGGTCACAGTTGCAAAAAAGAGGAAGGTGAAAAAGCTTAAGAGAAGGTTAAGAGAAAAAGTAGATACATTTTTTTTAAAATGGCCTTCATACACAACATGTCAGAGGAATGTATGAAGTCGGAACTGGACCTTTTTGCAGTACCGTACACACAAACAAGCATTGATGAGAGCATCTACGTAGAAGTGCCACCCCTGTCAGCCATTTTGGACACAGGCCCTGTAGAGTTCTATATAGCTGGTAAAGGAGAAGATTACCTTGACTTAAACAACTCTTTTATACCTACGATGTCAGTTCACCCGTACAGATGGCGGTAATATTACTGCCGCTGACAAGGTTTGGATTATTAATTATCCCATAGGCCCAGCCGCAATACCGTCTTAAAATGGTCTCTGCCACATTATTTAAAAAAAAAAAAATCAGGGTATCTCCAACCAAGCTCGGACATGCACAGGCTCTACTAACATCAAATGTTAAATATCCGATTGACCGTGTTAGTCTTAAAACTTTCAGTTTAGCAGCTGGTCTTAGAGTATGCAATCAAGAAAATTTGTTTTTGGGTCAGTTACCGAAATCTGTCATTATAGGTTTGGTAGATAACGACGCCTTTACAGGTGTTTACAACAAGAACCCTTTCAATTTCCAACATTATATAACGCTGAATATATTTCATTAAGCATGGATGGTATCCAGATTCCGAGCAAACCATACATTCCAAATTACGGTACCGGTTCTGCGGTTCATGAATTTTATAGTTGAAAGTTTAACACTTGCAACTGGAAGGCATCTGAAAGATACACCATTGTGTATACAGTGCATCCGGAAAGTATTCACCGCGCTTCACTTTTTCCACATTTTGTTCTGTTACAGCCTTATTCCAAAATTGATTAAATTCATTTTTTCCCTCAAAATTCTACACACAACACCCCATAATGACAATGTGAAAAAAGTTTTTTTGAGATTTTTGCAAATTTATTAAAAATAAAAAAAGAAAATTTCTCATTTACATAAGTATTCATACCCTTTGCTTTAACGTATTTTTAAAGTATCATATTTCATATTTGGTAGCATATCCTTTACATGCTGTTACTTCCTGAAGTCTGTGACCATCAACATCAAAAAACTGTCGATATCTTATTTTCAGGTACTGTTACAAGCGATACTATAACCTCTCTGCATTTGAATGGATCTCTATGGAAATTGGGGGGTGAGACTAGATTCAGCTGTAAATTACACTGGTACAGTATGGAACACATGGCTGGCTAAATGGCTGTAAGTTATCAAGGGTCTGAGCTATCAAACGAGCCCCAAACCATCACTCTGTTGCCAGATATGGAGTAGATGTGGATGGATCACTGCAAGGGTTATTTCTCCGGACTCATTTTCCTATAGAACTCTATGGCTCCCACTCCAGTGTCGGACGTGTCCGTCTCCACCACAAACTGGCGGGTGGGATCGGGGTGCACCAGGATAGGAGCGGAGGAAAACAGTCTCTTGACTTTGATAAATGCTCCCTCCGCTTCGGGACCCCAACGGAATGGCATTGCAGTGGAAGTAAGCTTGGTGAGGGGGGAGACCACTTAGCTGTAGGACCTGATGAATCTTCTGTAGAAGTTGGAGAATCCCAAGAAGCGTTGAAGGTGTTTCCGAGAGGAAGGCATGAGCCAGTCAGTGACCGCCTGAACCTTCTTGGGATCCAAAAATCAGACAGACCCCAGGTGGTGAAGGTGGGCAACCACACCTCATCGTCCCTCACCCTCAACACGGGAGCCCCCCAGGGCTGTGTTCTGTCCCCACTGCTGTACTCCTTGTACACGCACGACTGTACAGCCACCTTTGACTCCAACACCATCGTCAAGTTTGCCGACGACACAGCAGTGATAGGCCTGATCACTAACAACGACGAGAGGGCCTACCTGGAGGAGGTGAGGCTCCTGACCCAGTGGTGTCAGGAAAACAACCTCCATCTGAACGTCAGCAAGACAAAGGAGATGCTGGTGGACTTCGGGAGGAAGCAAGTGAGGAACTACACCCCCCTAACCATCAACGGGACCCTCGTAGAGAGAGTGGACAGCTTCAAGTACCTTGGAGTCCAGATCACCAAGGACCTGACATGGTCATCACACATAGACACTGTGGTGAGGAAAGCACGTCAGAGACTGTACCACCTCAGACAACTGAGGAAATTCAGAGCGTCCCACCAGATTCGGCGGAGCTTCTACTCGTGCACGATCGAGAGCATCCTGACTGGGAACATCACCACCTGGTATGGGAACAGCAGCTCTCAGGATCGCAAGGCCCTACAGAGAGTGGTACGATCAGCTGAACGTACCCTGGGGAGATCACTCCCCAACCTCGAGGACATCTACAACCGAAGATGCAAGACCAAGGCCAACAGGATCCTGAGAGACCCCAGCCACCCAGGATATGGACTGTTCTCTCTGCTACGGTCAGGAAGGAGATACCGCACTCACATGGCGAGCACAGAGAGGCTCAGGAAGAGCTTCTTCCCGCAAGCCATCCGGCACCTGAATGACTACAACTAAATCATGTGGTGCACATACAACTCTGAATACAACCATGAACATTGTCAATAACCCCCCCCCCCCCCCCCCCCCCCCCCGCTTCCCCCCTCCGGGATTATTTATCACTTATTATTATTTATCACTTATTATTTATTATTAGCTATTACATGTACAAATACACCCATGCCTTTTAATGCCCTTTAATGTGTAATCTGTAAATTGTAATTTAAATTTGTAAACTTTGTAACTTTTAAATTTAAATTTGTAAATTAGAACTCTGTAAATTTAGATTTTAAATTATAAATTTGTATAGTGTGGTATATATATATATATTTTTTGAGTATCTGTATTAGGCATAATCTTGGAGACGGCAGTAACATTTCACTATAACTGTACATGTACGTTATATGTGACAAATAAAGAAATCTTGAATCTTGAATCTTGAATCTATCCGCCCTGATCTGTCCCTTCTCCACAATGAAGCCAAGGAACTCGACTGAGTCGGTGTGGAAGACACATTTCTCCGCCTTGACAAACAGTTTGTTCTCCAATAGTCTCTGGAGAACTTGCTTGACGTGGACCTCATGTTCCTTGGCATTGGTGGAGTTGATCAGAATGTCGTCAAGGTAAACAAATACGTGTCGGCCCAGAAAGTCCCGAAGAATGTCATTGACTAACGCCTGGAACACGGCAGGTGCGTTAGTGAGGCCGAACGGCATGACCAGGTACTCAAAGTGTCCAAGGGAGGTATTGAAGGCGGTCTTCCACTCGTCGCCCTCTCAAATACGAACCAGGTGGTAGGCATTACGTAGGTACAACTTGATGAAGATGGTGGCATTGTGTAGCGGGTGAAAGGCGGAGTCCATCAGTGGCAGAGGATACTTGTTCTTTACAGTAATGTTGTTAAGTTCTCTGAAGTCGATGCAGGGGCGCAATGAGCCATCTTCTGAACAAAGAAGAATCCAGCGCCCATGGGTAAAGAGGATGGGCAAATCAGATTATTAGCTAGGCAGTCCCGGATATATTTCTCCATGGCCTCCCTTTCAGGTCTGGAGACCTTGTAAAGACGACTTGAGGGGAGTGTGGAACTGGGTAGCAGGTCGATGGCGCAGTCGTAGGGTCAATGAGGGGGAAGCGTCTGTGCCTGCGTTTTGGAAAAGACCAGTTCGTGGTAAGGGATGGGCACCTCTTCCAGGGAGGGCTTGGGGACTTGCGGTGGAGTGGGTGCGACCTCTGCTGGTGCCGGAGCGGATCGCAGGCAGAACTGGTGACACTCACGACTCCAGGCTAGAATCAGGCTCGAACTCCAGTCAATGGTGGGGTTGTGTCTCTGGAGCCAGGGTAATCCCAGAATGAGTGGATCGTTCGGGGACTAGATGAAGCGGAACTGAATCATCTCCAGGTGGTTTCCAGAAATGGTTAGCTGGATGGGTTTTGTAATGTGGGTCATGCGGCAAAACGTCTTGCCATCCAACGACCGAGCATTCTCGGGGTGGGGCAGTGGGAGGGTGGGAATGTCCAGTTCCTTGACCATCACTTCATCAATGAGGTTCGCATCAGCTCCGGAGTCCACCAACGCATTCACCTGGATTGCTCTATCGAGAAACATCAACATGGCAGTAAAGGTGGGATGATGGTTATTTCTGGCAGACCTCTCTTGGTTGTTGAGCGCTCTCACCTCAACGGATGGGTCAGACTTCTTGGACCAGAGGGTACACTGATCTTGGGTATGTCCCAACCTCCCACAATAGAAGCAGGAACCGGTAGCCCTCCGACGTCTCCGTTCCTCGGGTGAGATCCTCATTCCCTCACGGGAAAGGTCCATGGGTTCGACTCCCTCGGTTTGCCCTTCCTCGGGACGTGAACTAGGTCCTCGCCTGGAGTACGGCTGGCCGGGCAGAACCGGTCTCTCAGTCCGGCGTTGTCTGGCATGGTTGTCCAAACGAATGGCGGCCCGAACGAGTGGGTCGAACTGGGTGATTGTTCAAGGCGCGCTAACTCGTCCTGGAGTGCCTCACTCAAACTGACCAGGAAAAGGTTCGCCAGAGCTGCATCATTCCAGTTGGTCGCAGCAGCGAGAGTGCGAAAGTCGATCGAATGGTTCGCTGCGGTCTTCCTGCCTTGACGCAGGGCAATCAGGAGCTGGGATGGTTCTTGGTTGCTGGACGCGTGCTGGAAGACCTTTCGGATTTCTTCGGTGAAGATCGAGTACCGGGGAGGGAATGAACCCCCGGACCATACAGCTGTAGCCCAGTCCAATGCTTTCCCCTTGAGTAGCCCCATCACGTAGCCGATCCGGCGGTCATCGCTCTTATAGGTTTGCGGTTGCTGCTGGAACACAAAGTCGCACTGGAGCAAGAACGCCTTGCATCTCTCCGGTTCTCCGCCGAACCTCTCCGGGGGGGTTGTTGTGGCTCCCGGAATTGCCAGGTTCCCATGGGGCTGGTAGGTGGAGGCGCAGGCGTGACAAGAATTAAACAAGAATTAAACATAAAACGTGGCGTGACTAGACTAAACATAATACGTGACATTTACAAGAAATCTAACTAAGACAGAAATTAAACATAAAACGTGACATGACATCTAGAATCGTGACATGCAGGCTGATATAGCGAATGTTTTATTTTATTTTATTTGCAACAAGATATATAGGCCTACCATTTAAAGACAAGTATTCAGACCACAACGGAGCTTTTGAAGAAAATAAAATGCTTTTTAAAAATATTTTATAATTAGGCTATTATTGATTTATACCGGTGATGACGTTATTGAAAAATCCATATCATGACAAGATATCAAGACGTTCACACCGGTGATAACAATGACACCGTTATACCGCCCACCCCTACTTATAGACAGCGCTCTGTAGGCTATGCGTGAGTAACTTGGCTTTTTTTTGTTCAGATGTAAAGTATTCCATATATCACAGACACCACAAAGCAAAGAGTTAGGCAAATTTAAATAATATTGTAAAGTTGACTTCCAGGAGACTCCTATATACCAGAGATCACCAAGTTACCACTACAGACCACTACATAACCATCAGAGACCATTCCATCAGGTTACCATTACAGACCATCAGAGACCATTAAATTTGGTTACTTTTACAGACCATTAGAGACCATTACCATCAGGTTACCATTACAGACCATTAGAGACTATCAAGGTTCCCATAGATACCATTAGAGTCCAACAGAGCACCACCAGATGACCATTAGAAGCCACTGGATTACCAATAAAGACTATCAGAAACCAGCAGAATCCATCACAAAAACATTAAATTCCATTAAAACCATTAGAAATTGTCTGATGGTTTTTAATGTCTTTTCTAGCAGGGATATTAGCCTACATATTATTTTTTATTGAATTACACATATATTTTTGAAATCACAATTATTATTTCCAACTTTCACCAATTACCGCAATTTCAACAAACACATAAAACATCACACTTTGCATCGCAACTTTTAACAAAAGCTGCCGCGAAATCAAGCATTTTAGGCTGCAACAATCACAAAAAAACTCCTGCTGGGATCCTGGTGGGACTGATTATTAGGGAACGGAGCAGCGAAGCTGCTGGTACCCTATTGTTTTTGTTTGGATTATTTTTTTTCCCCCACTTTGTCACTTTTATCACTTTATGTTACTGGTTTTTCACCCAGTTTTGTATGGCGTCACATTTGTTCCTTTATCCTGAGCGAGCAATGAGAGATTTTGAGCACAGAAAAATATATTTTGTGAGCACTTTGAAATTTTGAGCACAGAGAAATATATTTTGCAAGCACTTTTACTCATATGTCCTCTCGCAAACTGTTACTCGGTGCGCAGGCAGACCGCTGCGCTCTCTCCCCCTCTCTCTCCCTCTCAACCTCTCCACTCTGTGCGCGCTCAGGTTTGTTTCTTACGCTCGCTCAGATCGCTAGTTTCAGCATTGCTGCGTTCAAGTGGTGTCGGAAGATCCGAGTTGGCAAGTCGTTCTTCTGACTTTGACGTTGCTGGGCGCTCACACAATGAATGAACAACAACAACAACAAATTGGCGCACCACAGCCACATGTAAGTTGTTTTATTAATTTGATTGTATACCGTGTTTTATTAACCTTTATGAAGTTAGTACGTTTGTTTGTGACATTAATGTTACATTTTTAGCTCGCAAACTAGCGGTTAGCCATCTTGGTAGGTTGCTAACTCAAGCTAATGCAACATGTCACACACCTAATGTAAACTATCATCTCTGAGAAATTTTGCGTTTTAGTGAAGTGGTGTTTTCTGTCCTCAACCCAGAAAACATGCCAACTCCGCGTCACTTTTCATCCCCTTCCGCTGTCACCATCGAGGAAAAGTAAATCCTAGGTTGACTGCTTCTTGGACATGTCCCGTCGGCTTGCTGTTTGGCTTCACTTCTTCACCTCCACCATTGCAGTAGCTAGCTAACATTAAAAAATTACAATAGCCTGGGACCATGGCTCTAGTCTACTACCCTACTCTGCAGACAATGTAGCTTACTGCAAACACTTTTAATTATAATAATAATCAGAAGAATAATCTCTGGTAGGCTACTTTCTTAATAGTATCTATTGTTTTCTTTCTGGCTAAGATTCCTGGGAAATATGCGTTGTCCAATTAAGCTTGTTAGTCAACGTTAGTTTTGCCAGAGAAATGTCAGTCAGCTGCTAGTCAGGAAGCAGGTACAAGCTAGGCTACTACGAAGCGAATCAATATGCCTTATACCCGCATTGCACGACAGAAAACTAAACTAAACCTAGCTACATGGTCCGGTACCAAAATATTTCCCGCAGGCAACGTTAGGCTACACTACCAGAAAAAAAACTGTGAAGGAATTATGCTGTGCTTATGAAGTCGGCAGCTCTTAGCCCAGACATGGAAGCTTGGAGTTACGCATCCGACAAGCCAGTGTTGAATAGCCTCACGTTAAATGTATTTCTATAGAATACTAATACGCCTATTTTACAACTGTATTTCCATATTTTACTTATGCAAACTATTTAGGCTGTATGTATTTCCTTCAGCTACAATGTGTTTACGTCTAGACTATTGTGCATGCATGTCTCCATATAGACTTGGTTAATTAATTTACATGCTTCTTCATGATCCAAAGTTCAGGTGGTGCTTTTCATTGTATTTCATTAGACATTAAATACAGCTCATCTTTTAATGTAATTGTGGGCTATCAGTAATAGGAGAAATGTTCTCATTCTCGTCAGTACAGGGCGTTATATTTACGCGAATGTCTGCATGCATTTATTTGGAATGCATGTATTCTGTATACATGTCTCTCTCACTGTCATTATCTTCATACATGCATTAGCTTCATCATTAGTTAGCTACCAAAAATAAGTGATATCAAATCAAAAACGTCTCCAATGTAAAAGAAGCCAAGTTACTCACACATAGCCTACAAAGCGCTGTCTATAAATCCTTAATTCCAACTTGCAAAAAGTAGGCCTGCCTTTAAAAGTATTGATATCTAAATGTGGCCAAGTTACAACTAACAACATTGCCTATCGTAGCTCACACTAAATGAACTAGCTCTATTCCAAAGCAATGCTATCCAAACTTTACTAAATTATTTAATGCAACTTGGCCCTGTGTTTCTTCATCTTACCATCTAAAGAGAATGTGGTCAATGAAACTGTATGTTCCACATCAAACTGCAAAATGAGAATGATTTATAATGGAAATACTCTGATTCAGATGTGTTGCACTTAGAAATTAAACAGAAGAATGACTACACTATATGGCATGTTTGAACAATTGTCTGCATTCACTGCTCTGGGTCTATGAAAAGCACAGACTTAATAAAATGTATTATTACTATTATTATTATTATTATTATATATTTATTGATTTATTTATTTGGAATTCTATTCTGTGTGGTCCTACAGAGCATAGATATCCTTGTGTTCACAAAATTCTGTTTGCAAATATCAACTATTATTATGTTAGGAAAATTAGTACTATTACTTATTTGCCATCATCTGACCCACAAACATGTCTGGATACTAGGGGTGTAACGGTACACAGAAGTCACAGTTTGGTACGTATCTCAGTTTTGAAGTCACGCTTCGGTAACAGAGTGCATAATTGCTGCGTCGTGGATCATCAAGGCTACACTCGGACTCAGATAAGCGTATCTTTTTTCATTGTTTTCAGCTGTTGTTAGTTAATTGAACAGATTGGAGTCACTCGGTAGCTTAGTTTATTTAGAATTGTTTGCAGACAGTCGGTAGCTTGCTCGCTGTAATTGGGCCAGCTACCTGTCTTTTGTGTTGCTAATTAGAACTAGTTGAATTAGAACTCACTCTGAGGTGATGAGCCGCAAACACGCTTAAAGGGATAGTTCGGAATTTTGGACATAATGTCTCAATTACGACTTACCCATGATGTAGTTGATTGATGGAAACCATTTTCAGATAATTCCATGCTGTCCCTTATTTTGGACATACACACATTGCTAATGCTAGCACAACTCTAAGGTAACTAGTAGCATCCACTACCAAACGCACTTAAACACACCACAATGCACCCAAAGCAAATAAAATACGACAACAGTCTATCTGGGTTATTTTCAGTGATTATACCATAATTTTTTAAGTTAAACTATCTCACCTAAATTCTCCGTTGAAGTACGGCGGTGGAGCGATACTTTACGTTAGTAGGTAACGTAAAGTATAGTTCTGCCGCCGTATGTAGTGCCGGCCAACAACAATATCGTACGTGTGAAAGAATCAGACTAGTAGTATTGTTAGCTAACGTGCAGGTAAGATGGTATTTCAGTGTGTATTTCAAGGTTGTTCAAATCATGCAAAAAATGGGCACCACAAAGTTTTCACCAATTTCCAGTGGAAGAAAACAGCTGTGGCTTCTTGCTGCTCGCATGGATGTCAACACACCAATTGAGACTCTAAAAAAGTTAAAAGTGTGTAGTGACCATTTCACGGAGGATGACTATGTGAAAATCAAAAAAGGATGGTCAGGACACCCTCTACTGAAGGAGACTGCTGTGCCATCACCTGTTTTTCTTCATGCACCGAAAACAACTGACGAGCAGGTAACTAATAAATGATTGCATGCGTGATCTATCTATTCAATTTAGCTAGCTAGTTGCCATGATTGGGAAGTCATGGAAGTGGTCAAACTTTTCCTGCAAATTGGTAGGCATGCTTGCTTGTATATGCTGTGTTATTCTGTAGCATGTTTGTGTTTAGCTGACTTGTTGTTTACCAAATAGGCTATGTAACTTTACAGCAAAACGGATTGTGTCGGCAACTGTGGAGTACAGCAGATAGCCTACAGGCAGATAACCTGGCTAATCTACAGCTAGCTCCGCCGCCGTACTTCCACAGAGAATATAGTTCAGCACAAAGTAAAGGATTCAACGATAGTTTGACTTCAAAAATGATGGTATAATCACTGAAAATAACCCTGACAGACTGTCGTCGTATTTTATTTGCTTTGGGTGCACTGTGGAGTGTTTAAGTGCGTTTGGTAGTGGATGCTACTAGTTACCTTAGAGTTGCGCTAGCATTAGCAATGTGTGTATGTCCAAAAGAAGGGACAGCATGGAATTATCTGAAAATGGTTTCCATCAATCAACTACATCATGGGTAAGTCGTAATTGAGACATTATGTCCAAAATTCTGAACTATCCCTTTAATATACACACAGGTGAAACTGGTTCCAACTAGTTCTAATTAGCAACACACAAGACAGGTAGCTGCCGCAATTACAGCGAGCAAGCTACCGACTGAATGCAAACAATTCAAAATAAACTAAGCGACCGAGTGACTCCAATCTGTTCAATTAACTAACAACAGCTGAAAGCAATGAAAAAATATACGCTTATCTGAGTGGGACAATCCACGACGCAGAAATTCTGCACTCTGTTACCGACGCGTGACTTCAAAACCGAGGTACGTACCGAACCATGACTTTTGTGTACCGTTACACCCCTACTGGATACATTTGTAAAAATGCTATATGTACGCTATTTTCTAGGTAAAAATATTACTCATTTTTATCTGCATTTATTTATTCATCCCCCCTTTCTCTATTGTACATGACGTTTATTGATATAAATGTCTGTTTGTGAATTGTAACGAAATCTGTAGCAGCAGTTAACATTTTAAAACCTGTACATTTTCTAAAGTAAACTTGCCAACAAAGTATAACCATATCCTTTCTGGAGTGTAATTATTCATATGTTGTTCCATGAGGCACAATCTCTTCACATGCAAAAATGAAGAAACACAGGGCCAAGTTGCATTAAATATTAATTGAAATTATATTTGTTCCATGAGGCACAATCTCTTCATATGCTAAGATGAAGAAACACAGGGCCAAGTTGCATTAAATAATTTAGGAAAGTTTGGATAGCATTGCTTTGGAATAGAGCTAGTTTATTTAGTGTGAGCTACGATAGGCAATATTGTTAGTTGTAACTTGGCCACATTTTGATATCAATACTTCTAAAGGCAGGCCTAGTTTTTGCAAGTTTGAATTAAGGACTTATAGACAGCGCTCTGTAGGCTATGCATGAGTAACTCGGAGACGTTTTTGATCAGATAATAAATACAGGCAGCGGAGCACATACTCATATGCACAAAGACGGAGATTTCCAGTGCATCATATATGACTGAGCATGGTAATTTTATAATATTTTCAGGGTAAAAACTTCCTTATTTATTCTCTTCACTCAGGCCCCCTAGTGGCGTAGACACCAGAGGTCGCGGTAGGATTTTAAACTGCCGGCCAGAATGTCCGGAATGATTACAGTTTGTCGGACGTGATAAAAAAAACGGCCATATCTATTTTCATTGCATGTACGACAGGCAGGTGCATTTAATGATGTAGCCTAACAACATATGTTACAGCATAGTATTATATTTTGGACCGAAAACTATTTGAAAATAAAGGAATAATATAAAAATTTTATATAACAGCTTCGCCTTGCACAAGCGGATGAATTACATTAAAATCGCGCATTTTGTGTGCGTGACTGCGTGCGTAATGTTTTCTCAACAACAGAAGCTGTCTTGATTTTGCATCATTAGTTTATTAGAACACATTTTTCTTCAGAATAACAAGCAATAACCTCATTTTTAATAACGATTTTAACATTTCTTTACTCCAAGGTAAATTGCAGAGTTGCGGAAGATGCTATAAGGAAAAGAGGCAGCAACAACACGTGACAATTGGGATCCGACCTAACGTTAACGAACAACGCTTTCGGGAAAGTCAGACCAGAACAGTGTAGGCTATTGATTTAACAAGGGAAAAAAATGCTGATTGTATCAAGCTTATAGTCTATTAAGTTCAAGTAGCCTATGCCTACTGACAGTTAAAAACGGCCTTTTCATAACTGGCAAAAAAAAACCGAGCAATCCATATAGGCTCCTTTCATTTGCGACGATGCTTCATTTCATGGAAGTGAGCAGCTGCTGATTTGAAATCGAATGTCTCGTAAGTTTTAGTGCAGCTTGAGATACGCATGAGTCACGTAACCTTCTCCTCCTGCAGGCGGCTTCTGAGTGCGGTTTTGATCCGGTTTTGGAGCGAGAATCCCCATGTTGGCTTGCAATAAAATTAATGAGTGTTCTGCAAGATCCACCATAGGGGTGTACTACGGAGCGAGATTAAGGGGATAGCGAGCTAAATTAAGCTTCAACCCTGGGTTTTCTGTTTCACGAAGCCGACTCACTTTTAATCGGGGTATATTGCCATGGCAACTTACTCTGCACAGCTAACCTGCTCCGGGGCAGGTTATGTTCAGGCTATCGGATTGAAACCTATAAAAGCACCACTCTTTGACCAATCAACTCCTTGGTTTTGGAAAAAGGAGTCTCCATTCCAAAGGATCCCGTAGAGATATGTGCGGATAGTGAGGGGATCTCTTCGCAGGGTGAGATTCAGTTCCGCAAAATGCTTGAGACTTTATGAATAAACATTGGTGTGATTGCTTCGGCAAGATTTTAAACATGCTGTCTCAAGTTTAAAGTTTTGCCTACAAAAAAATGCATGTATTTAGCCTATGAAAATTAGCTCCAGAAGATAAAAGTGAAAGTGAAAAATAAATGAACGCTTCAATGTTTATGACTTAATGGTTCGGTAGCCTACATTTTCGGTACAGCAGGGAAAAAAAAGAAAGTGAAATATAAAAGTGTTATCCATGTATTAAAATGTAACAGTGGCTAACTTGCCATACTTTCTTTCTTAACAAAATAAGGCACATTAACGCTCAAGCCCTATTCAGACGCGATATGTTTTACGGGGATGTGGGGTAATGCAATTATTATATTATAATACATATTATTTTCATATTTAACACATGCTGAGTTTTAACTCATTCACATCTTTGACCGTAAAATAGAGTGGTGGTTTTTCACTGGGGGTTGTGGATTCACTGCCAATAATTTATATATTAAATATGAAAAACTAATTGAAGGTATGATATCGTACAAAACAGGTGGAAATGGGCAAAATTAAGCCCTGCACAAAGGGGTAAACAAAATATGAAACAAGTTACAATTTAAAAAAAAAAAAAACATTCCTAGTAATATTAGTATAGGATAAAGTGAAAAAAAAAAAAAAGTATGAGAATACATGCATTTTTCCTACCACATGGACGTATACATTTTTATGAAGTATGCATTTAAAGGTAGAACGTCCTTGTTTTGAAAGCGTAACCTTAACTATTTTTTGAAAAGATTTAAATGAGACTTTTTGCTTAATGGTCTAACACAGCATGTGACCATGCTTAAGCACTCTCTTCTATGTTAAAATGACATAAGCGCCATTTGGTGTTTACAAGGACAGCAACTCTGTTAACCTCTCTTACTCCCGTCTAGCTCCCAAACTCAGCTGTTACACCACAGTATACCTAGTGAGGGAGCAGTTGTCATCCCAGAACACAGGGCCATCACCAAGCAGGGCCAGGTGGAGCCGTTTAGCACTTTGGAAAAGGCACCTGCTCTATCTGTCATTCCCGAAACATAGAAGGAACACGGTGACAAATTGCTTTATTAATGTCTGACTTGAGAATAATCCTTGTAGACACAATGCTGGTTTCAAATGGCAGGAGCAGTCACACTGGGCCACACACCAAGTTGGCTTCCTCCAGCATCCACAGGTAATCACTGGTATCTTTCTGAATAAAACAGTAGTTACTACTAAAAGAGAAGAGACCAAAGTCTCTTTCACATCTCTGCTTTATTCAATCCAAAAACCAATGAGGTGTAGTTGAGTATCTTTTCTTAGTGTCGGTATTTCTTTATCCTGGGGTACTGCTGGGTGTGTTAGTTTTCTATTGCCCTTATTAGGTTTGACTTGGCTGCACATTAAATATTGATCTGGATTGTTTGCAACTTTAAACAATCTCATTTTTTCAATGAAACTCACGCAGGTACAGGTAGGATAAGGGTCTCAAGCCTTGTGTAATAAGTAAGGACACCAGTTTGTTTCTCCTTGTTTTCTCACATGGTAATTCAGTCGTCCACCAGCTAGAAGTCACGATAACTTATTTGTCAAGCCAATTCTCAAAAAATATTTCCATTTCCAAATTGCACCGTCTCAATCATGTAATTTGATAAAGTAATTGTCACTAATTAAGCACAGACGATGACTGACTGCAATGTTTACCCACGACACTCACTTTAAATTTCAGTTCAATTACTTACTACTGTGTACATGCGGCAGTATTTTTAAATATTGCAAAGGGACATGTTAGTTATTGTTAGAAGCACTGGGAAATTAAAGCTTTTTTTTTTACATTTATCCCACACAAAGAAGTTAAATAAAAATGTAATTGTATTAGTAATAAGAAAAGTTTTCAGCTGAGGTATATTAAAACATCAACAAAAAAGATAAATAGAATAAATGTAAAAAATTCAAAAGAAAACTAATTTGAAATGTATACATTACGAATGCTTATATTTTATTATGACCAGTTGTATAACCCCTTCACTAGCACGGTCATGTATTCATGCCAGAAGTGGTTTAGTTTATTAGCATTCATTGCATTTTCTTTATGGTGAAAATGTTAAATAATCTGGTCGCACCCCCCAAAATGATGTTCACACAAGTCTCAGAAGTTTCAGTAACTGGTGTAGCCACCGTTAGCATTCAGACATTCTTGACAACGTTGCGCATGCTGTTGATCAGGCGTTGGAAATAACGTTGAGGGATCGCTAGCCATTCTGCGACTAATCGCTGAGCCAGTTGCTGGAGCTTGACGGCAGGGACGTGATGTAATAGAACTCACCGCCCTAGTTCATCCTACGCATGCTCAATGGGTGACAAGTCGGTTGAATATGCAGGCCAATCCATGTGCTGAACGTTCTGCACATGGATTGGCCTGCATATTCACCCGACTTGTCACCCATTGAGCATGCGTGGGATGAACTAGGGCGGCGAGTTCGATCACATCACGTCGATCACAGTTACTGAAGCTTCTGCGAATTGTGTGGACACCATTTTGGGGGGTGCATGACTTTTTTCATCAGGGTAATAAACTAGTGTCTAATCAAAAGTTTTTTGTTTTGTGTTTTCTGTTCTTGAGCCATCAAAGAATAATTTTGTCATTAGTCGTCACGATTTTAGCTCGTTAGCCTATATTTATGTGCATAAATATTTTTGACCCTTAACTTCTTTTGAGTAGTATATATATATATATCTCTAAACTATTTTACGATTCCAATGTTATAGCAACAATGGTTCCTTATTTTGTAACATGACACAAAACAGGCTCAATCAAAACGATGATTCTGTACATTCTATGTGTTCCACGGAAATCCACAGATGACACGAATAATGGTAAATTAGGTAACCTTATTCCAGCGAAAAAAATCCACAGTGTTTGAGCTTCTGTCACTTTGTTTCAGTACTACTTAGTGAAGTATTGTATTTCCGAAGTAATTGTGACTCTTGGAAAACAAACTACCAAGGGTTACCTTACGGAATTATACCCGTAGTCAAAGGGGTTCAAGAACAGTAACCATTTTATTTTCGTGCTTGTGTTCAAAAAGGGTGGTGATAGAGAAGGGGTTAACAGTCTCTTCGGCCATTGATTCATGATGCTTTGTCAGACACAAATGCTATGGAGTTAGATAGCTGCCAAAACATTTTATAAACGTAAATCGAGATTCACAAATGTAACTTATATTGCAAATGTAAACTTAAAATCGTAAATTGAGATTCGCAAATGTAAGTCAAATTGAAAATGTAAAATATAAATTTGTAACTAAAATTTACTGAAGTGTAAATGTAAAACCTGATTCGTGTATGTAATTTTTTAATCTGTACATGCGGAACTCATTATAGGAGTGTGCGCTCTATTCTCTACATACATGCGTTTTGTCAGTATGGTTGGCACCAAAATAGAACTGTAACCGTAATTTGGAATTTGTAAAGAGAGAAACGCAAACCTAGACCAGGAAGTTACAATTAAAAACCGGAAGTCTCAGAAACAATGTTTCCAAATTAAAAGTTCACAGGTTTTTCCAATCAACTGCAACTAAGCATATGAAAGCTTCCACTAAGGTTCCACCCGCGCATTCACAGAATCTAGTTTAGCAAACCAACTAATTTGCATACTATACAGAGATTGGCAACGGTAACGGTAAAGCCCCACAGAAAGCGGTAAAATCGCCTGCCAAATGGAGAGGGAAGACATAATTAATTATGGGTGGGTACCTCCGTGCCTGAAAAACTGATGCAGCGGTTCACTCGTAAATGAGAATAAAATATTTTCTGTGTAGCTCATGTAGGCTATGCTTTCACATCCTAAATTGTCATTCATGAGTTTATCAACAAATATTGCTAAAATGAGCAATAGCAATAGACTAAAAACTAAAGTGAAAAACATTGGTCTGAACATAAATGATTCCATTGTCTTTGATAAAAAAAATTGTTGGTGAAAATCTTAATGATTATTTTACCATTGTAGCAAATAAGCTAAATTGCCAGCCCCTACAGGCAGATATGGGAGTAGTTATAATGCAGAGAGAGGGATTTTAGAAAACCAATTATCTTTTCATCAGTAGCAAACACCATGGTTAGGGAGAAGCTTGCAGGTATTGATGAACAGAAAGCAACTGGTCTTGATAATATTCCAACCCGATACCTAAGAGATGCTACTGATTTTATTGCCCCATATGTCACTCACATAATCAACCTTTCTATTTTACAGGGTAAAGTTCCACAGGAATTTAAGGAAGCTAGAATTGGTCCACTTTTTAAGAAAGGCAGCAAGACAGAGCCAGGTAACTACAGGCCAGTGTCTATCCTGGAGCATTTTCTCCAGAATATTAGAGAGGGTGCTGTATGAGCAGATTTTAACTTATATAAATGATAACAATATTTTATATGAATTTCAATCAGGTTGTAGGCAGTACTATTCTACAGACACTTGCTTGCTGTTCTTATCAGATGTTATTAGAAAGGAAATAGATAAAGGTATCTACTGTGGTATGGTCATACTAGACTTACAAATTTTTTTTGATACAGTCAATCAAGATATTCTACTTAAGCTAAAAGCTATAGGTTTTATCAGAGAATCCTTAATGTGGGTAAAATCTTATTTAAATAACAAGACGCAAAGAGTGGATATTGGAGGTGTGCTTTCAAAGCCAAAATAAATTAACTGTGGTGTTCCTCAAGGCAGTATATTGGGACCATTACTCTTCCTTCTTTTTATAAACAATATGAAATCAGCTAGCTCTTGTCAATTGTTTTTATATGCAGATGATTCTGCTCTGTTAGCTGCACACAAGGATAAGGAGCAGGTTGAACAGACTCAGTAGAGAGCTCATAAATGTTAGTAGATGGATTTCAGAAAATAAATGGTCACTACACCTGGGGAAGACTGAAAGCATTTTATTTGGAACATATAAAGTTAACAGTGCAATTTCTCTGAAGTGTAATGGAGTCACAATTGCACACAAACGCTCCATCACCTACTTGGGATGTGAACTAGAACAGAACATGAAAGGTGATTGCATGGCTTTAAAAGTCCTGGGCAAAGTAAATGCAAAAATCAAGTTTTTAGCAAGAGTCTCCAAGTTTATTGACAATGACACAATGAGAACCCTAGCAATGGCCCTAAGTAGTATATGGAACCCGGCTTATGTCACTTTTTGATTGAATTTGATTGATGGTTAATAGGTCAAAGGTCAAGCGGTCAAATGGGGGTCACATTTGCATATTTCAATTTTTAATTTTTATATTAATTAATTATTTTTTATTTTTTAATTATTTTTTATTTTTTATTTTTTTTAATTTATAAGTTATTATTATTCGGAGGGTTGGGTTTATTGTGGGGGATTTTGTTTCAAGGTTTTATTTATTGGCATTGTAACGATGTCATTTTATTGGGGGGTTGTTTGTTGTAAACGTTGGTTTTTATGGTCGTTCTTTGGGTGAGGAATTTTAAATTTATTAGAACAACATCGTGAAAAAGTAACTTTGTATATATATATATATATAAATAAAAACAAAAGTATAGGTTAGTGGCAATAGTTTGTGTTAGCAGAAGCGTTTTAAAAGAATAAAATAATTCAAGACGGTTAATTGCAGACTTTTTTAAACGTGAGAGACCGCGGTAGGCTAAATGAACAAACTAGCACATCCAGGTCGGTAGAGAGCCGAAGGGTGCAAAATGTTGAAAGCTCTGCATCAAAAGGGAAAAAACTCAACAAATTAAGTCAGGGTAACCCGAGTACAAAGTCCGTGCGGAGTCCGGATAGATCTTTTTACCAGACTTGCTAGAGAGAGTTGTTGTAAACTACGCGTAACTCTTTCAGCTGAAATTGAACAAGTCCCCAGCAGTTTGCTTAACACAGATACTCAGAGACACAAATGGAAGCGTTTTACACAGAGTCATGATAAGCCCCTCCGTAGTTTAGCAACAGATGGTGGAATGCTTAGTGTTGTGGCGAGTTGGGGGTTTCTGATGACGAATGTAAAACCTTTTGATTGACGAGGAACAGATGTATTCCTGGCGGTTTATAAAAAAAAATAAATAAAGTTTAAAATGAATGAATGAAATGCGTAGACTGGAAATATTTCAACAGGCCGCAAAATGCCCCGAACCCATTGAAAAGAACTCCAAGAAGCGCTTTTAAAAATAAAAATCTAAAAGTCTATTAGTATTTAATAAAAAAAAACTTTTCAGGATTTGTACAAGTTTTTGTAATAGGGTAATACTTAGAGCCAATATGAGTGTTTAGTATCGATCGGTTACTAAACATACGGTTTACCCCGATTTAAGCAGGGTTGAGGCGTTATATATATTAAATGTTGCGTTTAATCGTATATTCAAAAAGTGTATTTTATTCTTCATGCCACATTTCACGGGGAGGGGCACGCTTTTACAACCTACGTTCATTACGTAGATCTATTCGCACCTCGAAAAACTCTGGAAGGTATAAAGAGAGACCTACTGTTACACAAAAAAACAATCTTGATTCTACATTGTGGAAGAAGCGATTTCAGCTAATCCTTTGCTTGTAAGAGATGTCGACACCTATGCCTGTCTTGGACTTTACAACACCAGGTATGTGCGGCTATTTTAATTCTTATAAAGTGTGAAACTTTCAAGTTTTTAATTAAACATATTGAATATTCTACTTCTTAATTAAAGTTGTTAATGTAAAATGTATTACAGGTTTGGTTCTAGATACATATTACAACAACTACAACGGGGCACAAGCTGTTGAATCTTTCGACGTTTTAGCTGAAATAATACCCGAAGACAACAACGTTAGACATAGTAAGATGTTTTTACATTTTTAAAAATGTGTTTTTAAGAGACTTTATATATATATATATAATTGCTTTTAGATACTAAGTGGCAGACTACACGTGTGAAACCACGTGTCGCCTAGGCCTGTGTTTTAGCAACAGAAAGCTATTTGTTAGTTAAATACAAGTGAATGAAACATACTTTGCTCAAAATCTGATTATAACTATTGAACATTACTATGTGTTTTTATTTTTAGGATATTTGGTAAACGTTATATGGTTTTAAGATGCTTTATATATAATTGTTTTTAGATACTAAGTTGCAGACTACACGTGTGAAACCACGTGTCGCCTAGGCCTGTGTTTTTGGCAACAGAAAGCTATTTGTTAGTTAAATACAAGTGAATGAAACAACCTTTGCTCAAAATCTGATTATAACTATTGAACATTACCATGTGTTTTTATTTTTCGGATATTTGTTAAACGTTTAACTGTTTTTAGATAGACCTACAGTGTACACGCGGTCTCGGGAAAATACACGGGCCCAAGTTTTAGCTACAGAAGATGATCCACGTTACAGTTTATTACAGAGTATGTAACTTAAATACTTTTGTTCAATATCTGTTTATTGTTAAAAAGGCTCAGAAATCCCGATAGAGACTGTTGCAAAGACAACATCTAACAGGTCTAAATCTACAAAGGAAAAAAAAAAAAACTGTAAGTGTGTGTTTGGGCCTGTGCGCATGTTCATGTGTGTTCCTAGCGTACAGGCTACACAAACCACGTGTGGGTAGGCCGAAGCCACGCTTAACCTAATTGTTAGTTCAACACAATTGAATGAAAATTCCTTTGAGCAACATCTGATTATAACTATTGCTATGTGTTTTATTTTTATTATTTAAAAGGCCCTGAAAATACCACTCTAGAGACGGCGGCAAAGACAAAACCTAACAGACCGCAAGGCTTGAAGAGAAAAAGTGGTGAGATTTAAGTTTTCTCCTATTAAAATAAAATGTTTGATTTTTTATTTTTAAATTTTGTAATTTGTTTTAGATTTGAATTTGAATTTGAATTAATTAGATTATTATTTTATTTTTATATTTTTAATTTACCTTACAGCTTTTGAAACAACGGGTGTGTTGAGAGCCGCCGACACGCCTAAAAGACGTGTGACACCAGGACCACGGCCATCAAAAGCAACCGCCGCAGCAGCCACCGACCCCGCAGACAAACCAACAGCAGCAGCAGCAGCAGCCGCCGCAGACAAGCAAGCCGAGCTGACAAATCCTGCCAAGGCCTCGGTTTGTCAAAACGACAACATAGAATTAAGAATATTGGACAATTTTAGGACTCTTGTTGATAATTTTAGGAACCTTTCGGACAATTTTATGATCCTTTCGACTAAATTGCTCCTAAAAGACCTTGTACGTGTCCATGTTCAGGGTCCCAGAGTAAAAGACCTGCCGCAGAAAATGCTGAAAACCAGGATACTAACCAAAACGTTTTATCGCATGAAAATGTTAATCCACATCTCTTAGCTCTTGTTAATGATGTTAATCAGGCCTCTATTAACACGCATGAACCTAGTAATGAAAATGTAGAGTCTAGTAATGGAACTGTAGAGCATGATGTTTTTGCCGGTTTGTTAAGAGCTTTGGACTCTGTAAACCGCGAACTCGCTAGACACGTTGAACCAGATATGACCCCAAACAGCGCAGAAAATAACATGCCGGTTCTTACAGAGCTCGAGATAAACCAAAGCACTGACGATAGGGACCTACAAGGACTTCCAGAAACCAACCAAAATGGTGGTGATGATGATGTGATTAACAACACAGACCTTCAGGTGATACGTAGGCCAACTTTCAACAGTACAGAAATTCAACTCCGTTTTAACTTTACATCTTTGTACAATGTTGATAACTACGCAGAGTTTTATGTACACATCTTAAACACTTGAAAATCTTCTGGCTAAAGTTCGGGAGCTGTCGAACCCCAGCGATGCCGTACAGTTAGAATTAAGGGGTGATTCTCTGTCTCAGGGTGTAACTGTACAGCTAAGCGGTGATGAAATAGATTTGGAGGTTTTTTTGAATATGGTTGAAGAGTTGGTTCAAAGCAATTTTGATATCCTGGTTGATGAAACTCTGATGCTTGTGGCTCACATTATTCAGAACCCTAATGGCGGTGGAGGAGACCGACGAAAATTATCATCATGTCTCAAGAGTGAAATCATTCGCAAAAAACTAAGACATTTAATAGTTGTCTACAATGCCGATAATAATCTCTGTTTCGCAAAATGTTTGGCGCATCTTTTAAATCCAACATTCACTACGTGTGCCGCTGAAAGAGAGGCGGAACATTTACAAACGTTCCGTAGGTTTGGGTGTTCAGGACAAGGTTCATTTTTCAGACATTCAAAGGTTTGAGAGGTTCTTAAACATCAAGATAGTTGTATGGACACACAGTTCAAATAACGGCGTCTTAAAAAAGTTTCAAACGAGCAACACACCACACTCTAAAACCTTTTTTTTGTACCTCGATGGCGGTCACTATTACGGCATCAAATCATTAACAGGTTTCTTAGGCAGTAAATATGTTTGTACATTTTGTTACACCCCATACACATCGAAACATAGCCACTCCTGTTTACATTATTGTAACGTCGGTTTTGGCGCAGAATGTTTTACACATCGTTCATCAACGATAAGGTGTAAGGATTGTAAGCGAATCTGTCGGTCTAGGTTTTGCTATAACGCGCATAAAGTTTTGAAACTGCAGGAGTCTAGCGGTAAAATGCTCAGCTCTTGTGATACTATAAAGTTCTGTGACAAATGTGCACAAACATATGTAGTAAGTAGCAAAACATCTAAAGCACACAAATGTAGTCTAAAGCTCTGCAAAAACTGCAAGGCTGTATTGACCCCTGAAGTTGAGCATGTGTGTTACATACAAACTGTGAAAACTGAACACCCCAACCGGCGTTACGTTTTTTATGATTTTGAGTGTCGGCAGGACCATGGCGAACACATTGCAAATTTCATATGTTGCATAGATTTTAAAGGCAAGCGTTGGACTGCAAAGGGTGATGGCTGTGTACAGGCTTTTTTTAAAAGGTATCGAACCCGAAAGTACAAGGGTTATACATTCATAGCCCATAATTCGAAGGGGTACGATGGGTACCTGCTGATGCAGTATTTGGTAAAGCATGGTGTGACACCAAACATCATAGCGCAAGGCAGCAAGCTCCTGTGCATTACAGATGAGGATTTCAAACAGAGGTATGTTGATTCACTCTGTTTCCTAACTATGAAGCTAAGTGCCATGCCTGGCTCTCTAGGTTTTGAAAATGCAAAAAAAGGGTATTTTCCCCATTTCTGGAATAAAATTGAGAACCAGAATTACATCGGTCCGTACCCGCCACCCTTGTACTATGGTTTTGACACAATGATGGCCAAGGAGAGGGAGGATTTTATGTCCTGGTATAATAATGTGTCTGGGGGTGTGTTTGACTTTCGAAAAGAAATAGCCGAGTACTGTCAGAATGACGTTGTTATTTTGCGGGAAGCTTGTTTGCGGTTTAGGGCCGAGGTGCTTGGGAGCACAGGTTTAGACCCGTTCCAGAGCATTACAATAGCCTCGGTGTGCATGAAACAATACTGTACAAACTTTTTGCCCAAAAACACCATAGCAGTCACATCGCCTGATAATTACGCGCAGCAGCAGAAATCGTTTTCCACAGCAGCCATTCAATGGTTAGAATATGTGAGTCATCGGGAAAAGATTTTCATTCAACATGCCTTGAACCGGGGGGAGGTTAAGATGGGTAACTATTATCTAGACGGTTATTCAGATGTAGCCGGCGTTCGGACAGCTTTCGAATTTGCGGGGTGTTTTTTTCATGCTTGCCCTCAATGTTTTAATTTAAGTACAATTAACCCTCTCACAAAAACAGATTTTGGTTCAATATATCACAAATTTCAAGAGAAAATTGACACTGCGTAGCGTATACAACCTGAATGTTGTAGTTATGTGGGTGCACGAATGGGTAAGACTTAAACGTGAGAGCCCCGAGGTTCAGGAGTTCCTGCGCCATCATGACTACCCGGAACGTCTGGAACCTCGGGCTGCTCTGTTTGGCGGTCGAACTAATGCGTTGCAACTTTACTACAAGGCTCAAGAAGGTGAACAAATACACTATTTTGATTTCACCAGTCTATACCCGTTCGTGAACAAAACTAAAGTTTACCCAACAAATCACCCCACCATCATCTTCCGTGACTTTGAACCGATCGAAAACTATTTCGGTCTGATCAAAGCCAGGGTATATCCACCAAGAAAACTTACAATACCTGTGTTACCGTACAGAGTCTCTGGTAAATTAATGTTTCCACTTTGCCGGTCCTGCGCAGAATCTGAGCATCAAGGGGCGTGTGAACATTCTGATGAGTTGCGTTCTCTCACAGGCGTATGGTGTACCGTTGAAATGCTTAAGGCTATTGAAAAAGGTTACATCGTCGACAAAATCTTTGAAATTTGGCATTTCCAAGATAGGTCCGATTCTCTTTTCAGTGACTATATTAAGACGCATTTAAAGGGCAAACAAGAAGCGTCAGGATACCCCTCTTGGGTTTCTGATGATTCTGACAAGGCGGCCTATGTGCAGAGTTATTGGCAGAAGGAGGGTGTACGTTTAGACCCAAGCAATATTTCTGTAAACAAAGCCAAGAGACAAATTTCCAAACTGTTTTTAAATAGTCTTTGGGGCAAATTTGGTCAGAGAAGCAACATGCCAAACACAACCTTGATCCGTGATCCTGAAGAGTTTCTGCAATTCATGTTTTCAGATGAGTATGATGTCTCACACTTTTCATTTCTTACAGAAGACGTAGCTCTGGTACAGTGGAAACTTGCTAAGGGCTTCCCAAAGGTCCCCAGATACAGCAATGTGTTCATCGCGGCCTTCACCACAGCTTATGCCCGGCTCGAGCTTTATAATGTCATGGATAAAATGCCTGACAGGGTTCTGTACCACGACACAGATTCTGTAATGTTTGTGTGCCGACCGGGTGACTGGATGCCATCTCTAGGTGATTTTTTGGGAGACTTGACTAGTGAGCTAGACCCCTTTGACCACATTGTTGAATTTGTATCAGGAGGGCCCAAGACGTACGGTTATAAAACACGGTTTGGTAAAACGTGCATGAAAGTGAAAGGTATAACCCTGCATCATACTAACACACAGGTTGTCAATCTTTCAACCCTCACAGAATTGGTACAGCACTATGTACAGAATCCAGAGGTCCCAGCTCGCGAAATTACAACCAACACAAATCAAATTGTGAGGAATAAGAGAGGGTTCTCTCTCAGCAATCGTTTAGTTTCTAAAAGATTCAGAGTAGTTTACAACAAAAGGGTCCTGCTCCCTGATTTCAAAACCTTGCCATATGGATTCTAGACAAGTGATTGGGGTTGAAGGTTTTGACAGCCGCCTTCAACATCCCTTTTCATGCATAATCTCAGGTCCATCAAACAGCGGTAAAAGCGTTTTTGTGAAAACACTGCTCGAAAATGCACAACATGTATTGTCAACAGTACCGCAGAACATTGTATGGTTTTATTCGTGTTGGCAACCCATGTACGATGAAGTGCTTTGTAAAATAAAGAATGTACATTTTGTAGAAGGTCTTCCTGAATCCTTGACCGATGAAGTTTTGCTACCTTTGCACAAAACCAACATGGTAATTGTTGATGACCTTATGCAGGCTGCCAGTCAGAGCTCTGAAATTGAGAGAGCTTTCACCAAATATACACACCATAGAAACCTAAGCATCATATATCTTGTTCAGAATCTTTTCTTCCAGGGTCGAAACAGCCGCACAATTAATCTTAATGCAAACTATATTGTTCTGTTCAAAAATCCAAGAGATAAAATGCAAGTTAATGTTTTGGCACGACAAATGTACCCCAGACATTCAAAGTTTTTCCTTGAATGTTTTGATGATGCTACCAGAAAACCTTACGGTTATCTATTGGTTGATTTAAAAGCCCAGACGCCTGAGGAATACCGCATCAGAACTGGTTTGTACGCTCCAGAGTGGCCGGTAGTTTATGTGCTAAAGAAAAAGTAATATGTCTGCACGTATTAAACGGAACTGGCCTTTTCTAAAAGCCCTATTTGAAGGTAATGCCCGGCAAAGACGTAACATATTACAGTCTGCTTCTGGTGAACTTATAAACACAATTTGTGAACTAGCTCTCAATGTTTTACGGGGCAATATACCCCTAACTGATACACAACTGAAAAAAATAAGAAAACAAAAGGTCGGAATTAAACTGTTGGTTAACAAAAGATCATCTATTCGAAAGAGGCGAAAGATTATTTCTCAAAAGGGTGGATTTCTTCTGCCGTTGCTGAGTGTTGCAATACCGTTTCTCACCAGTTTGATAGCGGGTCGCAGCGGGGCTTAAAAACATGGACCACGCCCAAAAAATGTTTCTAGTACCTCAAAGTCAGCTGGACAAAATAAAGAATCTTACTTTTACACCGGAACCAATCCGACAAACTGTTGAAAATGATTTGGATCAAACCATACGTAACATCTTATCAAGGACTGATGTTGGTCCTCATGAGAAGGTAAAACTGTACACGATTGCTCTACAACGTTTCATTGCATTGGTTAAACAAGGGGAAGCCGAAATGCAACATTTGACCCTATCGTTGCCTGTTGAGGTTGGCGATAATGTCAGAACGGACACCGCCCGAGTTGACGATTTTGTACAAAGCGTACCACCTAGAAGCCGGAAAAATGCCACCTACGTATTGGATAAAATTTCTAAATCAGGAAATGTCGCAACGTGGAACGATAAAGGGGAGTTTGTGTTTAATGGTACGGTTGTCAGTGGTTCGCATATGTTGGATCTAATAAAGAACATAACGGCCCCTCACAAGATTTCTGACGATAGAAGGCCCCGTGGTTGGGAGGAATTCATAGAGGCTATGGCTATGCTTAATATGCCTATTTCTGTCATACCTAATCAAAATGTGCGTGGCAAGATAAATCAACACAAAAAGAAAATACCAATTACCGCCGCAACCTTTACTCCTATGACACCAGAACCAGGCCCTAAGGCTGTTTTTTCATCTCCCGCTTTAGACCATTCAGCGTGGCTAGATTTCTGAAGCTGTTGAGTGTGTGTGTGTGTTTTGTTTTAAATGATCAAAATGTCGAAATGTAAAGTTTAAAATGTTTTTATTTTATAATAAAAGACAAAACAATATTCAAACAATACATGTCTGTGTTTTTTTTTCAACAGTGACAGGCCTTAAACATTTCACCACAGCATGCAGTCTGTACACAGTTTAACATGTTTTTAACACACTTGTCCAAGTATATTTTATCAACATATCTTGAAACCATCGCATCATTATTTTTCAAATTATCAGAGTATAGGGTTATAATTTCATTAAACGGAACCCCTTTGGCCCTGTTGTGCAGATAAAAGACGCAATGCTGTCCACACTTTGTGCTGTGTAGGTCTTGCACTTGTGCCTTGTTGTAAACAATCCTTTTACAGTTCTTTTGTAAAAAAGTAATAATGTTATCTGGGAAATAAATGTAGTCAGGAGGGTTTCCATAGGAGTCGAAAAATTCACCAGTTTTATCCGCACACAAATATAGCGCTAACCAGTGTTCTCCAGGTTTGTTTCGAGGGTGTGTATTCACAATGTACAATGCTGGTAAATTATTTAGTTTATTATTCGGTAGCTCATCACAGGCCACAACCCCACAAAAGTTATTTTCTGTGTAAGGATTGTTACTCAAAATAGCCGTTAGTTCTCTGGTATTCATGATTAATAATAATCATACAACACGTTCCTCCTCTGGTTCACTTCAATGATGTTGTCGAAGCATGCGTAAACAATTAAATTAACTGTTCTGGGTAGCGGGTTTCTGAATCTCATCTCCAGACGTATATTACCCGTCTTGATCAGGGATAGATGCTGGCTGCAACCTTCATCGGGTGTCAGGTTGAAAGCATAAAGGGTGTAACCGTTCAGGTATTCTTGACGGTTAATGCACAAAGGCGTGTCTTTGAGATGTCGACCTGTGGCCAGCGTTAGGCTGTAAAATTCGCGAACCGCAGAACCGTTACCATAATTTGGGAGATATGGTTTACTCGGTATTGGAAGACCGTTCATACTGAGGGATACATATTCTGCATTGTAATGCTGGAAATTGAAAGGGTTCTTGTTGTAAACACCTGTAAAAGCGTCGTTATCTACCAAACCTATAATGATAGATTTCGGTAATTGACCCAAAAACAAATTTTCTTGATTGCAAACTCTAAGACCAGCTGCTAAACTGAAAGTTTTAAGACTAACACGGTCAATCGGATATTTAACATTTGATGTCAGTAGCGCCTGGGCATGTCCGAGCTTAACGGGTGGAGAGACCCCAATTTTTTTTACAAATAGTGTGGCCGAGACCATTTTAAGGCGGTATTGTTGCTGAGGTGCATCCTCGCTCATTAGACAGAACTCATCCTTACAACGGACCATCTTAATTTTTATATCGACTCCGTTTATAAGTAGTCTCTCCTGAAAAAACATGTCTGCATGTATGGGTCCGAGCAACTCAAAAGTGTTACTCGCGGCTGTATATAGAGTTCTATCTTTCAAACCCTTGTTTTCACCCGCTGGGTCTGTTACGTCCATATGTCCGCTGGTGTCCTTATAGAATAATCCGGATGTAAATTGATTAGACATTGTGTCTTCAGAATAATTAAGTAGACATTCCATAATTGCTCTGTAGGGGTACGTGTTGCTAGACTGGCTTACCAGCCGGTCTCCCAATGAAATATCCACCTGTGAAAAAATGGTCGCTATGGGATAATTAATAAGCCCAACCTTGGCATCGGCCGGAATATTGGTGCCATCGGCCCGGGTTATCTGACAACGTAGGTATAAAAGCGTATTGTTTAAGTCAAGGTAATCTTCGCCATTACCGGCTATATAGAACTCTAGAGGTCCAGTATCCGAAATGGCAGACAGGGGTGGTACTTCTACGTAGATGCTCTTATCAATGCTTGTTTGTGTGTAAGGAACTGCAAAAAGGTCCAGTTCCGACTTCATACATTCCTCTGACATGTTGTGTATAAAGGCCATTTTTAAAAAATGTATCTACTTTTTCTCTTAACCTTCTTGGTCTGTTTTTTAGCCTTCCTCTTACGCTTCTTTGCGACTGTGACCCTAATGTATGCCGGCCGTCTCTTTTTAGCCTTGGCACGACTTGTGACCCGCCCCCCTGGAGGCCTTTTCTGTGCGCTACGGGTCATAACCAAGAGCCCGAGCCTTCTTGTTCACCGTTATTCAAACGACTCGTCACAACTTTATGGACTACATCCTTGGCTATGTTTTTAGCTGCTGATGTTAAATGTGGTCTGGCTATGTTGAAGCCTTTCTTTAGTAGGGGCAATGCCATTCGGAATAAACCTCTAAAAAGTCCTCCAAGACCGCTACCATACATAACGCTCGCACCCTTATACCCCGGCAGACCATTACCGGCTTGTGCTGTATAATAGTCTATGTACCTATGAGGGTCAACGTATAGGTTTGAACTTGCCATTTTTATTCGTGATATCGATGCTTCACCGGCCTGAAATGCAATTTTATGAGGGCTTTACCGTAAGTGAAGCGTATGTTCTCGTTCTGATCCGATTTCAGCTCAATTGTTATGTTATCAATGTGCTTCTTGCACACGTGAACGTAGTGTGGCTTTTCATACGTGATTGTGATGACATCGTTGCTAGACCCGGTTATATGTACACATCGTAGCAAGGGCACAAAACTATTTCCGACTCTCTGGTAGTCAATAATGTCTGTGTAAACATACATTGTGTAAAACCCTGCACGAATATCTGCCGGATGTGGTGCCACAGAACTTGCTACCGTTAAGGGTACATCCGGGTCCAAACCCAACATCCTTGCAAGTTTACCACTAGCCTTCAACGCCATATTTTCGTTTGCACTACTAATATAAATTTGGTTTTTCATTGTTGAATGGGTCACCTCAATATCCAATTTCTTTATTTTTAACGCCTTATTCATCTCATCAACCAAGGATTTTAGATTCTTGTAATATCCCCAGCTTATTAAAACAACGTAGCTGAGTTCCTTTTTCTTACCATCACTTACGATAAAAACATTTTCATGAGCTGATAGCATATTCCATGTACATGGGTATTGAATTTCTGCTAAAGCAACTTCCCACTGTCCACGAAATTCGAGGGGTCTGGCGAACTTTGTCGTGTAACACGATATTTTGTTTCCAGGATAGATATCTAGACTGGCATTACTGGGGAGAGTGACATAAAAGCCTGCTTCCTCCATGGCGAGCTAATGGTTTCTACTCTTTTAGATATCAAACACGCTATCTTTAGGTATCCAGCTGTTGTATTTTTCAGGCCATCCGACCCACTTCACTAAAACGAGCTTCTGTTTCTTATACTTCTTTTCGGCAATTATTTTTTCGACCTTAAAGGTTTTGTCTTTTCCAACTATAACCTTCTGTAATTCCTCAGCATAAAATGTTCCGTCAATGCTCGCCCCATCATAATCCTTCAATCTATATACAGGAGGGTTTCTGTGGACCCTTTCAACGACTGTAAAATATTCGTCTGTATATGTTTGCTCATAACCTTTTGCAAACTTTCCACGTACTTTGGAAACTCTGACGGTATCCCCCTCCTCAAACTTAAACTTTAGCTTTTTAGATTTTTTTGTAAAGAGACCATACATGTTTTTAAAAACTTTAAAAGAATTATTTTCGTTTACTTCAATTGGCTTCATTTTAATCGTATTGTGATAGCTGTTGTTGTAAGCCAGGACCAAATCCTGGACAGAATCTACATAACGTCTGGTGTTGTACTTTGTGAAATATCTCCACATTCTGGATTTTAACGTTCTATTGAAACGTTCGACCACAGATGCTTTCACATCATCGTTGTCTGTGGCAAAGTGTAATATTTTGTTGCGTTTCATCAGACTCTGAAACCTTTTATTGAAAAATTCTTTACCTTTATCGGTTTGTATTTTTTTAGGTATACGTCCATTTGCGAGAATTTCTTGAAGGGCTTTTACCACTTCGATACCTGTCTTGTTTTTAAGAACACATACCCAGGCGTATTTTGACAATATATCTATACAAGTTAGCATAAACTTCATATTATCATTATGCTCAGATAAACTTGACATGTCTACTAAATCAAGCTGCCATTGTGAATCAATGTTTCTCACAATAACCCTGTTTCTTTTGAAATTGACTCTGATGGGTTTGTGTAAAGTGTATGCATCTTCCCCCGATAACCAGTCCGTAACTTTTTTGTTTGATATGTTACTCCCTGCTTCAAGTAATACCTTTCGTAAGCGCTCTTTGCCACCGTAAGAACCTGGATTTTCTGGAGCATAATAAACATCTTTCATGCGTTTCTCACCCGCCATCCTTACAGTTATCACAATAATGACACAATATATAAAAACCAAAGTATTTATTTATGTATTTTTTAAAAAGTTACAGGTTACATGACAGAAATTATACATATTAACGTTTAAACATTTCTTGAAAATGTTTTCAAATGTTATCGTTCATCCGGTTTCGCACGCCTTCAGAATGGTCACACCACAGGTGTTCCTGCATTGCCTCGTCAATCTCCCAAAAGTCTGTGATGACAACCGCAATAGCCTTCTCACTGACTGCGTCTAGTGTTGTACGGGAGATTTCCAACAGTTTATCCCCAATGTTTGGCTCCTCCCGAAGTTCTGAAACAATGGTGTCAACAGACCCCAAGATTCTCACAGGCTCTGGAACCCCTCCGAGCACTTTCAAGGCCTTGATCAGCAGAGGCTGCAGCCACGGCTTTTTCACATTTGTCACAAAGTCTGTAAAATTACTTTTATAATAATACGCATCCGCTTCAAAGAGGCAGCTGTGTCTCAGTTGACTGGGGTGATCAACTTCACAGCCTTGGCATTCGCTTCTCCTTTTTTTTTCTATTGCTCCATTCAGAAGACAGGCGATTATCGCTTTAAGCATCTTAACCATCGGAGTTGTAAGACACCCATCAATTTCATCGTCTATACACTCCTGGTTTGTTTTTTGGCTGGACTGTTGTGCAAAGTGTGTCAACTCGCAGCCTTCATCGGCCATATTTTTTGGCTCTGATAAAAATAGGGATTCAGCTTTGTCGGCATCGATCCAAGGCTCTGTAGCCGGCTTGTCATTGTTCGCGGGATACTCAGACTCCCAAGATTCTGAGCAATCGGCCCGCTTTAGGGATTTATACATTTTGTAAACGCCCTGAGACATGCTTGACAAGAGTTTTGTTAAGGCAGTGAAATACTGAGTTTGTCGAGTGGCTTTTAAACACCTCTGAAACTTATAGCCACGCCTTAAAACGTTAAGCGTTATGTTCTGTGGGTGGGGTCTTCCTTTTTGGGGTTTGATTTGAATTTAACATATTTTAATGATTAATAATAATAATAATAATGAAACAAAACGTAAAATAGCCTGTAAAAGAAAAGGCTTTTTTATTTTAAAGTTCACAAAATCAATCATAAAGACCTTATGTATACATTTATATTGTACACAAACAATCTAAAAATTTCAAAAACATTATATATTTTTTGCTTACATGTTTCGACATGTTATTTTACACAAAACTTGTAGAGTCTTCGTCATCAGAGGCAAATAAAAAAAGACATTATGTATACATTTATATTGAACACACACAATCTAAAAATTTCAAAAACATTATTATATATATATATTTTTTTTTTTTTTTGCTTACATGTTTTGACATCAACTTTTACACAAACATAATTAACTTTCAAACTGTTTTTACACAAAACATGTAGAGTCTTCGTCAATTGGCGTTGTTGGTGGGGCTGGCGGTATATTTTCCTTATCTTCATCACCAGATTCTTCATAATCAGATTCTTCATCACCAGATTCTTCAGCCACGTCGTTGAATCGCGACAATAAGTTCGTTTTCACTTCGGGAAAAATTCTACAAAGTCTATACTCCTCAAAAACCTCATCGGCTCGCTCAATAGCCTTGTCCAACATTTGCTGGTTGTCCAAATTAAATACAATTAGCTTATCCCCAATGTCACTTGCTTCATATGTCTCGGCAATGAACAGTTTTTTATACTCTTTGAGCGCTGACACACAGATCATGCTTCGATTCTCCTCCCAGCAGCTCAGAAACCTACAAATATTCTGTACATCGTCCACAACATATTTGTAACATTGCTTGAATTTAAGCCAGTCCTTGCACACAAATAATATAGACTCTGATTTTTCGCTGTACAATTCCCCCTCACACAGGTTGAAAAGGGTCATTGTCGGCTCCTCTCCGGACGTATCTATCTGGTACCCACATCGTCGATTTGAAAATTCTGCAGGCCAATCTTCGTAAAACGAACATCCTTGAAGCCTTGATACACTTGTATAAGGCTTTTTTGGTGTTTTTAAAACAGTGTTGTTTGTCAAAGCCTCTGGAGATTTCGTTGTTGTTGATTTTTCTACGGTAGACATGCTTCTTTTGCTGGTTGTCAGGCGTTTGTGTCAGCTTCTGTTTTTTGCGGCAGGAAAATGTTTGTTTGAGTTGTCAGGGAAAAGCCGACACATTTATAGGCCCCTACGACCATAAAACTGTCAAAACCAAAACAGCTACCATGTGTGTCGGACAGTCCTGCTCTGTGTCTCTGAGTATCTGTGTCTTTGAATTGCCTCTGGGGTTGTAAGGAGACTCCTGGGCTTGTTCCATTTTCAGCTGAAAGAGTTACGCGTAGTTTACAACAACTCTCTCTAACCGTTGAGCTAGAACATGTGTGTTCGACAGATACTGGAGCCGCGTTGTATAACATCTGTTCCTTGTCAACCAAAAGGTTTTACATTCGTCATCAGAAACCCCCAACTCGCCACAACACTAAGCATTCCAACATCTGTTGCTAAACTACGGAGGGGCTTATCATGACTCTGTGCAAAACGCTTTCATTTGTGTCTCTGAGTATCTGTGTTAAGCAAACTGCTGGGGACTTGTTCAATTTCAGCTGAAAGAGTTACGCGTAGTTTACAACAACTCTCTCTAGCAAGTCTGGTAAAAAGATCTATCCGGACTCCGCACGGACTTTGTACTCGGGTTACCCTGACTTAATTTGTTGAGTTTTTTCCCTTTTGATGCAGAGCTTTCAACATTTTGCACCCTTCGGCTCTCTACCGACCTGGATGTGCTAGTTTGTTCATTTAGCCTACCGCGGTCTGTCACGTTTAAAAAAGTCTGCAATTAACCGTCTTGAATTATTTTATTCTTTTATTCTTTTAAAACGCTTCTGCTAACACAAACTATTGCCACTAACCTATACTTTTGTTTTTATTTATATATATATATATATATATATATATACAAAGTTACTTTTTCACGATGTTGTTCTAATAAATTTAAAATTCCTCACCCAAAGAACGACCATAAAAACCAACGTTTACAACAAACAACCCCCCCCAATAAAATGACATCGTTACAATGCCAATAAATAAAACCTTGAAACAAAATCCCCCACAATAAACCCAACCCTCCGAATAATAATAACTTATAAATTAAAAAAAATAAAAAATAAAAAATAATTAATTAATATAAAAATTAAAAATTAAAATATGCAAATGTGACCCCCATTTGACCGCTTGACCTTTGACCTATTAACCATCAATCAAATTCAATCAAAAAGTGACATAAGTCGGGTTCCATATACTACTGCCCTAACTCAAAGTCTGTTTGATTATGCATGCTCCACCTGGTACAGTGGCAACTCCAGATCAATAACAAATAAGCTACAAACAGCTCAAAATAAACTAATAAAAATAGTCCTCAAGCTCCATCCTCAGACCCATATTAGTTCTAGTCACTTTAGAAGTATACAGTGGTACAACTAAAACTTACGATTGTTTAAAAAAAAAAATTAAACCAAGGGCCCTATCTTACACCCGGCGCTAACCCAAACGCAAGTGTCTTTGCTATCTTACACCCGGCACATGGTTCATTATAACGCCTTGCGTTAACGTCATTTAAATACCATGTATTCTTGCGCCCATTACTGGGCGTGTTGGTCTTAAGATGAGGAGTGGCCAGGATTATTTTTGGCGTATTGCTATCTGAAGCCAGCAGAAAGTGCTTGCGCTAAAACCACCACAAACCTGGTCTAAAGCCATGTCGCATTTGTTTACATGTTATTTGACGGTGCATATAAGTGCATCTACATAGGCGTGTGCACAACGTGCGTACACCCTCCTGTCTGATACACATGGTTGCGCACAAGCATGACTAAAAATATCAAGATTACAATGTGAAATATTATTATTGTGTAGGCTATATAAAAGAATGCATAAAAATGGCTTTCCATTTGTTGATAACACCTATATCAAGCCTAATGCGCGAATTGTCATTTGCACCTAATGCGTGAATTGTCATTCAATGGAAAACTCGCGCACTGCAATAGACGGACATTTGAGTTCTGAACATGCGCTTCAGATGTCATTACAATACAGCTCTCTAGGCCTACAGCCTGTAAGTAAATAGAATAGTTTTGACTGAAAAAAAGTTCAAAACCTTGTCCAGTGAATATTGCATTTATTGTTTTTCAAATAGCCTAAGCTACAGCGGATTCGCTGTGCATAAGGTTTTTTCCATATAGCCTACGGTTAAACAATGGAGATAAATGTCACCATGTTAACTGAATTTGAACCTTAGTAGGCTTATTCTTCGTCCTTCATATTTTTTAAATTACAGTGACCAGGTTTCCATACTCTCAGCTTATTAAAACCCAGCTGATTTCACCTGTTATTCCATAACTGAACAAAACGATTTTAAAGAGAACTAAGCGTCTAATTAGAAATTAAAACAAATTTGCAGCACGTTACACAATTAATTCACAATTAATTTTAATGCCATTCGCTGCATGTTTCCCTGCTCTAAGTCGCACGTTTCACGGTCTTCCTAGGAAAGTGGATTGTTTTAAAGCATTACGCTACGAGTAAAACAGGTTGGTCACATTTCCATAAACAGGACATTATAAAAACAAGAGGAAATATGCGTGAACATATAGGTTGCCAACCTCACAGCTTTATTGTATTTAGTGTCATCATTAAGGCAAAATAACGGTATTTATGTTATTAATAAATATTACTATGCAGGTAGCCTAATGAACTTCAGATGAAGCTTGAACTTCGAGAACTCCATGAGAACAGCCTCATGGAATTGATGTTTGACACTTTCATTGCATAATCAAATGAAATGAAGGCTAATCTGGCGTTCTAAGGTGAGACTGAAGCCATTGATAGCTTATTCTCAACTGTTGTAGATCCTTTTAACAAAATTTAACAGCCCTGTCGGGAATTCATAGGCTAATAGTTAGTCTGAATAATATTTATCATACTATTGATCCATTTAGCCTATTCCTTGATCACACTAAACACGCACAAGCATGTCTGTTTCGCCATCAAGCAATCCGCCAAGGTGGAAAAGCAGGCGTATAAAGGGAATGGGATATGACATTTTGATTGGTTTATTGCATGTCACGCCCAAGACACACCTGTAATTAATGAAGAGACTAGGTTCAGCCCATTTGCAGATTGCGCCATGCTTAGCGCCCAAAAAACACGCCGTTAAAATAGCAAAAGTGGACTTGGACACGCCCTAAATGGACTTTACGCCATGCGCTTAGACCAAGCGCCAAGATCGCCCAAGCCCCAGGTCCCCAGCTATTTGGCTGGTTATTTTCATTTAATTAGTGACACACACAGGCATCATACCAGAGCCAAATACATGATTTGTTTTTTCTAAATGTAATAATCTTTGATACATTGTGTATTTAGTATTTTTAATTGATTGTCCATAGGTGCACCTGTTTGCCTGCCCTCTAAGAGGACCACAATGGAAATAAGTCTCTGGACTTTTTTGAGTTATCCTTGATTTGTTTTTGAACTTATCAAATAAAATCAATCAATCAATCATGGATTAAAGCACTTTATAATAAATGAAAAGGAACGAAGCTACGATTGGATTGGGTGTGCCTGCCTGCGGGAAATGTGTAGCCTTGTGTTGTCATGGTTTTTGACTAGTCCTTCCCTTGCGGTCATTTTCCTCGGTAGCCACGCGAGGGCGCTGCCCTTTTAGTGGATGCTTGCTCTGCCCCGTCTTTATTGTGGAGCTTCTCTCAGCATCACACCTGTGCGTGGTTACCTCGGAGCTATTTAAGCCCACGTTTCTTTCGTTCTGGGCTTCTATATTATTTTGCACTGTTTTGTGTTTGGTATTATTTTTGCCTTTATTTTCTTAGCCGGTATGGTCAGGTCTAGGCTCTGTGGGAGACTTGCCTTTGTGCGTGTAGCTATTAGGACTCTGCTTCCTTGGCTCTTTTCTGTCGCCGCTTCCTGGTTTTTTCCATTTCTTTCTTTGCCTAGACCTGTTGCCTTTACTGTGTCTCGATCCTCTCTCTGTCTGCTTTCTTCTTTGAAAGCGAGAGGAGTCTTTGTTTGTTTGTGGTTATTTTTATATAGTCATATAGCTTACTGAGAGGCAGGGCGTTTATCATATTGAGCGCGCTTATCCTTTCCGAGAGGCAGGGCGTGTATTTTTTACTAGGCTTGGGTTAGTCATTGAGCCGGCAAATGTCCAGAACAGCTGTTCCGTTCGCCTGCTGGTTTCTTTCTCCTTACAGGGAGAGCGGGTGATTTTGTGACATGTTGGCGTGTGACTGCGAGCCCTTGTAAGTAGCCATGGAACGTTAGATCGCTGTTCCTTTCGCCTTCTCGTTCATTCCCGGTTATTGAGATGTAGGGCCATTAGTGTTCGCATGTCTTGCGTTTGGCACACTGCCGGTAGGTTAGGACACGGAGACTGCTTTCGTTTATTCCTGCATCAAGCAGTTCTCTCCGATTAGAGCTAGGGAGTTATTTTTTTCGCTTGTCGCCGTCTCCCTTTGCTTAGCTCTAATTTATGTTCCTTTGTTTGTTACCTCCGAGGCAGCTCCTTCTCTTATTTCATGTTAGCATCTCATTGTTAGCTCTTTGTGTTTACCGAGCTCGAGATTCGTTGCTCTCGTGTGACGTTCGCCCGGTTATACGGGTCGATTTCTGTTACGTCCCCTTCTTTCTAGTTCCGTTATTATTTCCCTCCAGTCGAGAGTGGGGAACTAGGTTATTTGAGTTATCGTTTAAATACGGGGTCTCTCCGTCTTAGTGGCTTAGTGAGCTTAATGAATCCACTTGCTGCGATCGGTCCCTCAAACCTCACACGTCACTCCCCCCTTACAAGTGTATAGCAATCGCTTATACATTTTAGTTTAAGGCTGGCATGTAGCTAATTGTTGAAAAAATAAATTTTCTACTCTTAGAAGTCATCAGAATGACCCAATTCAGAGTGCTTTTGGACAAATTCTCTCACGGGGGAGCATGCCCCCAGACCCCCAAGTGATTAGCCTCCATGGCATAGCCTAGGCTACTGTCAGGCAAGGGTGGACAAGGACGTCTCTAGGCTATCAGTGTCTGGATTTCATACTTTTTACTCTATAAGTAGCCCTGCCTTACCTGGGAATAATAGCCAACTGCTGTTCTCCAGCCATAGTTTGCAAATTAGTTGGTTAGCTACCTGTGAACTTTTAATTTGGAAATGTTGTTTCTGAGACTTCCGGTTTTTAATTGTGGCTTCCTGGTCTAGGTTTGCGTTGCTCTCTTTACAAATTCCAAATTATGGTTACAGTTCTATTTTGGTGCCAACCATCCTGACAAAACGCATGTACAGTATGTAGAGAATAGAGCGCACACTCCTATAATGAGTTCCGCACGTACAGATAAAAACATTACGTACACGAATCAGGTTTTACACTTCAATAAATTTTAGTTACAAATTTTGATTTTAGATGTTACCTTAAGCTCTAGGTGTGAAAGAGTTGAACAAAAAGGTAACAGGTAGAGGAGTATAAAGGATAAAGAGACAGATAGGAAAGAAAAGACTAAACCAATCTTTATCCTAACTCTAACCAGACTTGCTACGTTTCTTATTTGAAACAACCAGAAACATAGTTCCTATACCTTACCGACTTCGATGTCAAATAGCAAAGACAATATCGAAGTACCGGAAGGCGGAAGCCCAGGGCTATTTATAACCAGCAAAACCCGAAACAGCTGCAAGGGATAATAGCCGGGCAAGATGAAAACACCGGAACGGAGGACGGAAAATCCAAGAGCGCCCTGACGACCGCAGAAACAACTGCCAAAAACCATGACACTAACTGCATAAAATGCAGTCACGTTTTTAAGATCCATGTTATAATCCATTAAGTATCTCCCTATGCCATCCGCAACTGAGGAGTCATTCACAGTTAGCTAGTTAGGTACGACTGTATCAGCAACGAAAACTTGGGTTTTCCTTGAAGAACAACTAAAATATGTAAAACATATTTTTTTTTTACCATCTGTTGATTCATCTGTGACCACAGAAACGCTGTCAGTTCCTTCAATTAGTTCTTGATTTTTTTTATTTTATGCAAAGTAGCGGTCTGTGGCGCATACTTCTGTCGAAAGCTGAAGGACAGCCCCCCCCCCCCCCCCCCAATTAATTGCATGCTTTTTTTAAAATGGGCGTAATTCAGGATTGTCCACTTTTTTCCAGTGAAATATTTGCATTTAAGAACACATCTGTTAAATCTTGAATGACATATAGCCTCTGCTCAAGGCTGTCTTTTCCCCTGTTGATAGATTATTGCCCCTCCCTGGTGATCTGAGGCCTTAAAGGTTGTATCAGCGATTTTGGGTGGAAACATAAATGATCACATTCATCTGATTTTTCCTCACGATCCGCTAGCTGCCCGCCCCATAAGCAGGCCGTCAAAAAAACGTGTCTCTGTAGGCAGCCTATGCTCCGAGATCGTACACAAAAACAAATGGTACTACCAACTACTCAAAACCAAAATAAACAGTATTCCAACCAATCACAATGATCTGCACAAACGCTAATACTCTTATCTCGCTGAAATCTTGACGGATTTACAAACGGTTTGGTTTCTTACAAACGTTATTAACGTGGTTATAATTCTGGATGCTTGAACACTATTTTTTAAAACATAACATAATTATTCATAAGTATGTTTGTTTGGGATTTCGCTTCAGAAGTGACGTCACGTTTGTGCAGATCATTGTGATTGGTTGGAATACTGTTTATTTTGGTTTTGAGTAGTTGGTAGTACCATTGTTTTTGTGTACGATCTCGGAGCATAGGCTGCCTACAGAGACGCGGTTTTTTGACGGCCTGCTTATGGGGCGGGCAGCTAGCGGATCGTGAGGAAAAATCAGATGAATGTGATCATTTATGTTTCCACCCAAAATCGCTGATACAACCTTTAATCAACGCTAAATAAACTAGACATGTCATGGTAAATTTAAAAAAAAAAAAAAATCCTTTTTCAGATGGACAGCAAGATAAGCTTGTTAATTAATGTTAGCATTCTTTAGACACAGGGATTCCATTAAAAACCTTTTCATTAATTAAACAATATGCCATTTCTCCTAACCCCTGTAAACCTTATGGTTTGATGTCTTTCTTGACTCATAAATTATGTTTGAATACCTCTTTATCCAATTAGGTTTGGGTGAGCTTTCCATTTCTTCTACTGTAACTTTTTGGATTAACAAGTTTCCACTGCTACTTAAAATTAAAGCCCCATCTGCTGCACGTTTTATAGTGATTTTCAGCGGAACCTGGTGGATATAAATGTCTCTTGAAAACATTTTTAAATTGTTAAACACTGGTTTTTGTAGGGACAATATGATTCACAATTATTTTCAGGTTGGGCCAATTCCAGGTTTAGTAATTCATGAGGAAGCAGTGACACTGTTCTTACTGGAAAAGAACAAAAAGAACATACTGTATAATGATAGAGATATAGAACCAGTGTCTGTCACAGCTCATCTCCTAAAATAGCACTCATGAGTGACAGAGGGGTTCTTATTATGAAAGGCACAGGTGCAGAACCCTGCAGTGCAGGAGAGGATAATAGATCCTACCATTTGGGCAAGAAGCCATCCGAACTGTGGTATGTGTGTGTGTGTGGTGCATGTCTGCCTGCCTGTGTCCGTCTGTGTGTGTGGTGCATGTCTGCCTGCCTGTGGCCATGTGTGTGGTGCATGTCTGCCTGCCTTTGTCCATCTGTGTGTCAACACATGCTGGAATAAAGGATGACATTAGATCCTCCTGATGTGATAAACCCTGACATCACCTCCTCCAGGATCTGACTGCACATTTCCCTGGCATCACAACTGCTAAGTATCAGTGAATCTGGGACAAGTCGCTCAAACGACAAACCGCAAGCAACAGGGAGCCCCCATTGGCCTGTGTGGTTGCAGAGAGCTGGGTTATCACAACACAGTACACCTGCATCTCTGTGGGATTTTAACATCGCTGACATTTACAGTCCAATCCCAAAAAAAAAAAGGATCTAGAGTCATTTTCATTTATATTACAGCAAGGGCATGGAATCAGTCTCCTGGTAAATTGTTTATGGGAGTGTTGCTCTGCGAATGATTTTAAATCTGATCACTTGATGGGCCACATTTTTTCAAAGTTAAATTTAAATTGAACTATGCAGTCTGTCAGTTCAGAGCTCCACCCAGCAAATCTCTGTCTGTCATGCAAACCCGCACTAGGTGAGGTGATGCATTCACTTCACAATTAGAAGTAAACTGGTAATTCCCTTAGTACTCAGTGGGTTCTAATCAGCCACGTAGCAACTAGGTATAAGTCCCAGGCTTCACTATAGGACTGCATAGCTGCCCTTCATTTTAAATAAGTGCATCAGAGAGAACTTATTTTTGCAAGTCATCCCTGATATAAGATGGTCGCTTCGCTTTTTATAATTTAATAAGATCAACAAGCAAACAAAAAAAATATCAATCTTTCATTTCTGTCACGGGAGTGTGGATACATTTTATGATAAGACAAATGTTATGAGAGCTATCAAGAACACACATTAAGAATCCACATAGGGAAATGACAAAAAATTGTCTCTAAAGTGCAGAGTGGGTACAGGTTTAAACAACTCTACACAGCAGGCGAAGGTACGATATGTTTATTGAACAGTGGTCTGTATTTTTCCTGCTCTGTTTCAGAAAGATAAACTGTGTAGCTTCTACTGAGACACACAAGAGCTCATAACTGGGTTCTGAACAAACCTTCAGACCCATTAACCTCCAACACCTGCTCCAAAGCTCCCAGCTGCTTGTCTGTGCTGTGGCATCTGGTGGATACAAATGCCTCTTGCAAAAAAACTTTTCAAATTAGAGAAATGTGTGAACGGAACATTTCATACCATTTATTTGTTCATACAATTTTGGTACAAGTCTAGGTTTAGTAATTCACGAAGACACAGTGACACTGTTCTTACTGGAAAAGAACATACTGTGTAGGTACAGAACCCGTCTCACAGCCCCTCTCCTAAAATAGCACTCATGTCATTTTCTCCTCTGAGTTAATCACGGGTAAAAGGCAGCAGAGTGACTCTTATTATGAAAGGCACAGGTGCAGACCCTGCAGTGCAGGAGAGGGTAATGGGTCTTGCCGTTCTGGTTTTGACACCAGAACAGTCATCAACACCCGTGTTACTGGCATCAGATTGGCTTCTTCCTGGTTTGTGCGTCAAAAAGATGTCACACCATAGTTAATGTGAAGCACGATAAGTTCCTCCAAAGTTCATGCCACACTGATGTTGTGTACTCTTGCTGAACTGGAATAACATAATTTTGTTATCCAAAGATGAGTATAGCATGCATGCACAAATAAATCCAAAATTGAATTGTGGAGTAGTTTGCAAATAAACACTCTGCAATCTTTTGGTCAAGACATTTTACAATCTCTCTCCCCAGTCCCCTTGAATATAACAGTACTCTCCCAAGAAGGATGGGGGTCATGATAGTATGGTGAGTGATCTCAATTAAAGTACAAAAGCATTCAAATGAATAGGCATGGTCAATGGGCTCCAGAATTGCAAACTTTGGACAAAACGAGATTTATTTTTGGGACAGAAGGTAAAGCTATATAGGAACAAAACCCAAATGAGTGTCGCGAACGAAGTGCGCAGAACAAGTTCTGTTAGGATGACTCTAGCTGCAGTGACCATTAGTCGGCTAGCAACACGCGTCTCATACTCAACCAATCACTTGCACACACCTCTAATTAAGCGCCCTTTTTAAACCAAGGATCAGACCATTTCCTATGCTGCTGACTGCTGCACTGCCTTGTTTGCTTGCGCTCCTGCCTTTATAAAATGTCCTGCTCACCCTCCACCACCCCAGCTTCCACCTGTTGTTTGGATCTGCTTTGGTATGGGGGGTTTCTGGTCATCTCCCGTTCAGCAGGGAGATGTCTGTGCTTCCAGAATACCGAAGCAGATCCATTCAGCGCCAAACCAAAATATTATGCAGCGTTTTCATTAAGACATATAATTTAAGTACGTGAGTTATCCTGACAGAAATAGTAATGACCATCTGCAAAGGAACAAGGAGACAAGGGAAATACCTCGGTGTGCTTTCACCTCTCAGCCATACTTTCCACTTTAAGATCAACTCACTCTTCATTAAACCCAACTGCTGAATGTTCTTTTTAATAGATGTCATGTCTGTCACATGCATTGTTAATTTTCACAGTTGAGATCTTGTATAGCACATGATAGATTCCTAATGTGGCAATACATCATTACACACCTTTAAAAAAAAAAGAAATAAAAAAAATCTGTCTGGTTCTCCGTATGCCTTACTGATACGCCAATGTGAAAACAGCAGTGATTGATGTACAGGTCTGAAGGAAGAAGAGGATTTCATACCTAAAATGGCTACTCATATTGTTCAGGCATAGACAATGTCCTTAAGCTGAATACCCAAGTCATTATGCTAATAGAATTGATGGTCAACTGACAAAACATCTGCATTGATAACAGTCACTGCTGGAGAACGAGCAGGCTTATTCATAGTGATAAGCATTAGGAAACTGTTCTGCATTAAGTAGCACTTTACATTTAGCTCATATGCCTCTTAATTCCAGATGAAATGCTACTCAGTTCATTGATTCTGTGTAATGAGCCAAAAACCTGGGGCATGTGCAACTTACCATTGCAGTATAATATTTTACCACATTATCCCCTTATCCCAAGCTTTAAAAAGGAAAATGCTTTAAAGTGGAAAATCAGTCAGGAAAATCAGCCAGTCAGAGAGTACCCTGTTACACTCAGGTTCAAGATTCACAGCACTTGCAGTTCAATACCTTTACAAAGTAATAGAAAGCTTCAACATTTGAGTCCTTACACAGGTTGTGCAATTCTTGCTGAGAATAAGCAACATGTCTACCTACTGAGGTAGTCGAGAAGAGGTTATTTGGGCTCATTCCAATCACTTATTTTATCCATCCTCGTCTCCTTGGTCCTCTCTTGACCCCAAAAATCGATCGAGGTCCACCATCTTTAAGGACATTCCAATTATTAATTTTAAATGCTCCTTGCAGGAGCGAGGAGGCTCCCAGATGATGCTTCAGTAAGGATACACCTTTTGTGAAGTGAAACCTTTGTAGAAGACTTTTCCCGGAATGCCTGACATATAATTTATCCACCTACCCTCATCTGTCCCTTCAACAGTTTGAAACATTGGGGAAACACTCCTACGCAAATATAAGTGCTTACATTTATTATAATGGAAAGGCTAAAAACATTTTTAAAAATCATGAAACAAGAGGCTAAAAACATTAAGCACAAGCATAATATTTCCGATGTTTATGTTTCCTATATAATTCAGTTTGTTTGTTAACTGCATAGGAAACGCAACTGTCAATGCTTAACATTAACCCCTGTCCTTTCAATAACAATACAACTATGTAGGCTATGCAATATGCACAGAGGGAAAATCCAGGTTCCAAAACTCCTCTCCAGTGTTTTGTTCCAATCACCTCGATTTGCTAATTAGCACAATTCTTCAGCCAGGAGGTAGACCTAATTAGTGAAATCAGCTGGCTGAGTACATGGTGGAAGAAACACAACATGCACAACTTTTGCTTTCTGACTCTTGGACTTTCCACGTCAATATGGCAATATGTCACGTTTAGCCTACGCTGAAACCGTGAAATGCATGCAGAAAATAACTAAAAAATAGCATATATTAGTCTATAATCGCAGCATTTTCAGCTGCAATAGCTTCAGCATAAACACACAACCTGCCTTGCATTCAAAACCTTTTTCCTTGCTGTTGTATGACTGAGACTAATGGGTCTAATGTAATTTCAGTCTATGTGCATTTTCTGTCTTTTACCGATGCAATTCATATGTTGTAGGTTATTACTATTTATTGCTATTATTACTATTTCAATTGAGGGACAATATTCCCCATTGTTCCATGGGAGAAAATTAATGAAAATAATGCAGATAACTTTACAGCGAAATACAGAATCCAGTAAAACGGTACATCCCATTTCCTGTGCAAAAACAAGCGGTACAGAACAATCTGTTACAAGACCAGTGACAGGCGATACAGCTGTGCAACACGTTATTCGTTATTGACTGAGCAAGGATGTTCCATTTGCCTAATACGTTGCCTCCATTGCTCCATGCTCGCAGCCTCTGTTGGGTGGAGCTTAGGAGCGAGGAAGAGATGCAAGGAGTGAAAATAAGCGATTGGAATGAGCCCTGTGTGTCCCCAGCTATTGAGCACATGCTCTCTGCAGGAGGACATGAGGCTTGAGTACAAAAACTCTGAAAAGACACGGGGTGTCCTCACACCAGACAACTGACTGGGTTATGGGAAATGATCAGACATCTGGGTTATGGGAAGAAAGATGTGGCAGGGATCTGTAGACCCATATTGTAGCAAGTATTGTTACTGTGAAGATAATGGAGTAGCTTTTTTAAATCTTGATACAGATTCATCAAAAGTACTGATTTTACTGTTGGAATGAAGTGACTGATTACTCTAACCACAGGGGAATGTAATCCTTTCACACTCAATTGTACTGCTTTTTCATCATTTTAGCTTTTTTCTTTTAAAGCCAGTTAAGGGGGCAGGGACCTTATGAGGCATTACTTCACAACTACAGAAATATTTAAGTTTCTTTTCGAGGCAAATAAGGCCTACTCACAAAGTTGCTGGCATGTTTGCACGGCGCCCCATTTGATAATTGACAAATAGGCTTGAGAGGTTCATGCTGAACTTGGGAATAGGTCCTTCAAAATGCAGAATTCATTTAAAGCAATTCCTCAGCCAAACATTCCTTTGTATAGCCTTCTGTGTAGTCAGCATTCAACCTGTGAAATGAAACCTAATGAGCAGACATCAAGTTGCCAACTGCACACTTGCTGTAGGCAGAATAGATTGCTTGGAGAAAGGGGGTGAGCAGACTGGAAAATTAGTTTACTTTTACCTCAATCAAGATTTGATTAGGGTGGCAAACCCAAAACGTAGTTTTATACAGTTTTATAGCCTAAAACAATGTTTGACATACAGATATCGCAAAACAAGAAAAAGGGAGAGCTTGGGCCACCCTACAATAGGATGTCGGACCCAAGGGGTCTTACACCCGGCGCTAAGTGGCGCTAACCCAAACGCAAGTGTCTTTGCTATCTTACACCCGGCGAATGGTTCATTATAACGCCTTGCGTTCACGCTGTTTAAATACCATGTATTCTTGCGCCCATTACAAGTGAACTGGGCGTGTTGGTCTTAAGATGAGGAGTGGCCAGGATTATTTTTGATGTATTGCTATCTTGAGCCAGCAGAAAGCGCTTGCGCTAGAACCACCACAAACCTGGTCTAAAGTCATGTCGCAGTTGTTTACATGTTATTTTAACGGCGCATATAAGTGCATCTACATAGGCGTGTGCACAACGCACGTACCCTCCTGTCTGTTACACACAGGGGCGCGCACAAGCATGACTAAAATATCTAGATCACAGTGTGAAATATTATTATGTGTAGGTTATATCAAAAATGCATAATAATAAAAGGTTCCATAAGTCCACATACCTTTCCCTCAGCGAAGGGGAATGCCACATTACATTGCTCTCAGCCCACTCCATCAACATCCAGGCAATGTGCGATGGTACGGGACAATGGCTATCCATTAAAAAGGAGCTGATAACACCTATATCACGCCTAATGCGCAAATTGTCATTTACACCTAATGCGTGAATTGTCATTCAATGGAAAACTTGCGCACTGCAATGGACGGACATTTGAGTTCTGAAAATGCGCTTCAGATGTCATTACAATAGAGCTCTGTTTATCTAGGAATACAGCCTGTAAGTAAATAGAATGGTTTGTGACTGAAAAAAGTTCAAAACCTTGTCCAGTGAATATTTCTTTTGTTTTTCAAATAGCCTAGGCTACAGCGATTCGCTGTGCATAAGGTTTTTTCGATAGCCTATGGTTAAAAAACGGAGATAAATGTCATCATGTTAACTGAATTGTAACCTTAGCTATTCTTCGTCCTTCATATTTTTTTTAATTACAGTGACAAGGTTTCCATACCCTCAGCTTATTAAAACCCAGCTGATTTCACCTGTTATTCCATAACTGAACAAAAGATTTTAAAGAGAACAAAGTGTCTAATTAGAAACTAAAACTAATTTGCAGCATGTTACAATTAATTCACAATTAATTTTAACACCATTATCTGCAAGTGCACTTTACAGGAGCAGGTCTGCTTCCCCTGCTGCTAATCACACTTTTAACGGTCTTGCTGGGAAAGTGGATTGTTTTAAAGCATTACACTACCAGTAAAACAGGTGGGTCACATTTCCATAAGCAGGACATTATAAAACAAGGGAAAATATGCGTGAACCTATGGCTTGCCAACCTGACAGCTTTATTGTATTTATTGTCATCATTAAGGCAAAATAACGTTATTTATTTTATTAATCAAAATTAGAATGCAGGTAATGAACTTCGGATAAAGCTTGAACATGAGTTCATTGCATAATCAAACGAAATTCGTTAAACAAGCAGGCTAATTTGGCGTTTTCTAAGGTGAGACGGAAGCCATTGGTAGCCTATTCTCAGCTGTTGCAGGTGCCTTTAAAGAAATGTAACCGCATATATTTTGTAAAATAACAGCACTGTCGGGAATTACCGGGAACTCATAATGGTTTGTCCGAATAATATTTATCATAGGCTACTATTGATCCATATAGCCTATTCCTTGATCGCACTAAACACATACGAGCATGTCTGTTTCGCCATCATATAAGCAATCCGCCAAGGTGGAAAAGCAGGCTTTTAAAGGGAATGGGATATGACATTTTGATTGGTTTATTGCATGTCACGCCCAAGACACACCTATAATTAATGAAGAGACTAGGGTCAGCCCATTTGCACGCTGCGCCGTGCTTAGCGCCCAAAAAACACACCGTTAAAATAGCAAAAGTGGACTTGGACACGTCCTAAATGGACTTTACGCCATGCGCTTAGACCAAGCGCCAAGATAGAGCCCAGGGTCTCCCTCTCCTAACCAAAGTAAAAAGAATTAAAACAAAACCACAAAGTAAGGGGGCACTATTCAGCCGCTTACCATTAACCAAAAAAAAAAAAAAGTATATTCCAAAAAATAAATGAATGCATAATTTATTTAAACACAAAAATAAAATACAGGCAGTTCCATGCCCCTAAAGCATAAGAAAGGGTAGGCTGCTATGCATTGAACAGCCAGCATCTGCTCCCAGGTGATCATTTTTATTCACACTGGAAGCTATACTCAGCTGATCCCACTTTTCCTAATCAAAGCATAGGGTGACAGGCTGGGGGCAATGGAAATGATGGCCAACTTGATTCTCCCAGGAGTATGGATTAATCACTGAAGGTACAAGAGCAAGGATGTCCAATCTTATCCAAAAAGGGCCAGTGTGCGTGCAGTTTTTTGTTTTAACCCATCAATAAGACATCTGATTCTATTCGATTGAAAAAACCATGATTAGTTAATTAGTTGAATCAGGTGTTGTAGTGCTGGGCAAAAAAAAAAAAACCGCTTCCACACTGGCCCTTGTCCGATAAGATCGTACACCCCTGGGGGGAGGACTACGAAGCAGGATTACTTAGGCCTCATACATACTGGCACTAAAACCCGTTTCTGCTCCTTAAAACCGTCAAATCCACACTGTCTGTCATGGTTTCTGGCAGCCTGCTTTTGTTTCTGCGGTCATTCTTTTCTTTGACGACATCGGGGCAATCTATCAGATTTTTTTGCCTCCGTTTCGGTGTTTGAATCTCGCCCAGCAATTATTCCTTTCACCTGTTTTGGATTTCCTGCCAGTTATAAATAGCCCAGGACTTCCGCATTTCCGATGCTTCGATATTGTCATTGCTATTTGACTATCGTAGTCGGTAAGGTAAAGGATAGCGGTCTCTACGTTTCTGGTTGTTACTCTTCAGAAACGTAGGTAGGGTAAAGAGTTAGGGTAAAGAATAGTTAGTCTTTTTTTTTCCTTTTCTCTCATTATCCTTTTATATTTCCTCTACCTGTTACCTTTTGTTCAGCTCCTTCACACCTAGAGCTGTAGTTAGCAGGTTCTTTTTCTATTAAGTTTCTTTTGCCCTTGTTACACGGGCTTTCTTTTGTTTTTTTCTGACCTCCAGTTATATGCCTCTTGTGTGAGTGCGTGAGGTTCCAACGCAAGTTCTCTTCTTGCTTTTTTTCTTAAGAAAAGTTCCTACTAAAAACACAACAACATGGGACCTGTGAAACATGCGCACATCTTTGTTTTTGTGCAACTTTTTCCCCAACGGTCGCATTTGTTGTCTAAACATTTCAGTCACAACATCCCTTGGCCCTGCCCACAGAGAAACGGACACCCCACCCCCCCACCCCACAGCTTCCACAGACCTCGTTGTGAAGTCTTCTAGATACAATTGCAGGATTACAGACTGGTATAGCTAACATTACAGTAAAAATGTCATCTAAAAGTCCAGGTAAAACAACAGAATCTTTTTTTATTGTTGTAGATTTGTTGCATAACTGAGTTTGTGTAGCGTTAGTCTGAACCAGGCATTATCTGGCTACAGCTAGTATGCATGGTAACTTATAGCCGAGTAGTCTAGCCGGTTCTAAACATTTCCTTCTAAGAACTAGCTGCCAAATAAAGGAACGTTAGCAACGCAACCTAGCTACTATTCAGTATAGGTAATTGCAGTTAGCTAGCAAGCAGAAAGTCCAGGTAAATTTTTGTTGAAATTTTTTACCTACCTGTCCAGTAGAATATGGGAGCTCCACGTCTGTCTTTAAACCAAATCACTCCCGAACATCTCGCCACCTTATAAAATGAGCACGTATGTTTACTCCAGTTTTTGAGCAAGCTTTATCCAATTCCCTTTTCTTTCCGTTAAATAGCGTCGGTGTAACGGGGCGCTGCGAAATGTCTAATGTTAGCTGGTGAACTGGCAAGGTCAATCTCACTATTGATTTGTTCACAATGATTTGTTCTTCGATTGGTTTTACGGTCAATGATCATAATCCACTTTGTTTTGAAAACAAAATTCGGGCCGAATTGGTTTTAGAATGCAGAATTTGAGAGTATAAACACAGTGTATGGTGCTGGTTTTCTCTCAGAACAGTTATTTCTATGATTACTACCAACTAAGCATGACCGTTCCCTGAAATATATTTAAAAAATGTTGCATACTCTAGCTTTAAGCGCAAGCATAACATCTGATATTTGTTTCCTATATCATTCAGTTTGTTTGTTACTGCATAGGAAACGCAACTGTCAATGCTTAACATTAACCCCTATCCTTTCAATAACAATACAACGCACAGTTTACGATCAAATCTGATCGTACACATGTTTTGTGAACAAGGCCCAATGTGTATGCATATATTAGGAGGGTATACGGCGAAGCAGGTTTCCTGAGTTAGCTGGATAACTGCACTGAGTAAAACCTGGAACCCTCCCAAATCTGCAACACGGAGTGAAGTAAAAATATCTGTTCCGGGTTTTACTGAGTGCAGTTATCCAGCTTATCCAACTCAGTAATAATTAATAAATTCAGCAAAAAAAATCCAAAAACGGATAGGACCCTCCTCCTACGAACAATGTGACATAGATTGTCTTTGGTCTTTGCTGAACATGTCAGAGAAGCTTCTGGAAGCTCCTGAACCCTGTTTGCTCTGGAAATCCTCCCCTGCTAACACAGCATGTTCACAGCTACAGCTTGCCTAATGAAAGCTTCCTCGGTTCTTCCGTTTCTGTTCATCTCGACTGAAACCTGTTTCTCCGCGTTGCCTCTGAAAACCACTTCTGCCCATCTCATGTCTACATGGAGCTCTTTCAGCTGTGTTCCCTGTGGAAATTATGCTTCTAACCAGTGCGCTCACTTGTAATATTGTCGGCAAATATGAAGGGACAAACCTCAGCAGAGCTGCTTATAGTACCTTAGGATATAACGATGCAGAAAACTAAAGATTCAGTAAAAATGGATTTATTAATTGATTGATTATCTTGGAGTGCCAGAGCAGAGGGAAATAACTTAAGAGGTATGGTAAATACAGATTTCAATCACAACCTTGTGTACCAACACAGTGGGCAACATGGATCTGTTAGTATAAACTTGACAGTCTCCTTCAGGAGTTTGGTGTCATGTGACCACCATTAAGGGCACCTGTCAAAAAGTGGGCGATGAAGGGGTGGTGCTAGACAGATCATCAATAAGATATGATCTGCTCTGTTTAAGGATATGAAAAAAGGCTGTAAACTAAGACAGCATCCAACAAGCTGGTATCACAAGTTTTGTGTTACTGGGCTCTATCTTACACTTGGCACTAAGTGGCGGTAACACAAACGCAAGTATCTTTGCTAGTTTCAGACAGATGCACACATACAGTCAAGCCGGAAAGTCTCCCCACCCCTTTCACCTTCTCCACGTTTTATTACGTTACAGACATATTCTACAATAGATTGAGTTAATATTTTGTCTCGAAATTCTACACAAAATAGCCCATAATGACAAAGTGAAAACAGGTTTTTAGACATTTGTGCTAATTTATTAAAAATCTAAATGTAAAATATCATATGTACACAAGTGTGCACACCCTTTGATATGACACCCAAAAGTGAGCTGAGGTGCATTTTGTTTCCACTGATACTGCTTGAGATGTTTCTACAACTTAATTGGAGTTCACCTGTGATAAATTAAATTGATTGGACATGATTGGGGATTGCCAACACCTGCCTATATAAGGTCCCACAGTTGACAGTGCAAACTCCAAGCCATGGGGTCAAAGGAATTATCTGCAGACCTCAGAAACAGGATTGTGTCAGGGCATAGATCTGGAGAAGGGTACGGAAAAATCTCTGCAGCTTTACAGGTCCCAAAGAGCACAGTGGCCACCATCATTCGTAAATGGAAGAGGTTTGGAACCACCAAGAATCTTCCTAGACCTGGCCGCCCGGCCAAACTGAGCAATCAGGGAAGATGGGCCTTGGCCAGGGAGGTGAGCAGGAACCCGAGGGTCACTCTGACAGAGCTCCAGCTTATCCTTGTGGAGATGGGAGAACCTTTCAGAAGATCAACCATCCAGCCAGCACTCTACCAATCAGGCCTTTATGGTAGTGGCCAGACGGAAGCCCCTCCTTAGTAAAAGGCACATCACAGCCCGCTTGGAGTTTGCCAAAAGGCACCTAGAGCACTCTCAAACCATGAGAATCAAGATTCTCTGGTCTGATGAAACCAAAATTGAACTTTTTGGCCTGAATACCAAGCGTCACGTCTGGAGGAAACCAGGCACCGCTCATCACCTGGCTAATACCATCCCTACAGTGAAGCATGGCGGTGGCAGCATCATGATGTGGGGATGTTTTTCAGCAGCGGGAACGGGACGACTAGTCCTGATAGAGGGAAAGATGAATGCAGCTAAGTACACCGAGATCCTTGAAGAAAACCTGCTCCAGAGCGCTCTGGACCTCAGACTGGGGCAAAGGTTTACCTTCCAACATGACAACGACCCAAAGCACACAGCCAAGAGAACAAAGGAGTGGCTTCGGAGAAAGTCTGTGCATGTCCTTGAGTGGTCCAGCTAGAGCCCAGACCTGAATCCAATTGAACATCTGTGGAAAGAGCTGAAAATGGCTGTGTACCGACGCTCCCCATCCAACCTGATGGAGCTTGCAAGGATATGCCAAGAGGAATGGGCAAAAATGTCCAGAAACAAGTGTGCCAAGCTTGTAGCTTCTTTCCCAAGATGCCTTGAAGCTGTAATCGCTGCCAAAGGTGCAGCAACCAAGTATTAGGCTAAGGGTGTGTACAGATATGTAACCCCTAAATAACCTATTTTTGTCAGTAAAATAAAATTGCATATTTTCTAAAAACCTGTTTTCACTTCGTCATTATTGGCTATTGTGTGTAGATGTTTGAGGCAAAAAATGAACTCAATATATTGTAGTATAAGTCTGTAACGTAATAAAACGTGGAGAAGGTGAAAGGGGTGGGGAGACTTTCCGGCTTGACTGTAAACGTGACATAGACACCAGAAAAATTAATTGTCGCAAAAACCAGTGCAAACACATTTATTTACAAGTTTGACAACTCTCTGACTCTATCAAAAAGAAAGAAGATAACCAGAAATAGTCTTTTCAGGTCATATAAAATTTACCACAGTAGTGTTAACGTAGGCTATGTAACATGGTGTCTCAATGACACGTGAGTGCAAAAGTATAACTTATTTTTTCTAATTCATTAAAGTGTAGATACATACCCCATCCGAGGCGGTCCACAATGAAACTGGACTTTGAAGCTCTAATCTATTTATGGCTGTGTAATACCCGGGTGATTAGAGGACACCGTTACGTACATAATCAATGCAAGAAAACATTCATTTTAGTTTCGTTTCTGCATGCAGAATCCTACCTTTCAATATGCGGACACGATTATAAGGTAAATTTATGTGTAAATTCTTTGATTTGGACGATTTTGATAAACTGGTGTGAGGTAAAACGTGAACGGCTTGGGTACGTAACCGCGTGAGGAAGCTTGGACACGCAAGGTTATCAGGCTCCTGTAGCGTCGGCAGCAATTGAAACAAAGCAATTCTTAGTAGTTTCGTACCAGTAATGCTCTTCTTTTTTTTTTTTAGGTTGACCAATCCACCAGCCATGAAACACGTGGGTAAACGATTCATGCTTATGTACGTAACGATTGGGACACGGAAAGAAAGTCAGCACTATATATTCCCCTTGTTTTAAAGTATCGTGGAGTGTATGAATTTGGGCACATATATTTTTTTACTTGGCTTATGCATGACAGAAACAAACAAAGATCGATCCGATATATATATTTATTTTTCATGATTGCCGACGGCATCTTGTGTACGTAACTCTCAGGACCCAATGCATTACGTACATGAGCCTGACTAATTTTGCTCTCCCATATGAATACGAGCGACAACTTTCACTAAGCAAAGTGGGGTTTAGAAAGGCATATCAAACGTCTTCAAAAATATTTGGTTGAAAGAAATGTAGGCCATTAGGATAGGTATATATTTCCACATCAATTATGACAATGTAAAAAATGTCACATTTTCATGTCCTATTAATAGGTAAAAATTGAAAACAAAGTTTAAATTTACAACAGTTCAAGAAAGTCTGGCCCATGAGTTTATGTTATGTATACATGGCTATATGAAGTACCACATACAAGTAAAACTTTCCCATAAAGTAAATACAAGACACTTTGGTAAACAAATGAAAATAACTTTAAAAAATCTCTCCAGTATCATATTTTTACATATATACATATTCTCAGTGGTAACTTCAGGTAATGGCAATCTTTATGTGCACTGTCAGTGCTGTGACTTTGAGGATAGAATACTGAATTTCATTCACTGTTCCCTAACTGATATCATTAGTGAAGCTGTAGAGCAGGTGAACTGTTCACCTGTTCGAATGCATAATAAATTAGCTTTATGTGTATAGAGTAAAGTTTATATAGATATATTTTTTTACTTTAATGAGGGCCATTGCAGGTTTTTGAGTAGCCTTTGCCATTGCACTGGAATGCCACTCAAAGGGGTTGCAATACTTAAATGCCTTCCTTGGCTAAAATATATTATTAGAATTTATGAAGTCCTGTTAGAGAAACTGATGAACATCTCTGTCTATTAATTCCCAGCTTTATGTAATTGCTTTTGTGTACTAACCTGTTCCAGCTCCTTACTCAGTCATAATGGTTTTTGCTGTTAAATATGACTCCACCCTTTTGTTTCTACCTCAGAGTTGGATCAAGGTTTTCATCCAGTCACAGACTACGATAGTTATGAATTGACAAGAAATAATAATAATTTGCAAGTAATAATCATTTTGGTACCGATAGTCCCCTTAATTAGATTTTTTTTAAATTGCAGTTGCAGTTGTGAAAGGAACTTCCCCTTGAATGGCTTTTGCCCTTGCAATTTGTATTCAGCAATACATTCCTTTTAAAAATTGAGTAAAATAAAAGAGCTCATGAACAGAAGCATGGGCCTTCCATAGCATGGTGTACACTGCCATTAACCCAATAACAGTCAAAGTAATAATACCCAAAGAAACGTTTACCAGAGTACATGCAATTTCAACAGTTCTCTAATTATTACGAATATGAGATATTATTTATTTGTTTGGCAGGCACCCAGGGCATTAAGCTGTGTGTAAAGTACAGTGCAAATTAAAACAAAAAATATAAAGTGCAAACACAGCAAAGCCAGTTTAGTAGTTTTTCACAATATCCAACCTGTGGGAATTAATTAGCGGAATCTGGGTACAGCCCAAAGAGTTATATTTTCAGAGGGTGACAGTGGGCTGTCAGTAGCCAAGCATTTTCAGCGGTAATTAAATAATGACCTGGTTTCATGAGCAGGCCAGAAGTTATTGAGTGTAATTATTCTTTTTAAACACATAAGAGAGGTGAGAAAGCCCTATTAGTGCTACAGTGGTGCCCCACACACTGTAAGATATAATTCATTAAAAAAAACACTGAGAAGGAAATTCTATATAAAACGTAAAATCAAATGAACATGTGGATATGACTCATTCCCATAGTTTGGAGATGGTGCAAAAGTCACTTTATTTGTAGAGGCCATTGCACTCTCAACAGGACAAAAGTGGTTACTGCAGCACACACATTATCACACATATAAGTGTTTCCCAGAATCATACAGCCATGAATTATGGTCAATGTGTGCTGGTTAGCTGGGATTGCTTTCTGTGGTAATGGCAGATCTTGAATGAGTGTACATGGCCTATGGGATGTCCATTCAAGGATGCTGTAGACTCTGTCTAAGCGATGTGGCGTGAGGGATTTTTGTCTTTTTAGTAGGCCTGAGGATTGAACAGAATATGTGTGCTGTTGGTATATTGTCTTCAGGGTGACATTGCATGAAAGTGCACAATTTAGTTCTCTCTCCTTAGTCTCCCAAGGCTTTTTTGGCTATCTTTTTTGAAACTGTCCTTCTGAAATCTGACTTGTATTTTCTGTTTTCTATGCCTACTTAAGCAATGTCCTTGGGGAGCCAGGGTGAATTTGACAAGCTTGTTTATTCGTACTCTTTGTAGACCTTTTAAAAAGCATTTTCTCATTAAAAATTGAGATTTGATTTCTAAGATCCCCGGTAACACCATGCAAGAGGCTGTGACTAAAGTTGGCCTTGGCATCTATAACTGAGCAGCATGTTGCTGAGCCAAATCAAAAGGAATAGCATATGTGATCCAAAGAATGAGTCTGAACAGTCGACAGTACAATAGCCTGTGTTTGTTCCTCACAAGGCTGTTTCATTCAGTCCTACAACCACTGTCCACACAGAATATTCATGTAATTATTTACAATAGTTAGTGCCAGTCAGCACTTAAAAATGTGTCAGGAACAGAAGGCAATGGTGGGTGGATTCTGAAAATTCTCTTCAGAAACAGGAAATTTAGAATACAACTCGCTGTACATAAGATGTACCTCTCCCACCAAGCACTTCAGTTATAATCTTTTTTGTGCAGAAGTAACATTTTCCCTTGGATATGGCCATCCTGTTAAAAGAAAGAAAAAAAATGACACAAATAAAGAATCATTATGAAACGAGCATTTGTGATATTTACTTTGAAATGTAGGTAAATTGTTATCTGTCTCCTCACATTCAAGGTGGATTTCCACAAAAATAGATACATACCACAGTCAGGGATCAAATATCAACTGTGCCAGCTGTCATGGCACCCTGGGCAGAGATATAGCAAGCCCCACAATATTATCAATTGCCCATAATTAATTAATTGGAAAGGCGACGTTGTCTTAAAAGGCATTTAAACATATCTCTGAGAAAACACCCAACCCAGGGCGGAGTGCAGCTAACATAGACACGACTTGCTTACATGTGCAATATGAATGAATGAAGTTCCACTTTACCGGAAAAGGTGCTGAAAAACACGGCGGGGAGCTTCTTTGGGACACGGGCCAACCCCTCCTGGCACACCTGTGGCCGAGCAGCCCTTGCGTTCAGTGACAATGGTATTCAGCTTGGCTTGCAGTGCAGTTAGCCAGCAAGCTAACTGGTTCAGTTTGGTTTTCTAAAAGGTTCACGACTTCGTTTTCAGCTCGTTGATTTGTGCAATATCGTTATCTTGACTGGAGCCTGGTTAAAGGCTGATGATAGCGTTGTGGTAAAGTTGAGACCTCAGCACCTGTTGGTCTGATCCGTCTTCCTTTGTTGTCCCCCTTCATCAAGACCTCCCACAGAGAAATAGCATTCTCCTTATAGCACTTCCGGGTCACGGGTTTAAGTATTCTATAGAGGGGAAATTTACTAGATAATTAATAATAGAATACTGATAATAAGCTCTGAGGGACTAGCGAGATCGCATGGCACTCTTAAAGGGAATATATCTTGCAATCTCTTAAAGGAGAATGTCCCGTCCGTAACACAGTGCTGACTGTGGCTAGTTACCCTACATGGTGATGCACAATTGGCAGTTGCATCAACCAGGATTACGGAGGATTGAGTCGGCCAAGATCTACATCTCTTCACTCTCTAGTGACTACCACTGGTCAATCAGTTGCCTGCGGTCTCTGTGATAATGCTGTGTGTACATGTATGTGCAAGTTTGTCTTGTGGGTTGCCACTGGATTATGTTTATATATAATCCCCATGTATGTTGTTCAGGATGGGGGATTCCCAAAACATGCAACACAGTGCCAAATATGTTATTTATATATTTATTTTCATTTTACACATACTGAATAAGAAAGCACAGCATGCCAGTACGGCATAATCTAATCTAGTTAGCTGGATAGGCAGCAAAACAATTTTGGAATTCACAACCATAAGCTAGCAGGTAAGCACAGATGGGGAAATTGACAATAGGTGTATTGACTGCTGAAATTAAACAGTCCATAAACCTATGGTTGAAAGTCAAATAATGCTAAAAGCCAGACAGAACTGCCTGGATGCATCCAAAATAAATCATTTGAGCAGAGCTGTATTGCCATAGAGAGGTCACATGTCTCTCCTTAAAACTATTCTGAGAAATTCTCATCAATCCAGCTGAGAATCCACTAGCCTACCGCACTGCTTTCATCCTACACCTAAACACAAGGGACTGAACCAACACATATTTGGGGATAATACATATGCATAGAAATAGTGTGAGAGTGTTAGAGTGTGTGTGTGTGTGTGTGTGTGTGTGTGTGTGTGTGTGTGTGTGTGTGTGTGTGTGTGTGTGTGTGTGTGTTTCTTCGAGCATCAGTCTCTCAGTGTTCTCACTTGGCTGAAATTTAAGGGATTACATATTACCTAAAACCATAGTAAATATTCCGTATGTTTATTATCAGCATACATTCTATTCCAATGGTAATTGAAGTGATGACAATGAATTAAATGGCTGTCTGACAGAAGGCAATCAGGTTCCAAGGCTTTGTTCTATATACAGGTAGTGACAAAAAATGGAACAGTATAGGGTTCTGGTGGCTTCCATAACAGTGAAAGGCGCTAATCTCTCTGGAATATTTTAGAAGTATTCATGCCCTTAGAAGCCAAGGTCAAAACTAGTCATCACTTAAGGGTACTGAGTGATCATATTCCTCTTGTTAAAAAATGTTCTCCTGCAGAGAAAGACGGCAATACCCTCTCCCCTGAATGGGAGTAGTCACCCAGTGGTTTGAGGACCATGATACTGACATTATTATGTCACGGCCTTCTCGGTTACCAGATCTGAACCCAGTCATGCATTTATAGGATATTCTAGAGTGACACCCGAGACAGAGCTTTCCATTTCCCTCATCTAAGTATGAGTTGATTGGCTTTCACATGGAAGAATGGTGTCATAATTATCGTGCAGAATTCTGGACCCTAATTCACAACACCACACCTGCACACGTGGTGGCTGGACACCCTATTGACGTATATCGGTGCTTATTTGTTTATTATTACCACTACCAATAACTTCCAAAACTATAACCTCCCGGTTTCCACAATCAAAATAAAAAACAGGCCAGCAAAGTGGTATGACTAGCTGTAATTTAAGCTATGACACTGATTTGCAGACAAACAGAATGCCCTAAGAAAGCCAAACCAAACTCATATCACTAATAATTTTACCTGCCTGACACCTCTGTACTGAACAGCCAATTAAATGTCACTCTTTTTAGAGCAGTTTTCTCTTTCTGTCCAGTGAGGCATGATGTCTAATGTCACTCAGTAGATCCAATACTGCCAGTCAATGAACTAATCCAGTCTCGCCACACTCAATTAAGCAATTACCCATCCATGCTCATCACTGTGCTATCCAAAGACTTACGTGAAATGTATTTGTTTTGCTGAACATTTAAACTGGACCAATGTGTTGATAATTAAATATTTAACACACAAGTATAGCTCATTTTATTTTTGCATTGACTGTGTAACCTTATGAAGGCAGTGGTGTGAAAAGTTTCATTCCCAACATTTTTTAATTATGATTTATTAAATGACTGATCTGAGAAAAATAAGCTTTTTCCCCCTTTTCCCACCCATTCATTCTGAGCTCCTAAGGAATCAACAGGGAGAGAGAATGTAATGTCACAGAATAATAACTACTTTATATTAATATCAAAATCAGAATCTTCCCTGTTGTTTTACAGCAGGTGATTAGCCTGGGCCTTATTTGGATAAGGTTTTGTTCAAATTTAACAGAAGAAAATAAATTGTACATAAAATTAAGATCAACATGCCATGACCTTATGATATTCCACAAAATGAATCAGTCATACTGCGAAAATGAATAATATTCAAAGCAATCACTTTGATGAAAAAAATGCAAATGATTCACTGCAGTAACATTTGATACTTTTTCTTAATTTTTTGAGGAAATTGAATAAAGCTATACATATGTCTGCATCAAAAGGTCAGTCCTTATATTTTCTGAGTGTGCAGTTTGAATATTGGAGCTTAACATAGAAAACTTTTCCCTCTAAGTTCTCTCTTTTTTCATGTTTCTTCATCTTGCCATAACGAGCACTAGTGTTGGAGACAAAGATCTTTGGAAGTGGAGAGATTAGATACCCTTAAAATGGATCCCACAGACAAATCAGGCAGAGAGAGTGGTTTATGTTGCAAAGGTATGGATGCAAAAATGGAGTGAAATGTTTTTGCTTCACAAGTATAGTTATGATTATGTTCCATTGCCCCATTCAAAAGGAACCACATGAATGTGATATTCCATGATGTAGCAGGTGTACACTGTTTGTACAATGACTTGTCGAACTCAAGTAATTCAGAATATGAAATGAATGCAAGCTGCCCTTGCTGATCTTAACAGCACCCAGTTTGTTGCAGGATGTTGTGCACTACACCTGACATCAAAATGGATTAAAAATGCTCTATCTAGAGTGTGTTAGAAAGTTTAGGAAACAGCAGGCAGACAGCACATTTCAGTGGTGAGGTCACTTTTTTGGAACACAGAACTCCACAGGGGACTCATCCTTCAAATACTCAGAGCTGATGACTGATGAGTTTGACTGATGCCATGACCTAGCATGTCACAGAACTCAAGCTTGAGTCTTATAAAGGTTTTGGATGGAAGCAGGATGGTGTAGGATGGAAGCAGACCATCTGGAACATGGGTGTTTTGATGAACCGTCAGAGGAGCTGAGCAGAACTCTTGAATCAGCTCCAAAGAAAAAAGTTGCTTGCGAATGGAATTTTGGTATGTTTGATGATTTAATCATATCTAAGTCCAGATCAAGCAAGATGGCTGTAGAGGGATTGGTATCTACACAAAATAAGCATGGACAGCTTCAATTAACTTCTGAAAGGAGAGCACAGGTTCATATTACAGCCAGGGCATATGTCAGAAAACAGAGCACAGCATTTTGTGAAAGTATGTGTTTAAAATGGGGGAAAACTTGGAGGAAAAACTTGAGTAAGTTTGGTGGGCTGTGGTCCAGTGAGGATAAAATTAACGACAGCATTTAAAAGGCACATTAGAATGGAAGCAGCGATGGAACAGCTGACATTTTTGTTTTGTTGTAGGTCACAAAAGACATGTATTTTGTTCTAAAACTTAACCTTTGGGGAAAGTGGCAAAAGGATAAATTTAGATCAACTCATCAGTAGTCTGAAGGCTATTGTAGCGAACTCAAATGAGCCGTGCAACATGGGTTTTAGATGATGTGCCTTCAGTGGTCCCTGCAGATCTTGCAGAGAAGAAAGATGAGTTTTAGGAGGAAGTTGCTAAACTTGAAGGGATACTGCTGTATGCACTGTCATGGCATCAAGCATTGCCTTGCCTGAGCAGTCACCCTGTAAACTTGTAAAACATTGTGTGCCATGGGCCAAAGCTTGATGTCATGAATCTGATCGGGTCCTTGGCGAGGGTGGATCTGTTTTCTGTATGCAGTCTTGAAATATTTCTGTAAGTACTTTAAAATTTGTTGGCATTCTCAACACTTTTTTCTGCGAATATACATTTTCATATTTGCACAGGTAAACTTGTTATATGAATACACATCAGATCCAATCAGCACACACCTGCATTATGCCTTGGAAATTTTGGCAATTTGTGAGTCCTGAAAGCTGAGGATTGTCAACCAGCTACAGCGGAATTTGTGGGGGTGCCGTGGGTGTGGCGCACCCATATGAATACTCGTGGGTAGCTACCAGTCCCTTATGGAATCGTCCCGTAATTGAGAATTAAATGTTGCGTTCCGTATTGAATCAATACAGGAGGCGATTTGTTCCGTATTTTCATAATCAAAGCTCCATACGTCCCCTTTGCCCCGCCTTCTCGCACCTCCTTGCACGCCACTATTGGTTAAGCTGCCTATCAGTCATTATTAATAGGCTACTTACTGGGACTTTAGCCTACTTGGACAGGTTCCAGGGCAATCGAAAACTCAGCAAGTTGAAAAGTAGTAAATTACAGTGTGACTGTTTCGGTTAGTTTGTTGTAAAGTCATGGACAGTGTGATATGGTGTGTGCTTTAAAAACGTAAGTTGTAGCCTATTATATCACTGTTTAACGTTAAATGGACTTAGTTAAACAAATGTTTTTTCGCTAACATTACAGGCTAAGTGTGCACTAATTCGAGCTTTAATTCCAATGTTAATTAAATGTTTTAAAATTCCTCTAATTTGAATGGATGAACTTAATGTTACTGTCATTTCTGAATTCCAACGAATGCTACCTACTAGCCTATGCAATGTTGAAATGTGCTTTTATTATTAGGCTATTATTATTTTAATCAAAATGCTGGTTATTTCTAAGTTCATTTGTAATAGCCTACTGAAATTTTGTTTGGTGACGAGCAAGACCAGCTTCATGCAGCCTTTTGATGCAAAGTGTTCAGGTTTAACCGTTTAATGTGTCAATTTGTTCAAATAATTTCCCCCTTTTGGCACATATTTTCATTATGGCAATGATGATTATGCTTAGCCTGTTAAATGTGCTATTTATTTACGTCCTTTATTTGCATGTGTTATTGTCTGTATTTCTGCAGTAATCAACATTGTTGCGTTAAAAAGAGGTGCAATCGCAGTGGCCATGCTAACGCAGATATCACAATATAGGCCACCTAGACTGCTAAAGTGATATCAATGTAACGTTAAATTTAGAGAACATTATCTAGCTAGCTAATGGTAGTAAACGTATCATCAGCATTTGTGTTACTTTGCATTGTTTTGGCTAGACAGATGTGTATGGCTGCTTCAGATTTAGTTCCTTCTTACAAACAACAATTTATATGCGTGTCATCATCAGTTGTAAAGACTTGGCTCCGAGCAAGGAGAGCACACAGTGGATCAGGCGCCGGTGTCAGAGGACCCAGACCCACTCTGGCAGTTTTTATGAGAATTGTACAGTGATGAAAAACCGATCAATCATGAGTCCTTGTGGATTTATCCCACAATTTTGTATTTACAGTGAACATTTTAAATGTCAAATGTATCATTTAATTAAGTTAAATCGAAACTACTTCCGGTTTCCAGAGGGGGGGGGGGGGTTGGGCGCGGCGGTCCCTCACTTTTAAAAATACTAATACAATCAATCAATCAATCAATCAATATTTATTTATATAGCGCATTTCACAACAAGTTGTCACAATGCACTTCACAGCAAAACAGCAAAACCCAGCCTAAACTCCCCACAAGAGCAAGCCAAAGGCAACAGTGGCAAGGAAAAACTCCCTGGTGTAACTAGGAAGAAACCTTGGAAGGAACCAGACTCAATGGGGGAACCCATCCTCCTCTGGTCGGCTCAGGGTCTAGGGCTTAAGGACCAACATGGTCAAAACAGCCAATGTCCATGATAATACAATTTGCAGCAGCTAGATGACAGTCCAGATGTGGCGGCAGTGATGGTGGGGAACCGGGCGCCGATGGCGGCGGGAGCAGCTGGCAGCGGTGGTAAGGAGGGAGGGGCAAGCGGCAACGGACAGGAAGCCGGACAGCAACTCTCGAGACAACACTGTATATACATATGATTATTATCTAATAATTTTCGATTTTTGAGTAGTGCTTCTGACTCCCATGGGACTGAGAGATGGGTAGGTGGAGGTGGCGGGGGGGGACTTGCCACCAAACTATATAGAAAACTACAAACAACAAAGCTGTATCTCTCCCATTCATTCTGTTGAAGCCACCATTCTCTGCCCAATTTGCCCAAATCCCCGCCCTTTCCGCCGTTCTTTTCCGTATCATGGGCTGCATCCCAATCCAGTTTTTGCTCCACCCTCATAAACTTCACTTGCAAACTTCACTTGGGGGAATCCCTTTTGAGACCAGGATTTTAGGTGAGAGTCCAATCCGTTAGAAAGCCAAGTGACGTTTGTGACACAGCCCCTCCACCCTCAACTTTTCTCAAGGGAATGAGTCTGCAAAAGAGAAGACTCGGCAACCTCATATATTACCCATAATTCACATTGAACGTCCTGTTCAGTGAAAATCACGTTAATGTTTATCGTGGTATGATACATTAAAGGCGCATACAGAATGGAAAAGACGGTTTATAGGCTAATAAATACAGGTTAATCAAGTAGTAGTTTGCTATTTTGTATTTCATAGCTTAGCTAATTTCTTTATGCAGCAACACAGTAGCGTACTGTGGGATGTAGCTACCAGGTTCTCTGTAATCTTGCATTTAAACGGATTATTAGGCTACTTGTCTCTCAATATTTTTCCATATAATTTGCCAGATAGCCTAACAATCAAACAGTTGAATTTCTCAATAACCAAGACGAATAGGTAAATAAACTTCTGCAGCATTTTACTATATCTACATTTGTGCTGACGCAAAACTATGTCACGCAAAACTATGTCATGCGAAGTGATCAATGAACAGCACATATTTGATTCCAGCAATCTAGCACACGGGCTGTCCTACACATTTAAATGCTACACAATTTTATGACACAAAGAAATATGCTAGCCCACAAAACTTGCTGTATTTATTGATATTTGTTATTCAGTAAATCAATTGCTTGACTGATAATTAATGTAAACAGGTTGAGAGTTTCATCTGTGTAAAGGTAGGCTATGGTGACAGACGTTTTACATTATCCGAGATCCCACGATACGCCACTGTGCAGCAGGCAGCAGCATGGTTAACTGCCGCGTATAGATGGGGTGAAGTGCGTCTCAATTCAAATAACCTGCTCCGCCCTCGCTCCCTCCCACTCGCTAAATGCAAGTGTATACTCACAGAACTATACAATAACTAAAAAGGAAACGTAGTCACGTGGTTCCATTCAACCTTATTCAATTTGGTTCTTCCTCAAGTTGCACCACAGAAAAGAAAACCTGTTATCCAAAGCTCTTGTGGTGAAAGAGCTGAACACAAAAAGTAACAGGTAAAAAGAATAAAGGATAAAGAAAGATTGGAAAGAAAAGAGAAAACCAATCTAATCCTAATTCTATAACCGTACTTGCTGCATTTATTATTCGTACGAACCAGAAATGCAGCGACCAAATTTCCTATACCTATATTCCGCCCAGGTGAGGTGACGACTCCAAGACGTGGGATTGGAGGCGGTCAGACACCGAATCGGCCAGAGTGTTTTCCAACGTTTGGTTGGTGCACTCAGTCTGTCCGTTACTCTATGGGTGAAAACCAGAGGACAAACTAACGGATGCCCCTAGCTGAGCACAAAAAGAACGCCAGATCCGAGCGGCGAATTGGGGCCGCTGGACAGAAAATCCCTAGTCCGATGGACGCCCGGATGAGCCGCCAGCTGGGAGGAATGAGGAGTGAGGGGTACCCCCACCTGGACCCGGGTCCAGACGCAGCACCTTCTGAACGGCCACCTCAATGTCCCACATGACCGGGGCCAAAATCTGCGCAGCGAGCACAATGGGTTCCGGAGACGGGTCTCTGTCAGCACAGTCATAAATGCGTAAAAGCGCATCAGGCTTAACATTCTTAGACATGGGTCGATAAGTGAGGAGGAAGTTGAAGTGAGCGAAAAATAATGAGCTTGTCGGGAGTTGCGCCTCTTGGCTTGTTGAACGTATTCAAGATTTTTATGGTCCACACCGTGAAGGGATGCTCGGCCCCCTCCAGCTAATGGCGCCACTCCTCCAAAGCCAATTTCACCACTAACAACTCCAGGTCCCCTACGTCATAACTTCTCTCAGCAGGTGTCAAGGCTCGAGAGAAATATGCGCACGGGTGCATCTTCCGATCCAGCGGCAAGTGCTGGGACAAAATGGCTCCTACCCCCAACTCCGAGGCATCAACCTCTACGATAAAGGGGAGGGAGGAATTGGGAGTAATAAGGATAGGCTCGAAACTGAACCTTCTCTTAAGCTCCGCAAAAGCTGCCTCAGCCTTAGGGTTCCACTGAAAACGTGAAGGTGACGTTTTCTTAGTCAGGGCAGTGATAGGTGCGGCTACTGCACTAAAATTGCAGATAAACCGCCGATAAAAATTAGTGAACCCCAGAAAATGTTGAACTTGTTTTACCGACAACTGAGTGAGCCAGTTCATAACTGCCGAAACCTTCTCGGGATCCATATGGACCTTTCCCTCCTTTATGATGAAACACAGGAAGGAAACTGTCAGAATGGAAAGAACACTTCTCCGCCTTGATAATTAACCATGCTTTAAGAAGGTTTCCAAAACCTGCCTGACATGGCCGTACTCTCGTTCACCAGACGTGAGGGATACTGTCAGCCGGCAGTGAGACCTGCATTGGGAGCCCCATTGGAGGACGACAGCCTTGTCTCCACCCCAATTGATATGAGGGCTGTGCCGGACCAGCTAAGAATGACCCAAAACGATGGGATAAGCTGGGGAATCGACCAAAAATAACTGAATTTGTTATGAATGACCGCTGTGGAAGGCGCGCATATTAATGGAGCCCGTGGTCTCCATTATCGGCCCTAGTGCATCTGCCCAAGTGGTACACCCTTCCCTCTCAAAGTGCTCCAGTGTCAAGCACAGAAATGGGGCATGCTCCTCTGCCAACCTTTTCAGTTCATTATACTCCAGGGTTGTTACACCCTCTGTGTAACGTTGGAGAAGGCTCCGGAGTCCTCTGTGTTTAATTAGGAGGTGCTCTATGTACCTAGTATAAAAAAAAAGGAAATAAAGGAAGATGTAGTGTCGTTAGGTACATTAAGAATTTGGCAGTGAAGACAGATAGTTAAAACGTCTTAACAGTCATCACATGGAAGCACCAATGAATGTGCAGAACATATCTATTTATATATGGCTTCACACTAGGTGCAAAAGTATAATTAATCAGTCTCATAAAATTAATTATTAAATCATGATAATAGATTTCAATGTTAAATATTAAAATAATAATCAACTTAATCTGAAGGCGTAAGTTCTTTTGGAGGATAGGCTCAAATGTTTATCCAAACAACAATCAGACCGACGACCAGGTTTGACAAAATACAATTTATTAAATAACAAACATGACTAAAACTAACATCCTAAAAGCAGCGAATGATATGGAAAGGAAAACGAAGTGTAGACAAAGAATGAGGCATATAGATTTCACAGTTCTATTTCTGTATGTGCGCCAGACACGTGGTGTTCAGAGATCACAAGACCATATACCTCGAGGGGGAAATACAAATCTAGCTTTAGCATGAAGTTAACGTGGCCTGAAACATGGCGTACATTGAGGCTATAGAAATTTAGCTACGTCTAGCTAAATCCCAGGCCCCTATCCTATATCTAATGGGTTAGGTATTAGTAGAAAGATTGCATGCACCGATCTCGATTTAAAAGGGAGGCGGGTTGTAAATTAGTTTTAGAGTAAGTTAGAGTAGGCTCTGTAACTTTAGCTTATGCAAGGCTAATTGGCTATCGATAGCCTGCAAGCCATGTGTTAAGTTATAAGTTAACGTTACTCTAAATACACACAATGGATACAATCAAATATGTAATTACATTGACAATAAACATTACACAAAAGTTTTCCTAACTAATGCCTGGATGTTCATGTCAGTCTTACTGTACTGAAGTTGCTACAGGCGAGTCCATGGCTTTGATGATGTCCGGAAAGTTCTGTCTGGATTGGATTGTCCCATGTTTCTCCGTCCTTGCGGGTAGAGCAGCTTGCTTGCTTCCAGGTCCTTTGGTGAGTCATCGCTGGGAACTTGCCGTTGGAGTCCTTCTGTCAGTTCAACAAGTGGTTTCCTTGGGTTCCTTTGCGGTTTGTGGTTTGTGGTAACGTAAGTTACACACGTTTTTCTGGCTGTTGCTTTAATGCTACACCGTATGACGGTAGCTCAGTGTAGCTAGCCGTTTTACTGGCTTTCGCGAACATGCTAACTGAGAGCTGGGTGACAGAGCGGTCTTTGTGGCCGCATAACCCGAGGGAGGGAGCAGTTCTCCCCGCGTGTTCCTTGCCTAGTCTCGTCCCTTCCCAGCCGGGAAGATGGACAGGAGACGATTGTTCCAACAAGTGAAAATGGTAAGAAGGAAGTGGAAGTGGAAGACGTTTGCTCAAAGTTTTATAGAACCGGGGACTCAGTCCTGATTGGTCAAGGATCACATGACTGCCCGGGATCACATGACTGTCACATGCCGGTATATGTAGTCTTTTGGAAATGCAGTCCAGGGTCACATAAATGCGGTTTGATCCCCAATGGACATGCACTACAAAGATATTTTCAAATAATATATATGTATATATATATATATACGTATATATATATGCTGCCTGGATGGTTGATCTTCTGAAAGGTTCTCCCATCTTCACAAGGATACGCTGGAGCTCTGTCAGAGTGACCCTCGGGTTCCTGCTCACCTCCCTGGCCAAGGCCCGTCTTCCCCGATTGCTCAGTTTGGCCAGGCGGCCAGGTCTAGGAAGATTCTTGGTGGTTCCAAACTTCTTCCATTTAGGAATGATGGTGGCCACTGTGCTCTTTGGGACCTGTAAAGCTGCAGAGATTTTTCCGTACCCTTCTCCAGATCTATGCCTTGACACAATCCTGTTTCTGAGGTCTGCAGATAATTCCTTTGACCCCATGGCTTGGAGTTTGCTCTGACATGCACTGTCAACTGTGGGACCTTATATAGGCAGGTGTTGGCAATCCCCAATCATGTCCAATCAATTGAATTTATCACAGGTGGACTCCAATTAAGTTGTAGAAACATCTCAAGCAGTATCAGTGGAAACAAAATGCACCTCAGCTCACTTTTGGGTGTCATATCACTTGTGTATATTTTACATTTAGATTTTTAATAAATTAGCACAAATGTCTAAAAACCTGTTTTCACTTTGTCATTATCTGCTATTTTGTGTAGAATTTTGAGACAAAAAATGAACTCAGTCTATTGTAGAATATGTCTGTAACGTAATAAAACGTGGAGAAGGTGAAAGGAGTGTGCAGACTTTCCGGCTTGACTGTACAGTTGAAGTTGAAAGTTTGCATACACCTTAGCCAAATCCATTTAAACTCAGTTTTTTCACAATTCCCGACATTAAATCCTAGTAACCATTCCCTGTCTTAGGTCAGTTAGGATCACAACTTTATTTTAAGAATGTGAAATGTCAGAATAATAGTAGAGAGAATGATTTATTTCAGCTTTTATTTCTTTCATCATATTCCCAGTGGGTCAGAAGTTTACATACACTCTGTTAGTATTTGGTAGAATTGCCTTTAAATTGTTTAACTTGGGTCGTTTCGGGTAGCCTTCCACAAGCTTCTCACAATAAGTTGCTGGAATTTTGGCCCATTCCTCCTGACAGAACTGGTGTAACTGAGTCAGGTTTGTAGGCCTCCTTGCTCACACACGTTTTTTCCAGTTCTGCCCATAAAGTTTCGATTGGATTGAGGTCAGGACTTTGTGATGGCCACTCCAATACCTTGACTTTGTTGTCCTTAAGCCATTTTGCCACAACTTTGGAAGTATGCTTTGGGTTATTGTCCATTTGGAAGAGCCATTTGTGACCAAGCTTTAACTTCCTGGCTGATGTCTTGAGATTTTGCTTCAATATATCCACATAATTTTCCTTCCTCATGATGCCATCTATTTTATGAAGTGCACCAGTCCCTTCTGCAGCAAAGCACCCCCACAACATGATGCTGCCACCCCCGTGCTTCACGGTTGGGATGGTGTTCTTCGGCTTGCAAGCCTCACCCTTTTTCCTCCAAACATAACGATGGTCATTATGGCCAAACAGTTCAATTTTGGTTTCATTAGACCAGAGATCTTCGTCCGCAAACTGTAGTCTGGCTTTTTTTATGGCGGTTATTGAGTAGTGGCTTCTTTCTTGCTGAGCAGCCGTTCAGGTAATGTAGATATAGGACTCGTTTTACTGTGGATATAGATACTTCTGTAACTGTGCCCTCCAGCATCTTCACAAGGTCCTTTGCTGTTGTTCTGGGATTGATTTGCACTTTCCGCACCAAAGCATGTTCATCTCTAGGAGACAGAATGCGTCTCCTTCCTGAGCGGTATGACGGCTGCGTGGTCCCATGGTGTTTATACTTGCGTACTATTGTTTGTACAGACAAACGTGGTACCTTCAGGTGTTTGGAAATTGCTCCCAAGGATGAACCAGACTTGTGGAGGTCCACAATTTTCTTTCTGAGGTCTTGGATGATTTATTTTGATTTGCCCATGATCAAGCAAAGAGGCACTGAGTTTGAAGGTAGGCCTTAAAATACATCGACAGGTGCACCTCCAATTGACTCAAATAATGTCAATTAGCCTATCAGAAGTTTCTAAAGCCATGACATAATTTTCTGGAATTTTCCAAGCTGTTTAAAGGCACAGTCAACTTAGTGTATGTAAACTTCTGACCCACTGGAATTGTGATATAGTGAATTAAAAGTGAAATAATCTGTCTGTAAACAATTGTTGGAAAAATTACTTGTGTCATGCACAAAGTAGATGTCCTAACTGACTTGCCAACACTATAGTTTGCTAACGTGAAATCTGTGGAGTGGTTAAAAATGAGTTTTAATGACTTCAACCTAAGTTTATATAAACTTCCGACTTCCACTGTGACATCCGCCGTTTCCCTCCAGTCCACCTTCCTTTCCTTCTCCCTGTTATCCCCATTCCTCTTGTTTCATGTCATGTTTTTTCCATTTACCTTGTCTGTCTGTTCCGTGTTGTGCAGGCTGGGCGTGGCTTCTCCGTTTGGTTCCGCATTTTCTCCCCATTATCTCTCAGCCTATCACTCGCCCCCTCCACTCGCATTCCGCACTCACCTCCTTACCTCGTTAGCTCTCGCACACGTTCATTCCGTCTGTTTTGCTGTTCGCTTGTTGTGTTTAGCCTTTGTTTGCTGTCTGCATTTTTGACCTGTCTGTTTGTCTTTTCTCCAGTTTCAGCCCTTCCAGCCTGCTCCCTGTTCCAGTTCGCTCCTGCCCCATCATCTGTCCAGCCCAGTTAATTTCGCCAACCCTGATTCCAGCCCATCACCTAGCCGTCCCTGCTCATTTGCCTTGTCTTGTTCTTTGTTCTAATAAATATACTCCTTGTGGAGTTTTCTGCCTGAGTTTGCCTCAGAGTCCTGCATTTAGGTCCATACCAAGGGGCCAAGACTGGGCTTTCATTTTGAAGCTCACTTCCTGGTTGGGCTGGGAGCGGCCATTGTGCCGTTGCTCACTAGTGCCACTGCGGTTGGCTCCAGTATAGGTCTTTCCCCATGTAAGTCAATGGCAGCAATGTGGTCAAAATACTCAGTCAATAGATTTTTTACACAAAAAAATGTAATTGCAATAGGTGCCTTTCCTTCATCTAATGCCTGTGCATGTGCTGATTTTTTTAAATATTATTATATTTGTGTCGTTTGGACAGGGTATTAACATTTGTTCAGGACCAATCAGAGGGACAGGTTGAGTCCTGGGATCACTGGCATAGATTGGTTCTATATGGTTCTCACTGCCATCACTCGGACAACAGGGGAGGGCGGGACCTATTTTTATACAGTCTATGCTTGGGACAGAAAGACACGCTGTATTTTTGAGTGGAAGTCGATGGAGAACATTCCTTAGTAGCCTACCGTGAACAAGCTGTTGTTTTGTGGACGCAGTTCGTAGCATAATAAATTGAGTGCCTTACCCGCTCATCTTCAACATGTTTGTCATCACATATTCATTTTGGTTGGAGCGAGCTATGATGTGTCTACTACGAAAAAATAAAAAAAAGAGATGAGTAAGATGAGACAGAAGGGGATGTTGCAGCTACACTACAGGCCCAGTGTCTCGGAGCAAGCAGCCAAACTATGGGTTAAGTATCTCAAATCAATAATTGCTCCATACCTGTATAACCTGTATAACCAATTTAGATATTAATTTAGCTATTCCAACCGCTCCCGTAGCCTACGCAATAGCCCCCTGTTATGTACTCCCCCTGTACTCCCCTGTCATGAATGTTACCATTGCTTAGCAATGCTGGGTTAGCTAGCTGGCAAGCTAACGATATCTCACGGTAAGTCGTTTTAACATTTAGCTAGCAAGCTAACGATAGCTTATGGCAAGCCATTTTAATTTAACAGTTATCCTTGCTGTCAAGTAATCCTTGCTGGCTGGCCATATAAGTTTGCTAGCTACCGTGATTGCCTAGCTAACGTTACTAACGTTAGCCAGCTGCTCTAGATAGAAATCTAACCGGACATTTTTACACCTGGATCATTTTAGGTGCCAAAAATTACGAAAATGTGCAGGGAATAGAGCCAACGTGTTAGCGGTATGTTTGTACTGACTTAATACGGGGATGTTTAAAATAAAACCAGTAATTTATCGGAAAAGAATACGGAGTCTGCGTTTGTAAATGTTTGCAATGTTTGTGATTAGGTTACAGGATGCAGATGAAAGTTAATGCCAGCTACGATGTAGCTACTGTGCTTTTAGCTAGCGTGTGAACCCACTAACCTTAATCCCCACTTTATCTGGAAGAGTTTTCAGAACAGGGTTTCATGCTGTGGCAAACCGTGACAGACTGCTCTGCCACAGTCGAGTTAATTAGCGGTTAGCTAATTAGCGGTTAGCGGTTAGGTGGTGATGCATTGTGTCTAGCTTGGCTACCGAGCTCAGCTGGTATGCTATCTAGCTAATCAAATTAGCTGATGTTAGCTGAATATAAATTGAAGATAACTGAATGAACTTTAATTATGTGACGAATACCACACATTCAATGCGAATAAATGACACAGTAAAATCGAGGATGAAAATTAAATGTTATATTATAAAACATTAGCAACTTAAGGAAGTTTACCGTGAGTTTATTTTGCAAAATGGTGGGTTTGGTCAGGTCATGGGCTTTATATAGTTCTGTGGGCTTTATAGTTCTGTGGGCTTTATAGTTCTGTGGCTTCTCCACTCCAAACTGTCAATCATACTGTGCCCGGGCCATATCCGGTTGACCCTGCTCCAAGCCAAGGCTTCACTTCGGCTCCACGGAGCAGGCGCAGTTTGTACAAACGGCCGGCGAAAAAGACTTCAGAGCTTCAATTCAGTTTTTTTTAATTTTATTTTTTTTAAATTTTATTTTGCACCATAAACAAATATAAACAATTTTTTCGAGAAAAAGACGATCTATACAGTGCTGGGAGAGGAAGGAAGCCCAGAGGGCTTATACAAAGTCCTTTCCCATCATAAGAAAAAACTATTATTTTCAAAACAAAAAATAAGAAAGGAAAATAAAAGAAAAGAAGCATACATAGGTATGACAGAGGATGCAACACGGAGAAGAAAAAAAAAAAAAAATAATAATAATAAATTAAAAACAAAAATTAAAAAAAATACATTTTAAATAAAATAAATCAAAAAATCAAAAAACAAATTTAAAAAAAAGACAACAAAGTTAGCACACAAAGGACGTCGCTCCAAGGCTCAAGACATGATTAGACTCTTTTTAAGCTGAATCCTAAAGGTAGCCAGAGAGGTAGATGACTTTAGAGATGGAGACAGGGCATTCCAAAATTTGGGACCCCTGAAGTTAATGCAATATTGATGTTTGGATGTTCGACAGAAAGGTAAATGGAAATCATTTCTTTGTCTAGTTCGGTATGAGTGAAAATCAAAAGAGGGACTAAAGAGATTATGAAGAGAAACAGGAAGATTTTGTTTACAGTTTAGGTATTTGTAAATGAACAGGCACGTTTGGAAGACATTTAGCTTATCAATTGACAGAATTGAATATTTCTTAAAGAGTGGACCAGATGGTTCCTGAGAATTGGAGTGAGAAATCATTCTCATAAATCTCTTCTGTATGATGAGTAACTTACTGAGATAGGAAGGATATGTAGCAGCCCAAACAATATTGCAATAGTTCAGATAAGGGAAGATGAAGCTATAATATAAAGTTAGATAAGAGGAAGGGTGAATAAGTGAGCAAACTTTTCCCAAAATGCCGAGAATTTTCATAGATCTCCTGAAAACGTGATCAATATGATTTTTCCAGCTGAGATTTTCATCAATGATGATTCCTAAAAATTTAATATGTGGCACTTGCGGAATTTCCTTTCCATTTATCAATATTGGTGTCCCCCGTCAGTAACTTATGACTGCCAATCGCAGTCATAAGCGAAACAGAATTTGCCAATTTAGGGCCCTCACCCGGGCTGGTGCTCGGCTGCAGTCGGGGAGGAGAGCCGGTGGTGATTACTCCGCTGGCCTCCAACCCAGAATACTGCAGCTGAACACCGAAGGACTCACCTCCAACAAGATCAGCGTCATCGAGGAGCTGGCCTATACCACCAAGGCCCTCGTCATCCTCCTCCAGGAGACCCATTGCTTTTCAGCAGATAAGCTAGTATTACCAAATTTCACACTAGCTGGGTCTATCCTAAGCAGGAAACACGGCCTTGCCACGTTTGTCCATGAAAGGCTGAGCTGGACTCTCGCCGATCAATCTCCGGCTGACTCGGAGATTGAGTGGTTGTGCGTGGACGTTGCCGGTTTTAAAATTGTAAACGTCTACAAGCCTCCCCCCTCGCGATTCACGCCGGTGTCTGTCCCGGTGTTCCCCCACCCCTGTCTCTATGCTGGCGACTTTAACTGTCAGCATGAAGACTGGGGGTACAATACCAACACACCCAACGGAGAGAACCTGGCTGCTTGGGCAGCTAACAACTGCCTGGCCCTGTTATACGATCCAAAGGGTGCAGCCAGCTTTCTCTCCGGTCGCTGGAACACTGGGACGAATCCTGACGTGGCATTTGCGAGTGTCGGTGCAGACAACCAGCTCCCGGACAGACGTGTGCTCGGAAAGTTCCCGCGGTCCCAACATCGACCATCGCTGATAACCGTGCCTAAACTCGTGGACTCTATCCCGAGTGAGCCGGTGAAGCGATGGAATTTCCGTAAGGCCAATTGGAAACGCTTCCGCCTCTTCACTAACAAATCCACGTGGCGTCTCCCATCGCCTAATACCAACAACGTGGATGAGGCATACCGGGACTTCTGTGGCATGTTAGTGAAAGCGGCCAAGAAATCCATCCCACGCGGACGTCGCAATAGCTACAAACCGTGCTGGGATGCGGAGTGCGAGAACCTCTACCGCGTTTTCCTTCAGGCTCCTGCCGGAACCGAGTCAAACAGGGCTGCTACAGCCCTGTTGTCAAGACTCGGCCGGAGGAGACAAGAGCGCTGGGAGGAGGCTGTCAATTCCATCGACTTCTCGCACTCCAGCCGCAAGGCATGGAGTATCCTGAACAACCTCACTGGCAGGTCAAGACACTCCCCTCGTCACTGCCCCATTTCTGCAAATAAAATCGCATCACAATTTGTGAAAAATGGGGTATACGAGGGTAAAGACCGCGAGTCATCACGACTCGTGGCAAAAGAAGTGTCTGACCTCTGGAGGGCCCCAACATCTAGCAGCGATAACATCTCCGGTGAATTCACACCGGAGGAGTTCGCTGCCGCCCTCCAGCACCTAAAGCCAGGAAAAGCTCCGGGCCCTGATTCCATCTGCCCGGAGCTTATACTCCATGCCGCACCTGCCCTGAAGTCCTGGTTAAGAGCTTTCCTCTCTTCCTGCTTGCGCCAACTCAAGATCCCCAAAATCTGGAGAAGAGCCCTAGTTGTCGCGATCCCTAAGCCGAATAAGCCTGAAGGGGATCCTAAGAGCTACCGTCCCATCTCCTTGCTCTGCATCCCCTTCAAGATCCTCGAGCGTCTTATCTACGCCCGCGTCGAACCGATCGTCGACCCACTGCTCCCTCGGGAGCAGGCCGGGTTCCGACGCGGGAGATCGACCGTAGACCAAGTCACTTTGATGACTCAAGACATCGAGGACAGCTTTTCGTTCAAGAAGAAGGCCGGAGCCGTTTTTGTCGATCTGACGGCTGCCTATGATACCGTATGGCACTGCGGCCTCACCTGCAAGCTGCTCCGCCTGCTGCCGGACAGGCACATGGTCAGTATGATCTTGGAGCTTGTCCGAAATCGCAGCTTTAACCTTACCACCGGTAGCGGACAGCAAAGCAGGTTACGACGCCTCAAGAACGGCGTCCCCCAGGGATCTGTCCTGGCCCCCCTCCTCTATAATATCTACACTTATGACTTGCCTGATACAGTCTCGCGGAAGTATGCCTACGCGGATGACCTCGCGTTGGTGTACTCCGCTGGAGACTGGCAGTCATTGGAGGGGACTTTGAGCCAGGACATGCAGACACTAGTGGCATACCTCTGGAAATGGAGGTTGAAGCTCAGCGAGGCAAAGACGGTGTCGGCGGCCTTCCATCTTAACAACAGGGAGGCTAAACGTGAGCTCCGAATATATATTGGCGGAACACCCCTGCCATGCTGCGCTGAGCCAATCTACCTCGGCGTGACATTGGACAGGTCGCTCACGTTTCGCCGACACCTTGAGTCACTGCGCAAGAAGTTAACATCTCGTGTGGCATTGATGAGGCGACTAGTCGGGTCAGGCTGGGGCGCCGACGCAAGAACATTGCGTACGGCAGCCCTGGCCCTTGTTTACTCGACTAGTGAGTACTGCGCACCGGTATGGTGTCGCAGTGCCCACACCCGCCTCATCGATACGCCCATCAACGAAGCCTTGCGCATCGTGACAGGATGCCTGCGTCCCACTCCCGTGGACAATCTTCCCATTCTTGCAGGCATCCAGCCCGCTGGGCTTCGCCGCGCGGAAGCCACAGCACGTCTCGCGTGCCGGGCCATGGAGCCAAACCATCTGCTCCACGAAAGGCTCGCTGTAATTGCTGAGCCTCCCCGGCGCCTTAAGTCGAGACACCCATTTGTGCCTGCCGCACAGGAATTCCTGCAGCAATGCAGTGATCTTAACATCAGTGCGGCACGGTGGGCGGATTACATCTGGAGCACGGAGTGGGAGGAGAACACCTCTAGACTCCGTGACTTCATCCCAGACGTCGGTTTTCCCCCTATTGGGGTGGACCTGCCTAGACTGGCATGGGTGAGGCTTAACCGCCTCCGGACCGGCGTTGGGCGCTTCCGCTCATCGATGCACAGATGGGGCTTGGCTTCTTGCGCAGCCTGCGAGTGTGGCGCGGAGGAACAAACCGCAGACCATGTCATCCTGGACTGCCCGATTTATCGGGCACCCAATGGGATGCATGGTCTGACGGTTCTGGATGATGACACGGTGACGTGGCTACTGGAGGTGTGCCCTGAAATATAGTCCGGGTGAACCCCCCCCTAGGCTCGGGGTGGTAAAAGGATAGCCCCTCGGCCCCGAGCCTGGGGATGTGGGACAAAAGATCCCACCCAAACGAAGAAGAAGAAGAATATTTTGGATTCGTCTTTGAGGTAAGATTTGTTTTTATTGCAGAAGATCATGAAATTGCATTTGCTGATGTTGAGAGTAAGCTTGTTCAATTCAAACCATTTATATACAGCAGACATTTCCTCATTCACAGACGTTATCAGTGATTTAAAGTCATCATGACAAGCTATCAGATTGGTGTCATCAGCGAACAGGATAGGAAGAAGATTTTTACTGATGGAAGCCAAATCATTAATATAAATCAAAAATAATAAAGGGAGGATCGAACCCTGGGGCACCCCAAAAAGAATCCCTAACTTCTTGGAAACACTACCATTTGAATAAACAAACTGTTCTCTGTCAGCTAAGTAATTTGTCAGCCACAAGAGAGCAACATCCTGCACCCCATATCTACTGAGTTTGGAAATTAAAATTTTATGATTAACAGTATCAAAGGCTTTGGACAGATCTAGAAAGACACCAAGAGCAAATTTCTTATCATCCAAAGCAGTAGAGATGTTATTGACAAGCTGTAATAGTGCATGCTCAGTTGAGTGTTTTTTCCTAAAGCCATATTGGTGGTTGTACAGGATGTTGTTCTCAGTTAGGTGGTTAGAGATTCTTGTATATACCAGTTTTTCTAAAATTTTTGAGAAGCAAGGGAGAATGGATATTGGTCGGTAATTATTAAAAATTTTGGGATCTCCTGATTTATAAACAGGTATAACTTTGGCAATTTTAAATTCCTGAGGAATAACTCCAGTTTGAAATGATAACAAGAAGATGTGAGTTAAAGGATCAATAATATGATTAATAATTTCTTTTATGAGACTGGTTCTGATTCCATCATGGCCTTCAGCAGAATTTTTTAGATCCATAATTATATCATACACTTCTTTGGCACTGGGTGGATAAAAGTTGCACAGAGAAGGATACTGATCATTAATCAAATTAAAGGGGCTATCATCAGAGTCCCTGATGTTTGATGCTAGAGAGAACCCGACGTTAACAAAAAACTCATTAAAACCATCAGCTATCTCCCTTGGGTTATGAAGGGTGCCATCCCTTCCTAACATCTCAGCAGGAGCAGCAGGTGGCGCTTTTTTGCGATTTAACAATTGATTAATGATGCTCCAAGTTGCCTTCATGTCATTTGATGCTTGGGTGAATTTGACAGAGAAATATTGCTTTTTTGCTTTCCTTATAGACAGAGTAAAATTATTTTTATATTTTTTATAAGATTCCACGTTTAATGGAGAAGGATTTATAATAGATTTCTTATATAATTTATTTTTTATGAGAAGACATTTTTTTAACTCTTTATTAAACCATGGTTTTCCTTTTGAAGCTGCTTTTGTATTCTTGGGAGAAATTAAAGGAAAGCATTTTTCAAAAACAGAATTGAAAAGCACTAAAAATGTTTGATAAACTTCATTAACATCTTGCAACTTGAATACCTCATCCCAAGAAACACCACTAATCAAGATTTTAAAAGATTCCATATTCTTTTTGGTAAAATTGCGATATTTAGATATCTCCTGAGCTGGCTTATTGCATTTGATATTCATGTTTTCTTTGGTATGGATAATTTGAAAAACAGGGAGATGATCAGAAATATCAGATAGCAAAACACCAGAAGTAAATTCGAAATCCAGACAATTGATAATAATGTTGTCTATAAGCGAAGCTGATGTACTAGTTATTCTGGTAGGTTTATGGATCATCGGATAAAAATAGGTTGAAAAAAGAACATTAAGGAAGTCGGACGTAAGTGGTAATTCACTTTTAAGGAGATTGATGTTGAAATCACCAAGTAATATGCACATTTTATGTTCCTTGGACAAAAGGGCATCATTAAAGGTACTGATATCAGAATCGGGAGGTCTATAAATACAACCAATTATAATGTTTTTTCCATCAAAATGTGAGCAAGCAAGAATTTCCACAAAAAGTGATTCAACTGTAGTTTTATCTAAATGTTGACTAAGTTCCTTTCTATGGACAAAATTAAAACTATTTAGCACATAAATAGAAACACCCCCTCCTATTTTGTTCTTTCTGCAGGAGTGGATAGCATTGTAATCTGAGAAAGGATAGAGACCTGTGATATCATCGTTAAGCCATGTTTCAGAAAATTCCATAGCAGAAAAAGAAAGATTTAAGGTTGATAAATAAGTTGTTAGGTGATCATAGTTCCTAGGCAGACTGCGAACATTTAAATGCAGGGAAGAGAAGGCGCCCGAGTCTGGACAGGCAAACAGCTGTTGCTGTGTCAGATTGCAGAACTGATCCCCTGAGTAATATTGGCATGATACTTTAGCATTCCTCAGACCATCATGGTTCATATCAGGATTATATAATTCATCGTACCAGCCATCATTGACAGTAGGCCTACCTGAAATAAAGGGGTTAAAGTCTATAGAGTCATCCTGAGAGGAGCTGTTGCCTGTGAGTAGGCTTAAAGATTCCAAGTCCATAATTAAAGAATACAAAAAAGATTAGAAACAGATGGTGCGAGCAGCACCCACTAAGCTGTCTAGCTAGACAGAGCATAGGCAACTCACGAGCTTGCAGTTTTACGTTGGTTTGCGGGGTGAACAATTAGGCGATCGTGCCTTAGGTAAGCAATGTCACCGCGGTCACGCGCTGCCCGCATAGCTGGAATCAGTTCCCTCCGCTTTAGGCGGACTGCGTCAGTGAAGTCCTCATTAATAAATATATTGGATCCTTTGAGAAGTTTGGCCTTTGCAAGGACCGCCTGCTTATCCTTGTAACGGAGGAACTTAACCATCACTGGTCTGGATCTGCCGTTAGGAGCTTGTTTACCTGTGCGGTGTGCACGTTCCATCTCGATGACGTGCTGCTGACCCACGTTCAACTTTTCCAACAGTAGTTTCCGGACTTTGTCCTCAGACTCAGCCCAGCTTTCGTTAGATGACTCAGGAAGACCCTCAAAGATCAGATTATTTCTTCTTGATTGGCCTTCCAAAGAGTCGAGCCGACCATCCGTGGATAGAAGCCCTTCGCAGACTTTGAAAAGGTCCGTTTGTACAGCTTTCCACTCGGCAGCCTGTTTAACGTTGTCAGATTTTAAAGTGTCAACTTCCCTTTGAGTAAATTGAAGACTCATTTTAAGTTCCTGATTTTCTCTTGTTAACTCATCTAGCCTTTTATTCGAATTGTCCAAGATGAGCTTAATGAAGTCTTTGCAGTTGTTCTGTTGTTGTTGTAAGAGATCCGAGTAGTGATCTTTCTGTAGCTGTAGCATTTCCTGTACCTGAGACAGTGTAACGTGGACGTCTTCATCAGCTTTTAGATCCACTTTTGCCCCTTTGCGAGCCATAGCTCATGAACGGACAATCTTTTTTTGTTTTAATTTGCCAAAAGAAACCAGTTGTACCCTAACGAGGCCGTGGAAAGGCAATGGGTGACGTCACAGTGGCTTTGTCCATATTTTTATACAGTCTATGGTCCATACCAGTGTTCAACCATAACATCAACTGTATATATATTTGTTTCAAATTTTATCCCATTTTCTCCCAATTTGGTGGGAAATTACACCCTACTCAAGTTCAATTTCCTCCCTCATGCTGTAGAGTACTCCACTACAGCTACTTGGTGGGCAGAGATGAGAGAGAACAGAGCCGACACCTCCATGTTGGAGTGAAACTAAGCTGTACAGCCGTGAATCCCACACACAGTAGCCATGATCATGTGATGAACTTGTGTCGGCCCCCTCCCCCCACCCCCTGGGGAGAATAGCCAATTGTTGTGTTACGGTTCCGAGTATGAACTGGACTCAAATGCACGACTCAAACACAGGAAGTTCAGATACTTCAATATTTTATTGCTTCCTCCTGAAGCATAGGGAGAATAAGAGTAGTCAGTTACGGTTCCTAATAGGAACTGGACTCAACTGCACGACACACAACACTGGGAGTACTAGCTCCAATAAATTATTTCTTCGACCAGAATCCCTCCTGAAGCATAGGGAGAACATAGAACGACAGACAGTCCCGAAGGTGGGTACAGCAGGGGGAGCAGCTGGAGCGGGAGAGGCCAGGGACTGGTGGTGGTAACAGGAATCCGGGCAGGCTGAGCAGAGGAGGAGCAGGGAGCGGGGGATAGGGCAGAGCGGAGTGGCAGGAACAGTTGCAGGTTAGCAGAGCTGGGGTCCCGGCTGGACGTGCACACCGCAGCAGGTCGGTAGGCAGCAGCAGCACAAACAGGAAGCACGCACCGCCGCCGGAGAGCAGAGCTGGAACACCGGCTGCATGCACACCCAGCAACTGGTTGGCAGGAACAGCAGCACAAGCAGGATTGTACGAACAACTGCAGGTTGATAGACTCAGAGCAGACAAAAGTTAGTTAATATCAGTTAATATCCTACATAAAGATTCTGCAATTTAAGTCAGGGATACAGCTTTATTGCTTGCGCATTAACGTTGCTTATTAACGAACGTGACTATACATAAATATAGCCTAAGCATGACAGCTACCATTTCAGTATATGAATATGCATTAATTTATTTATTCAACCAATCGGTTCCAAAGGACGTTTTTAAATTTGATTTCAGATGTTACAGTGGGAAATAGGCCTAATTGTTTTTCAGTGTGACCACTGTGATACTATGAACATTGGGAATAATATCTCTGATAATATGACGATAATTCGTTCCACTAATCTAACCTACAGGAAGTTTCAGAATTTGGCGATGTGATATGCAATGAACTGATGGCAATATTAGGCTGTAGTGTAGCTACAGTAGCCTATGTATATGAGGTGAATTAGTGTTCGGTATGTTCAGAGATCAGGAACATCAGGATTTTGGAATTACAGTAAATTGTTATGTTTGCATAGGCTATACTACATGATGTTCACTTTGATCTAATACTGATTACATATAAATTTGTGTCTCGACGCAAACTGCAATGTCAGGTAAGCGACATGTTTATAGCTACTTCTACTTGAAACTTTATATGGTAGCTTTATATGGGCTGGCCGTGCATAAGATCTGTGATTGGCGCTGGTACTCATTGTGGGTTTGGCGTCAGTCAAAGTTATGATAGGGCAACTTCATCAATAGTTGATGGTGATTTTGATGACAGTGAAGCAGATTTGCTGTCCCAATTTTCTTTACGGCTCCCTCCTCCCTTCCCTTCGTCCACATACTTCCGGGTAGTAGAGGAGTGGTAGTGGGGAGTGAAGAATATTGGGACACACCCCTGGTCAATCCTAAGGGTCAATCCCGGGAATTTTATAAATCATTTCCAGAGTTTGTGATATAATACATGGTCCTCACTTTCTCAAATGAAATCTACTATTATAATTATAATTTAGGAGACTCTAACATCGTTAAAAAGTACGCTAATTACGACATGACAGCGCTTCGGATTTGGCTGGCAGTCTATGGGCATAGACAGGGCGATGCACCATTACATGTCGCCCCCTTCAGCTTTTTTGGTGCAACTAAAAAACCTGACTTCAGGACACCTTGTGGTTTCTAGTTTTCTATAGGCCTCAGAAGTCGTGTCGTCATTTCCTCCAGATTTGTTAGCATTTTCGAGACTTCCGGATCAAAAACTATACGGCCTATGGGAGAAATGAATGGGGTTTCCCGAATTCCTTCAAAATAATATGACATTTGGACGTTTGCTTGCATATGAAAAGTTTTTCAGCCATTTTTTTATAATGTAAAAAAATTTGCTGTCATTTTAAAAAGCAAATTGCTAGCAGCTAAGTGGTTAGCACACGAGTAATGACCCCTGACCTGTCACACAATTTCAGCATCAACACAGGGCTGTATAAGCATTTCAAGCTACTTGTTTGCTGTGACCAGTGTAATGAATTATACATTTTTCTATTTCCTATATAAAGCTGGATTAAATTGATACGGTACGTTCGGCCCACTGTCATCCTAAATGAGCAAAAACGATAAAAATCCAATTCAATTTGCGCAGTAAACCTAACGTTAACCACTCCGGCTAACGTAAACACCCAACCTGTCCTAGCTATTGGAGTAGCTAACGGTAGCCTACTGTTCTGCTATACGTTAGCTAACTTAGAAAACATAGGCTTTGTTATAAAAAGCAATCTGTTAACAGGTTTAACGTTACCGGTGGTGTCATTTTCTTTTTGTTAGCTAGACTAGCAGTTGTAATGTCTACACACTCAGAAATAAAGGTATGAACGTTTTAACATTTAGCTTGCAAGCTAACGATGGCTTATGGCAAGCCGTTTTAAATGAAGTTACTCGACTTCCTTAAAGTTCTAACTAGCTGTCCAATGTCCTAGCTGGCTGGCCATAAGTTAGCTAGCTACCGTGATTGCCTAGCTAACGTTACTAGCCAGCTGCTCCAGCTAGGTCCTAAGAGCAGCTAGTTTAACAGATAATTTGCCTGTCTAAGATAGTTAATAATAGTAACAGTCAGTTAGCAATCCTAGACGAAGAGGTTGTGTAATGTTAACTTGCATTATACAAATGGACAGAGCTAGCAAATGCATCTTATCTGGCGAGTTAAAAGTGTTAGGCCTAAGGGAAACAAATTATGCATGTTCATGTTCAATCACGTAACATACGGGGACAACTAGCCAATATACATTATTCATGTTCAAGGTGGTTCACATGCTGTGTAGTTTTATCATGCTCACCTGTAATTGCTTTTAATAATAATAATAATAATAATAATACATTAGACTTATATAGCGCTTTTCTAGGTACTCAAAGACGCTTTACATTAAAAAAAATAAGTAAATAGATAAATAAGTAAAATAAATAAGATAAATAAGATAATTAAAATCCAAAAAATTAATAAAAAGATTAGGATAGTGTGAGGTAAAAACAACAAAAAGAAGGGGGGGAGGGGGGATTAGCTGGGGAAAGCAAGTCTGAAGAGGTGGGTTTTAAGGGCGGTTTTAAAGGAAGAGAGGGTAGGGGCAGCTTTGATGTGGGTTGGAAGTGCGTTCCACAGAGAGGGGGCGGAAACTGAGAAAGCCCTGCGTTACTTTGAATGATGATAACGTGATTAGGCAACTTCAATCATTTTATTCATGACTTAAAGGGGAAATTAAATGTAATATGAACTGAAGGTGATATTGTGGGTGCCTTTTCAGTCTAATACATATTCCAGTTCTCAAATCTGATGAAACAGTAATAATGGAGAAAACATTAAGAATAGTTTATTGTTTTGCCGTTAGGGCGCAGCCATGTTTAGTTTTTGTAGTCAGTGACATCACTGGCATGAAACGTCTCGTCTTTGAGCACCTATTACCAACCGGGTTCGCGGAAAAACAGCAAAATGTCAACTTATTTGCAACTTATTTTATTTTATTTGTAAATACAAATGGGATAAATATCAGTAACACCCTGTACATACAGTAGTTTGGTGGAAAAAAAAGTCCTTGTTATCCTCCGGAGGCTATTTTCTTCTGCACTTCCGTTATTTTTTTATTTTTCGTAAATATCCCGGACGTCCGCCCATTGTAGCATTAGCTCCTAGGGGACATGTACCAATCACCCCTTGCGATTAGTGCCGCGTTCTTTATTTTTCTCACATTTTCTGCAAGTGGAGCCACTATAAGCCATAAAGTGAGCATGCATTTTATCTTCTCAAAAATAGGTCAATGATCCCATGTAGGCTACTCACCAATTTATTTTGTAAGAAAACATCTCCACCTGTGCCTTGTGACTACAGCATACTCTTTTTTTTTTTTACAGCTAACCTATATTCTCTGGAAGTACGGCGGCGGAGCGATACTTTACGTTACCTACAAATGTAGTGCCGGCACTGGTCGACTACAACAACAAAGAAGAGCAACAAGTTGCAATGGCCACGTTCGCTCCGCCGCCGTACTTCCACAGCACAAAGTAAAGGATTCAATGATAGTTTGACTTCAAAAATGATGGTATAAACACTCAAAATAACCCAGATAGACTGTCGTCGTATTTTATTTGCTTTGGGTGCACTGTGGAGTGTTTAAGTGCGTTTGGTAGTGGATGCTACCGGTTACCATAGAGTTGTGCTCACATTAGCAACGTGTGTATGTCCAAAAGAAGGGACAGCATGGAATTAGCTGAAAGTGGTTTCCATCAATCAACTACATCATGGGGAAGTCGTAATTGAGACATTATGTTCAAAATTCCAAACTATCCCTTTAACACTTGTTAGTCAAACGACTACCTGTTAGCCAGCTCACTCGATCATAACAATTGAAACAGCCTTCCCTTGGCAAGTTTAGCCGGGTCGAATGAGAGCTTAGGTGTGCCTTCACATTTCACTTGGGTCTTCTCTACAAAAAGCATGCATTCAAACACCAACCCGTCTCGATCAACAATGTATCCCATTTTGTCCATGTTAACCTCTTAATGCCAAACGCCCCCTAGCGGTAACGCGGGCGTGACGGAAATTATTAAATTATACATTTCATTAATTTAATAATATATAATAAACTGCTCACCTCAATATTTTGATTAAATATCCTTATGATATATCCATTCCTTCTGGGAAAGCGGTTTTTAAGCCCAAAACGTCGAGATAAAACTTTGTAAATAACGTTGGAAACTCTGACCTAATTCTCAAACATGTATTGCAGCTTGATGTCACACCATAAACAATGTGCTGGTAAACTGTTCTGCTTAATTGTATTTCACAAAACTTTGGTTTAAAAAAATCATTATACCTTTAGGCTTCAAGAAAAAATACTTTAAAACTTTCATAAGGCTGTACATGATTTTTTTCCAATTTTAAACCGACTTGTGCTTTTTTGCACTTGATTACGACTCGTTCGGCTGTGTTCACTTTGGCGTTGTGAAACTCAGCCAGTTTCTGGAGTACCAATCCAACGGCTTAGTATATGTTAGCCAGAGTGGTTTTGAACTTGTTTGCAGAGAATTATGCAAAACCGTCGTCAATTGGGTGTATTTCTTTGACTGATAGCACAATAGGCCTATCTGAAGTGGGAAAAACTGTCTTCGACCTGCCTCCACTCCGAGTATTATTTGCTTTCCATTGGGTTTTAAAACTGTCTGTCAAATATTCCAGCCAATAGCCAAGACTCTTATCTTTCAAAAGAGCCCTCATTAAACACATTTCCTTCGTAAATGAAGGCGATAACAGCACTGCGTATGAGGAAGTGGCACTCACGCGTAATTATCGAGCCAAGATGGCGCAGTGTTTTTACCTTGTAGCGTAGCTCGCTACATTCCGTTTAGCAAAGCACAATTAATTAGGTAAGGCCCGCAGTTACATTTTTTACTTTAGAGTATTTTTGATACAGTTTTTGTGTAGTTATGTCGAGATTTTTGAGGCGTTTATCCGTGCACCAAGTGCTAGACGAACTGGATAAGCCAGAAGATGTTTTTGCCGAGGGAGACTCATCCTGTCTCAGTGACGCTGAATCCACTGATGACCGAGATGATGTTGCTGACATGTAAGTTGTTTTTATCATACTAACAGTGTTATGCTATAAACGCATTGAATTTCGCCATGGCAGGTAACGTCGTTAGGGCTGGTGGTATTACCGATTTTTCGATATACCAGTGTGAATTCACGCAATGCCATGCGGGTTCGTAATTACATTGTCAACTGTATTTTATTGTTTTTCATACAATTAATATTACAAATTGCACATTCCAACGGTATGATAAATAATTTATGAAGTAAACTTAGGGTGTATTGTCTGTGTTGACAAACTCGCACGTGTTACGTGGCGTTGCCAACAACACAGATGTTTGGTGTAAGCATCGAAGGAAATTTAGCTGCAATGCGTGAATCCCTGTGTTTCTTCTGTGAAGCTAACTAACCTTATATACTTATGCATAAAATCGGTCCCTCTCAGCTAAATTAATATAGATAGTATTGCCTTTACAGTGGCAAGCTAGCAAGCATCCCTGTGTTTTCCTGTCTGTTTATTATAGTTTATACGAGTATTAGGAATGGAAGTGTGGTGTTGCTGATTTGCCCACAGCTTACTGTGAACTACAGTCGACGTTCATTGCTAGGGATAGCTGCTACATTATGCGAAGGATGTGCTTTGCCTTGTCTGTTCTGTAGTGATCTTGATGTCTCTGTGCGCACTTACTGTACGTCGCTTTGGATAAAAGCGTCTGCTAAATAAATGTAATGTAATGTAATGCAAGCAAAATTACAGGTAACAAGCAGCTAGCTATCTATTTGTGTCTGAGATGAGCTACTAAAACGATTTTTTTGAGTGTGAAATGGCTTCTGGAAGTGTTTAGTAAAGTCATTGTTCCACCTGAGTAAATTGTTCTGTATGCAGTACAGAAGGCTGTGCAGGTAAACAAAATGGTAATTTATGCATGGTATGAGGGAGAGAACATGATAACATGAGGGAGTACTTGTTGATTATTATTATTGTTGATTGTTGTTGTATAAGGGGGACTAATGGGTATATCAACATGGTGGACAATTCCATGGACAGGGTTAGTGGGATTTGTAATGATGCAGATTGCTCTCCTGAGGGAATGTGTAGTCTAAATGGCTTCTGTATGAATGGTTAAATAATCTCTCCTCAACCTCCACCCCCATGTTTTGATCCTTTACCTTTTTTTGTTTTTAGTTCATTTTTTTAGCTTTTTGGACCCTGCCATTTTGTACTTTCTTTGTGTAAATACGGTAACTTCAGCCATTAGAGGCAAGGATCTTTTTATTTGTTACAGCAGGGGTGTTTTTATTTTTTATCTAGGAAACTGGTGGACTTTTGATTTTTTATCCACTGCACTTTTAGTAGTACACCTTAGTGCACTTGTATATAGTTGATATATGTTTGTCATGTATAAAGTTTTGCCTCCTAAAACCCAACCCCAACGTCCCTGTCATAGGAGGTGGCAACAGAATAAAGGACAGGACTGGCAAGCATTAATGTGTAGGGAAGTTTCATACTATTCCCATTATTCATTTGAAAACCTGTTTGCACATTCCTGGACTCATTTCTGGCTAATGGGGCTCTGGTGAAATACACAAGATTCACTGTGCTGCTACATGGGTTTTGACAGCTTTTTGTAACCTTGGGTAGTTAGTTGTGTAATATGCAGAACACCAAGAACACGTCTAAAAATGAACTTTTATTGCCAATATTGACAAATTATCTCATTTTATTGTAAAAACCTAAAAAATAAATCATATTGAGACCTTTCTGGAACATTGCCATTTTTGGCACATTTGGCACCATTTGGCACCATTTGGATAACGAAAAAGGTTCACCTGAAAAAAACCCTGTAAAATTTGAATGGTTTGAGATATTGACACCAGATTGTTACCAGAGGTAGGCAGCATATTGATGAATCAGATAGAGGAGTCATTTCCTTGATTGCATTTGTAGCTCCCCAGGTAAAAATTCTTAAACTTGAATGTAGGTACCCGTTTTTTAGTTTTTTTATATTTTCTGTACATAAATTGTTGTAGTTAAGTATCAAAAACTGGATTTCTATGCGTTCTCACTGCTTAGTCATAATACTGCAGGTGTCTGCTTTAATAAAAGCCATGAACCATATTTGTACCATTTAAAGTTTTTGAGATAACCACCTTTGTTTGTCACTAGTGAAAACAGGCAAAATTTGGCCTATTTTGCCCTCGGTAGGAAGAGGTTAACTCTATAAGCTTCACCCCTAGTGGTTGAGACGTATCCGTCTCAATTACAGTATTCATGTTCGTCTGAAATTATCTTCTTAATAGCTTCTTAACAGCTTCTCCAGTTACACTGCAGTGCAATAAATTAGGAGGGTGCTATTAATAGCCCAAAGTACTTACGACCCTCCTCTGGCTACAGCCACAGACTGTATGCATAAAATGCACCATTTATACACGCTAAGAAAATCGTGTTCACGTATAGAAGCAATATTTTTTAAAAACGTTGTACAAATGAGCATTCGCCGTTTTCCCTTGCTTATTGTACGATATACAGTACCTGATGCACTTTCAGTTTAGAAGACACCTAATTTTTTTCTCCAAAATCTCTTGTA